>VYXB01003487.1:250770-336970 GCA_013397135.1 Pachyramphus minor | reverse complement strand
GGGCCTGGCCCCCCACTTTGGGGGGCCTACTGCCACCCTCCTCACATGGCTGCCGAAATTCTTACTGCGACACCACCTTCTCTTCCGTTTTCTTAAATATGTCATTAGCAGAGGCGTTACTAAAACTTTTGATTGGCTTTTTCTCCAGAAACATACCTGGGCCTGACCATTTCAGTCAGGGGGCTGGCAAAACTCACGACACTAAGAAAGCTAAAGAAATACTGATCTAGATATAACTTACATCAGTGTCATTTTTACAACAAATTGTCTGGTTCATGTACAACAAATCTGAGCACTAATCCTCAGAAAGAATTAACACTATGTCTCTGACAGAATGGGAAAAGATCTCTTTCTGAGAGGATTTATTGTAGGCCAAGTTTCACTTAACAGTTTCAGCAATTTGGATGTCAGAGTGACATTTTTGCAGGAAACTGCAAAGAACAAGACTTGGAAGCTCTTTGGAGAATATGATCATAAATCAAAATCATCTTGGTTAATTGGAAAGAAAGCAAGAAATTGACAAGAGCAAATTAAATGAAAGCATGAGCAAAGATCCACAGTTCAAAGAGAGTATTTAAATGCACTTATAGAAAATGAGACCTGTACTAGAATATAGAAAAGAATCTAAGGTTTATAATGTCTTTGAAATTAAATATGAGTCAGTTACATGTTTCCATTACAAAAACATTAAATAGGCAATGCAGGTCAGAGCTTCAGCTACAAAAGTATCCTGGCTAGGACATTGAAAATAATTATTCCCTCCTATCAGTCCTGATGAAACTAAATAAAAGTTGATGTACATTCAGTTTTAGGAAAAAATAAAAAATGTTTTATAATTGTTTGAATGATGAAACACTGACACAGCCGAACTTAGATTGTTATGAAATCTCCCTCATTTTTGCTATTTATTGCATTTAAATTGAGGAAAGAAGAAAACTGATTAAATGAGGAAACCCAAGCATAATAAAAATTATACTGTCAGTTTAATACAGTAGCTAGGTAGAACTTTAAATGGTGTTGCATAACAAAGATCTGAATCTTTCTAGATGTACATATTTGACCAAATTCCTCAGGGTTAAGAAGATGAAATGCTATACAAAGTCACCTTGCATGGCAGAAGCATCTTACTCTTCCAAAGATTTCATCAGTTGTTCATCTATCTCGATAACATCTGTTAGTAAAAAGATGTTTGACTTTCTTTTTTGCTTTCTTTTACCTTTTCTTTTTTATTTTTGGAAGTAAGTGAATGCTTTAAATATTGAAGTGTTCCGCTAGAAGAGGTTATCAACTACCACTTTAATTATAGTGCAAATTACAGAATAAGCAATTGTTATTCAGACATTACATTGTTAAATATATTACACTGATCTCACAGGTGCAGTAATGTTTGTGTCTCCTCAGTTTTAGTCCGTATTTACAGTGATGTGGAACTCTGAAGACCAGAGAAGTATAAATTCACTCTAAAATATGTAATGTGACTTGTATATTTTATTTGTTCTTTATAATATAGTATATAACATATTTGTTTTTCATAAAAGTTATGTTATTAATTAATCATTGATATATACTGATATTTTCATCTGCTATATCCCAAGTCAAAATATGTAATGTGACTTGTATATTTTATTTGTTCTTTATAATATAGTATATAACATATTTGTTTTTCATAAAAGTTATGTTATTAATTAATCATTGATATATACTGATATTTTCATCTGCTATATCCCAAGTCATTTAATTATTAGCTAGTTATGAAATGTCGATGCATTCATTCAAATTGGAACTGTTATTTGTCTAGTATACAATCGTAGCTGTATCCAGCCTAAATTAAAAATGCACCGAATGCATTGAAGACACTTTATTTAAAGTGTTACCAAATATATTAGAGGACGTAAAGCTGTGTAATTACTTAAGGGATCATATTTATAGCAATGGAGTATCCCAAGCATTAAATGGCTTTTGTAGTTGATTAAATGTTGAAGCGATGCTGTGGTAGAACTGCCAACACTGCCAATGTGCAACCCACACATTTTTCTCCAGTCTCTGAAATGCTGTGCTGGCTTCCTTTTAGGGCTGTCCAATACTATCACTTGAAACAGCGATGAATGGTAGAGATTAGGATTTTCTTGCCACATGTAGAGGATTCAGACAGGAGTATGAGAGATTAAGGAGCACATAATGGAAGGTTAGAAATCAGGAAGAAATAGCATCATGGAAGTGGAAGATTGATGTATATTGATAGAAAGAGATAGCTAAGGATGAAAGAAGGCAGAGGTGAAAAGATCAGGGAACGGGGAAAAAAAAGTGAACTTTATTTTTTCTTGAAAATATTGTCTAGATACCTGACAGGAGGGCGGGAACACACACAAAAAAATGAAGACTTTTTAAAAAAACTTTATGACATCTCTAAGGACTGCAAATCAATGGAGGTGATTATACATGTATACAGTCATGACCAAAATAATGGGTTTTTTGCATGACCATAATGCAATCTGGGAATCATCCTCAGTGAAAACAGGATTCTGCCTCCCAGAGACAATGCAGCTGAATGGAATGCTATTGTTTAGACTCAGCAGTGGGGTTGTGTATGGTCAAGGAAAACAGAAAGACTTATCAGAGAACATAAGAATTCTCCAAATAAATTATTAGTAGTCAGTAGTGACCACTGATTAGACAACAGCACCAGTACTGCTGCGATATGTTCCTTGTCATCTACACAAAAATTGTGAGTGAATGGTATTTTTCTTATTCCTATAGGTTAGTTCAATCAGTCCATACACAGTCATGTTCATTCAGATTTTGCTCACAGAAAGGAGAAGGGAAAGGGGAAGGGAAGGGAAGATAATTTCTGACAAAATAAAGAACTCTGAGTTTTTAACATCTGCTTCATAGTAAGAACTCCTTTGTAATCCTTCTAATACTGTATTTGGAAACAACTGATCTCTGTATGGGATTCTAATACTTTCCAATGTCTTTTGAAGCAAAAGGTATTTAATTTGATAAATTGAATGCATGAAAATGAAGAATACTATGAAATAAAGTGGTTCAAACGTGTCCATTTACAATGGAGGAAATTAAATATGCAAATGCATTATTGTCACAGGGGTAATTAACAAATAACTGAGTAGGAAAAAATCATTCTTTTTAATTCATAATTATTTAAAAGACACCTGTGAGTTCCCTCTGAAAAATGACAATGCTGAGAAATGTAGACTCTTGAATTTTGCCTTCTATCAGTAACTTATTTTACATGTTAATTACTTGGGGGAGGTGAGAATGTTGTTTGTAAGACAATATGATTTAAATATACATAACACAATTTACATATCATTTAAATATTTACATTAAACAGCTAATACAGGAATTAAAGGCATTTTTCCCTCTCACACTTGCATGCTTTGTTTGTTTCCTCAAAGTCATAGGAAGTGCTAGAAACCCCATCCAGAAGATTTGTCAGGGAAAATTTGAACATTTATACACTTTTGTTGCACTGTTTCTTTAATGCTTCATAACATGGCGGGACTTCAGAGTCATGACATACTCAGAAAAAAATCATTATATATACATAAATGATTTTGAAAAGAACATTATTTGCTTTTACTTTTTAAGCCAGCTGCTGCTGACATAATGTCAAATTTCAGCCAAAAAAGTTTAGTTGTCCTCTAAGATCTCAATACAGACATCAATTTTTCGCATAGTCAACCCAGGTTTAACAGCAGAATTCCTTGAGTTTTACCTAGTGGAGTGAAGTTGTTCTTTAAGACTGAGCAGGGTCAGCAAATCCTTTCTCATACTATGAAGGGTCTATAAGAATCTTAAGACAGCCAATATCTGTCTGTTCTCCCTCAAAACTTAATGTTGGAGAAAGACTAAAAGTATAATGTTGTTACCACGGGTCCTGTTTTTAAAGAAAAATTTGTAATACAGAACTATGTGCCTGTAAATTTCAAAGAGCCATTCAAAACTGAAAAGAGAATGACAGGAAAATAAAGACCATTTCATGAACATCTAGCAATTAATAAACATTATCTATGTCAGGTTGGTGTTTTAATCTAAAAGTATAAATGATATAAGCAGAAGAAAATTAATGAAGGTTCTACAACAAGTATTAACAGCAAGTAGCTATTATTAGTGTTGTTTTATTAATGGTTTTCAGAGAAAAATTTCTGCATGAACACGTTAGGTTGTTTTAGCAGCTGGCTGTTAAAAAACAAGAGAAACTGGGATAATAAAGACAAACAACTACATGAGGATACTTTAAACAGTAGTGTCATAAACTTTTGAGGACAGACTGTCTTTTTATCTCACTGAAGTGATGCCTAGAATGGAAGAAAAATTCTTCAAACAATATTAGGACAGAGGACAGAGAGAACAGTTCTTTAATGAAAGCTTTTAGGTGCACCCAGTACATAGGCACATGCATGCACATGAGTATCAAGGGATTCTACAATTTTATAGTACTAGTCCATTCAATCTGAGAAGTATCCTCACCCAGGACCTGCCCAGATCTGTCACCTCTGGCACACCTCCCCAGAACTGAGTCGAAGGTCTCAAGACCTCTTTCTTCCTCATCTTCCTCTTCCTCACAGCAAGTGTTGTCTTTGGAGCCCTTCCAAGGTTCCCTGGCCTTAAAGGTTGTTTTGGTTATAATGATATCTTATTATTCTGGTCCAGGTGCATATGTCCCAAACAATGTGTTCTTGCTAGAGTATTTTCCTTTGAAGAGAACATTAAATAAAACCAGAGAAATTTAGAAAATTTGATATGAAATCTAAGAACAGAGTTTGGTAACTGTCAAATGCTATTCTAAAATGTAAGTAACTTTACAGTCATACTAAATAAAAATACATATTTGCTACAAATCTTAAGAATTCTAAGGCATCACTAGCAACTGGTTAAAGGAATGAGGACAGTGTCAAGGTAATTATGTCTTCAGAAAAAATTCCACATAACCAACTTAAATAGTCAGCAGAGGGATTTCAGAACCGCAGGTAGGCATGACACAGCTTGACAGAATCTGAACTGGAAGGTACAAAGTAAAAACTATCTACAACAATGTTTGCATTACTCAGAAAGGTACAGCTAGACACCTTTTACACTTACCAGGTCTTTAGATTTTTTTCTAACTTCAGAAGACAAGTGCAAAATTCTTTCAGAACACCTCTGTATAATACAAACACATTGCTCTGAGAAGAGTTAATGTACATCTTACTGTGTCAAAGCTAGGTTATATTTTGTTATAGTAGGTATTTTACACCTTCCATATTTTATATCAATTGAAGGGACCAAAGATAAGACCCCCAAATAAGAATTGGGGGTCTATATCTTTACATGAGACAATATCAATTTCATATTATATTTAATAAAAACATATTTTATATACATCCATATACTGTCATTAATCATCATTTGAATATATGCTTTACTATGATAGAGGTACTAATGAAGATGCTGGCAATTCATTTTTAGGAAAAACCATGAGAAGGAATTGACAGACTAGACGTGAGGTAAGCAGAGTCCTGGAGAACCTATATATCTTTCAGAATTGGATATTATTAAATGGAATTGTCCAGGTGTAAAGTGATGGAACAGGAAACAAGCAGTGAAACAGGATTGGAACAGAATATATGAGTCAAATTTAAAAAATTTAAATTTCAACACTGATCACCATAAGTATGAAGGAGATATGGGAAAGCTAGATAGGAGGTTTAGCAACTTCTGGAAACATAAGCTTCTGATAAAATCTCACAAAGTAAAATTGGTTTGATAGTCTATCCTATTTCTTGCTTTATACTTCAACAAAATCACAGGCCTTGCTTGGGTAGGCAGGATGGAGAGGAATATCTGCTGAGAACCATAGGTACTAAACTCATCTCAGTGTGATATTTGTAATTTGTTTTCACAAGTATTCAATATATCCACAGGTTTGGGGGTTTTATTGGGTATGGTTTTCAGTTTGTTTTGTTTTGTCCTTTTTTAAAGAGAAGAAAGGAATGAAAGAAAAACATTTGTAAGAAAAACAGTACCCTATTTCAGAAATAATGTTTGCTGGTACCCTATTTCAGAAATAATGTTTGCTGGTAAACAAGTGCAGTATGTGCTCTAAAAGAGTTTACTCTAATACAATATAAACTGAATTACTTCTTGAATTGCCACCTTCCAAAAGAAACAAGTAATAGTTCAAAGGATGAAAATTACTGATCGATTCTGCTGATTATATATATTTATTGTAGGTTCTGCTATAAATGTACCAGACATGGAATAAACCAACTCTTTCATTCTATTAAAAAAAAAAGCCCTCAACAAAACTGACACACAGCACATCAATTTTTTTCTAGTACACTGGAAACATATTTTTCATAGAAATAAACACATTTTGCAACCTTTTCTTTTTCTCCTTTATTTTGATAAAATAAAAGGTACATAGCAGGGTGTCTTGTAACAAACTGTCTCTTGAAATTGCAACAGGACATTCTATATGCCTAGTGGCCATTTAATTTAATGGGATTTTTATTAGGGTACACTGACTGGGTTATTTAAACCATAGGGGTCTTTGCAAGTAAAAGCACAATTTAAACATTGAAAAAAATGAAATACAGCTATTTTACTTTCAAAATTAAACATATTACATTTTGATTCATCTTTTTAAGAGGTGTTTTCTGTAGCCATTTGTTGAAATTTCACTTCTATTGCAGTATAAAAAATAATTCAGTTCTTTCATTGTCATTGTATAACAGCATCATTGATTTGGGAATCTCAACAGACTTTACAACTAAAGGGAATTATCTTTCCACCTGAAGCGTGGAAATGAGGCTTATATCCCAAAAATTCTCTTTGGTATTCTACTTGAAGGAACATTTCTTTTTACTTCCTGTTTTCAAATTTTAATCTGTGGAGGCAGGAAAATGGCTATACATGATGTCCATAAAAATCTGAAATATCTGTCATGGCAGTCTTTAGACCTCTACATTTCCTTTATTTGACTGATGTTCCAGTTAGCTTAATTATTGATATTTATATTGTTAGTTATATTTTTCAAAATTCTCTATAGACTCACATTCTACTGATCAGTTTTCCACTGATCCAGTAATAATTTCATCTCTTTCTTAAACTAATTCATTAAGGTTTTCTAAAATGAAACATCAGATACTATAACACAAAATTTTGGTTTTGCAGTATGGAGATTAGAAAGTAAAAAAACCTCTCACAAGATAATTAATGTTTTATTGACAGATGTTTCTTATAGCTAGGGATCATTTGAAGTTCAAAAAATCGTTTTGTACTTCCCTGAACCTAAAGTATTAGGCTTTTGGCATACCACAAAACACAGTTTCTGTTTCAAAAAGTTTGTAATTTAAACAAACTCTGTCATTGTAAGAAATAGCCAATAAAACTTAATAAAAAGTAGTACCAACGTATAGGATAGCTAAAAAGAACAGCCAAGAACATGGATGTCAAAGGGATGTTACTTAACAATACAAGGATTATTTTTTTTAGTTCAGTTAAGAGAAAATTGGCTATGAAACTACACAGCAACAACATATGCTAAAAGAACATTATTAAGGTTACAAAGCTAAGCATTCAAGATTGCTAAAATTGCATGGTGCCACAAATGAATCATTACTGTACTTTTGAAAATCAGTATCAAATACCCAGGCTACATTAAAAAATATGGGAAGCTTCTGGTGCTAATCATTACTTGAACTAGACCAGGTGTATTACTTCCACAAATAAAAGGAATGAAGAAAATTCCCTTAGTAATGGACTATGAATATATCAATTACTACTAGTGACTAAATATGAAAGAAAATTATTATTGGATTATATAGTTCAATGCAAAAAAATAAGATGACCATTCTTTTGTGAACTATCTGCATCTATGAACCTGTATATGGAGTTTCTACCATGTATATATTTAATATATTCTATTCTTATGATTCTATGATTCTGCACAATTAGAGAGACTTGCTCTTCATACTGAACATGTAAATTCAAGTATTTACAAAAATATTTATGAATGAGGTAAATTAGTTGCTTTGTCATTTCCCTGTTTCAAAAATAGAAGTAATTTATGAAAACAAGGCCCAGTTGGATCTTTCATGGGCAGGTTACCACTCCTCCCTGGAAACAATGAATAATCAGCTACAAATATCCAAAATGAATGATTTACTAATAATAGATGAATTTCAAATTGTTGGCCGACAGTGCAATAACTCACAAATAACAATTAATAATTGTATTAAAAATTGAACAAGAAATCTTTATTCATTAAAAGGTTTATGATGAGAAAAAAACCTAAACTGACAATGAAGAGTGCATGTTTATGAACTCACTTTTACAGGATTAATTCTACTGATTTTGATTAACTCACTAGGTTTGGGTTTTAGTTGTTTCTAATTCACAACAGTCTAAGTGAATAGAGGAGCAGAGCAATTTTTATAAGCAAGAAAGTAAATTTCTGTTTAAAATATCAAGAGGAATGTGTATGTAAGGACCAGATGTCACCAAAAAAAGCTAAATAATGAGCACAAATAAGAGTCAAACATTATATTATTGCTTAATGACATTACCTTAAAGTGAAGATATGCTATTCCAAGTTAAAATACATAATTCAAATGATCCTCTTTCAATTTCTGTGGCTTAGTCTATGCAAGTGATAAACTAATGCACAGCCTTATTTCATTTTAGGTGTGACACTGAGGACTGAATGCAATCTTGCTACTAAACCATAAGGGGGAAAATGCTCTTCTATTTTACAGTCTGTTTTACTTCTTCATATTGCTTAAGAACAGAGAAGATGTGATTTATCCTGTACAATTTATTCTGTTTTGTAACAACAAAGCAAGCATCATTCTGGGATCATCATAGACTAGTTGGATGTTTGGAACTTGAAAAATTATTTATACAGCATGATTTCCTTTTGAAGTTATGGGTATACAAGAATTCTGTGACTTTTTTCTGTTTCAAGAAAAAGCCAGGTCCTTGCATGAACAGAGTGTGAAAACTAACAAGGTGACTCAGAGCCACATTGTCCTTTCTGACTGATCTATGCTTTGTTCACTGCAAATGTAATCCAGTATTTGTCACGATGTTCAAATTTAAATCTCTCAAACTACTGTAAATAACAGGAAACTACCAATTGGAAATTAGAAACTCTAGAGCCCACTGAAAAAGGAATTTACAAAAGTAATCTAATCGCAAGCTACCGGGAGAAGAGAAAACATAATACTGTCATTAAATTTGAGAAGTTTATAAATCATGTTTAAATTTATATGTGGGCATTGTAAAGCACATAAAGAGGAAAATAATTGTGATTATACATCTTAATGCAAACTACAGGTATCAAATGACTGGATATTGCAGGAACAGATACCAGATACTACAGATTACAATATGTTCTTTTTTACAAGTTACCACTTTGAATGTGTCAAAAGCCAGTTCTCTAATGCTGCCAATCTCATGTAATCACCAATCATGGCTTTTCCCTCAAAATCGTGATTTTGACTTTAAAATTGGGAGATTTTGTTTTGATGTATATTCTCTTCCCTGGTGAGATTTTAACACTTAAAAACCCAAAAAGAAATCCTGTCCTCTCTCAGAAGAAACAGTAATTTACCTCAGTGAAAGTTTTTTATACACCAGAGCAGGAGATGAGAAGAAACATGGTATTAGTGAAAATAGAATTGTCAAAGCAGAAAATCTGCTTTTAGCCAACAATATTCTTGTTTTATCCAAGGACTACAGATTACAAACTGTAAACTACTCAGTTGCTTATTTTTTATCTTCTGGTTTATATAAAGAAAAGGAAAGAAAAAAGAACAACTTTCAGTCTTCCATCATTCCTCTTCAGAAGGGCTTATGTCAGACAGAATACTGTCGGTTCCATTGTACATCTATAGGAAAGGAATGATATTTATAAAATAACCATACTATAGGAAATCCAGAATGCTAGCAGATAAAAGATATATGAAGCATAGTGTAATCACCTCTTCAGGACAGAAAATCCTAATTGAACTATTGCACTTAGTTATACTTAATTCAGTGTAAAAAACCAGTGAGATTTAAAAGCTTCATACAGAGTCTCTAATTGAATTTAGGTGATGCAAAACTAATGTACTGATTGGCATATCTGAATCATCCCTTCCTAAAAGAAGCATTTTACTTCTTCCTATGGTTTATGAGCAAGAATTCTGCTCGCAGACCATAACCTGTGCTAACCAAGTGTGGTAATGGGTATACACGTGCATTAGAAGCACTGTTCAAAAATAGCACTCAAAAATAGCTATTTATTCACCATTGGCACAAAACCATGGCCAGCCCTCAAGATATAGAGCTGTAACTTGGATATATAGAACTGTGTAAAAGGCCACATACTCTGAACCCTGTACCGTTCATATCTAATCCTTCTCTTTTCCCACCTAGGCATGAGTTCCAGAGTACACATATGAAACATATAAAATGAGAGAAACCATGTGCACAGCCTCCTATATTCTCCAGAGTATGCAAACCAAAAGCTTTTTTAAAAGATACTTATATGCAATACTGAGAAAATACTCCATTTCTGAGAATATTATTAAGTGCAAGTAAATACTGTGCAATGTACTTCCCATTTAAAGGCTGTATACTAAATTTTAGGACAAAATAAGCATGAAATCACAGAGAATCACACAGAATATTCTAAGTTGGAAGGGACCCACAAGGATCATTGAGTCCAACTCCTGGCCCTGTACTCAATCCCAAGAGTCACACTGTGTGCCTGACAGTATCATCTAAATGCTTCTTGAACTTTGTCAGGCTTGGTGCTGTGACAACTACCCTGGGGAGTCTGTTCCAGCATCTGATCACCCTCAGGCTAAAGAACCTCTTTCTATATCTTCAATGTAAACCTCCCCTGATACAACTTCAGGTCATTCCCTTGGGTCCTGTCACTGGTCACCACAGAGAAGAGGTCAGTGCCTGCCCCTCCTCTTCTCCTTACAAGGAAGTTTAGACTGCAATGAGGCCTCCCCTCAGTCTCCTTTTCTCCAGACCCAACAAACCAAGTACTTCAGCTGCTCCTCATATGACTTCTCAAGGCCCTTCACCACCTTCCTTGGCCTCCTCTGGACACTCTGTAATAGCTTAATATCTTTCTTATATTGTGGCTTCCAAAACTGCACACAATATTCCAGCTGAGGCTGCACCAACACAGAGCAGAGAGGGACATGCACCTCTCTTGTCCCGCTAACGATGCTTTGTCTGATGCCCCCAGGACACAGTTGGCCATCCTGGCACTTACCAATCATATGCAATGAATAGAAATAATTTTCTTTATTTTGTCAGTAACATACACAGTACATCAATACACCAAATAGGTAGGTAGGTAGATAGGTATGTAGGTACATAGGTAGACAAATAAATAGACAGACAGACAGCAAGCATACAAACACTTCCTAAGGGTACCCACTGTTCATAGAGTCATAGAATGGGTTGGGTTGGATGGGACCTTAGAGATCATCTGTTCCAATCTGTTCCAATCTGTCCTGCCTGTGGTAGGGACACCTTTCACTAGACCAGGTTGCTCAAAGACCCACCCTACCTAGGTTTGAACACTGCCAGGGATCGGGCATCCATAACTTTTCTGGGCAACCTGTTCTACTGTATCACCACCTTCATATTAAGGTATTTCTTCTTTAAATCTAACCTAAATCTACCTTCATTCTGTTTAAAGCCATTATTCCTTGTTCTTACACTATATGCACTTGAAAAAATTTCCTTACCAGTTTTCTCTTGAGCCGTGTTTTAGGTACTGGAAGGCTTCTCTAAGTTCTCCTCAGAGCCTCCTCTCCAGGCTGAACAACCCAAAGTCTCTCAAGCTGCCTTCATAGGAGAGGTGTTCCAGCCTCTAACCTACTTTATGGCCCTCCTCTGAACTCGCTTCACCAGGTCCACATACTTTTATGCTGGGGATCCCAAGNGAGCGGAGAGGGACATGCACCTCTCTTGTCCCGCCAACGATGTTTTGTCTGTTGCCCCAAGTTGGCCATTCTGGCACTTACCAGTGCATGAATGCATATGCATTTCTATTCATATGCAATGAATAGAAATAATTTTCTTTATTTTGTCCATAATATACACAGCACATCAATACACCAAATAGGTAGGTAGGTAGATAGGTATGTAGGTACATAGGTAGACAAATAAATAGACAGACAGACAGCAAGCATACAAACACTTCCTAAGGGTACCCACTGTTCATAGAGTCATAGAATGGGTTGGGTTGGATGGGACCTTAGAGATCATCTGTTCCAATCTGTTCCAATCTGTCCTGCCTGTGGTAGGGACACCTTTCACTAGACCAGGTTGCTCAAAGACCCACCCTACCTAGGTTTGAACACTGCCAGGGATCGGGCATCCATAACTTTTCTGGGCAACCTGTTCTACTGTATCACCACCTTCATATTAAGGTATTTCTTCTTTAAATCTAACCTAAATCTACCTTCATTCTGTTTAAAGCCATTATTCCTTGTTCTTACACTATATGCACTTGAAAAAATTTCCTTACCAGTTTTCTCTTGAGCCGTGTTTTAGGTACTGGAAGGCTTCTCTAAGTTCTCCTCAGAGCCTCCTCTCCAGGCTGAACAACCCAAAGTCTCTCAAGCTGCCTTCATAGGAGAGGTGTTCCAGCCTCTAACCTACTTTATGGCCCTCCTCTGAACTCGCTTCACCAGGTCCACATACTTTTATGTTGGGGATCCCAAGGCTGGATGCAGTATTCCAGGTGGAGCCTCAGCAGAGTGGTGTAGAGAAGGAGAATCTCCTCTGTTGACTTCCTGCTTTTTTTTTTTTTTTTTTCTGTTTAGTGTTTTCATCTGTTTTGTAATGACCATGTGAAACAGGCCTGCAGTGCTAGCAACAGATGCATAAAATACTATGCTCTGATGAGTGAGTCCCACTTGTAGTGTATGGTGCTTAGAGAGGTCCCTCTTCCCTATTTATTCTCAAACAGGGAAGAGGGTCGGCTTCTCCCAGCCAACCAGCAACAGGATGAGAGGACGTAGTCTTAAGCTGCACCAGAGGAGGTTTAGGTTAGACATTAGGAGGAATTCTTTCACTGAAAGGGTGATTAGATATCAAAATGGGTTGATCGGGGAGTTGGTGGAGTCACTGTCCCTGGAGGTGTTTAACGAAAGCTTGGACATGGTGAATACGGCCATGTCTAGTTGACAATACNGTTCTACTGTATCACCACCTTCATATTAAGGTATTTCTTCTTTAAATCTAACCTAAATCTACCTTCATTCTGTTTAAAGCCATTATTCCTTGTTCTTACACTATATGCACTTGAAAAAATTTCCTTACCAGTTTTCTCTTGAGCCGTGTTTTAGGTACTGGAAGGCTTCTCTAAGTTCTCCTCAGAGCCTCCTCTCCAGGCTGAACAACCCAAAGTCTCTCAAGCTGCCTTCATAGGAGAGGTGTTCCAGCCTCTAACCTACTTTATGGCCCTCCTCTGAACTCGCTTCACCAGGTCCACATACTTTTATGCTGGGGATCCCAAGGCTGGATGCAGTATTCCAGGTGGAGCCTCAGCAGAGTGGTGTAGAGAAGGAGAATCTCCTCTGTTGACTTCCTGCTTTTTTTTTTTTTTTTTTCTGTTTAGTGTTTTCATCTGTTTTGTAATGACCATGTGAAACAGGCCTGCAGTGCTAGCAACAGATGCATAAAATACTATGCTCTGATGAGTGAGTCCCACTTGTAGTGTATGGTGCTTAGAGAGGTCCCTCTTCCCTATTTATTCTTAAACTGGAAAGAGGGTCGGCTTCTCCCAGGCAACCAGCAACAGGATGAGAGGACGTAGTCTTAAGCTACACCAGAGGAGGTTTAGGTTAGACATTAGGAGGAATTCTTTCACTGAAAGGGTGATTAGATATCAAAATGGGTTGATCGGGGAGTTGGTGGAGTCACTGTCCCTGGAGGTGTTTAACGAAAGCGTGGACATGGTGAATACGGCCATGTCTAGTTGACAATACGATGTTTGGTCATAGGTTGGACTTGATGATCTCAGAGGTTTTTTCCAACCTGATTTGTTCCGGGATTCTTTGATTCTGTGATACTTTACATAAGACCTCTTGGACCAGTGGGTTTTTACCACATAAGGAACTCAAGGGCTCTGTTTTTAAGGGCAGATCTGCTTTGCAGAGGTCAGCATAGATAACCTCCAGATGTCTCCTCGAACTTAAAATATCCTGTTTTTCAATGACTCAGTGGATAGCTTTCTTCAGATATGACTCAGAGTCTTCCATTTAGTTAGATTTAGAGAATGTTTTCAGAGGGAAGAGGGGTTGGCATGATCAGTGTAACCAAATTCAGAGGGTAATCTCTAGTTTTATGTATTTGCCAGTTTGAAACAAAAAATGAAGTGAAAACTAGTTCAAAGGTCCCGCTCAAAGACTAGGGTCTATTATTTTCAATAATAGACAAAAACAACCAGAGCAGACTACTGTAGGACTATCTTATGGACAGGCTTTCCATCAATATGAGGTGGAGAAAAACTTTGTTCTTTAGAACAGAAAGGGCAAGGACATGAAAATTCATCATCTGTCTCTACAGGTTGCAGTACAGTTCAGATAATGATTTCACACTAAGCAGATATAATGCTCATTTAAGAATCTGAAACACTCAAAATTCTTTCGGTGCTTAATTGGAATTACTGTACAAATACCTAGAGCATCTATAGACAGGACTGAAAAAACCAACATAATGTCAAACAGATACATTCATTTTCCTAAAACAATTATAAATATGTTGTGGAAGGAGGGGAGCTATGCAACTACTAGAATAAATTATAAGATAAATAAGTATTGCATGAACTTTGAGGTTATTATAACTAATTCAGTTGTCAATATATGTTGTGGAGTTTTCTCTTTGTGTTTTGTTTTTGTTTTGTTTTGTGTTAATATGGAGAAAACCAGTATAAATTACAGAAATAGCAATATCCATTTCTATAAAAAGTATACATAATTTAGAACACAACTAATTTTGATAAAAATACATTTACAGGTTTCTTTTTAAATATATGTTTTGTGCTTCTTTGTGTAAGCCATGGAAGACATAGAATTCAAGGTAATTAAAGCTATAAATAGCAAGACCTGCTTCTTATAATTACTGAAGATTTGAATTCAAGGTCTATTTTTTTCAATTTTCACTCATTTGTCAACTAGACAGAAGAATCTTTAACATTTATCTTCCTTTTAAATCTTATATTATTTATTGTAAAAATGTGTGCAGAAAGAAAGAACCAAGAACTGGTATGACTAATCCCCAAAAGATCTCTTAGTGAGCATCAGTTCTCCCTGGTTTTTGGCCTTTTTGCCTGTTGACATTTATTACTCCTTTTTAGAACAATTAAGAAACTTCAAAACATAGCTTCTGGTACAGTGAAAGTCCCCTGTGACAAGAGACCAGAACAAATCTGAATTTTTTTTTGGTGTAAATGAGCAGATCTTGGAATCCACAGATTGTTAAAATATAGGCAGTGACAAGTAAAATCATCAGGTTCCCACGTATACCAGAAGAATAGCATATTAATGCCCTAAAGATGTATTTACTTGTACAAATTAGACAAGATGGAGAAAACTGAATTATCAAATAATGTAAATTAAAATAAAACAAAATGTAAACCAAAGAAGCTGTCTGAAGAATAACCAATAAAATCTTCCAGAATGAAGAATGGTTTATGATTAAGGAAGTATGCTGGGACTAGTTCCCAGACCTGCTGCAGCCTCCCTGTCTGACCTTAATCTCTCTATTATTCAGTTCCTTATCTGTAAAAAAAGATATTAATACCTCTGTTCTCCCATTCTTTTTCTGACTTGGTTCTCTGAAGTCTCTGATTTTCAGAAGAGCAACAGATTTCATTTGAGTATATTTTCTTGTCCATACATATCAACATTTTAATCCCAGCTGAGGTAACAGAGGATCTTTTTAATACAAGCAATTAAAGAAAAAAAAGTGCCAAGTGTTTTTTTGGGGGGAGTAGAGTCATATCTGAAACTTGACAAAATAATTCTGAAAAGTTTTCCTGTTAAAACCACTGGATAAAATGCCTACATCAAGGCAAAAATAAGCATTGGGGGAAGGGGTAAATGGTGTATAAAATTATAGTGAAATATTTTGCTGAAGCTCTAGGTCAACAACCTAATTACTTGATATAATTTATATCAAATACCACATTTTACTGAGTAAAACGGACATATGAGATCCTGCATCCTTTTGGGTGGGAAAGTATCCAATATCCTGGATGCTTTCTCTACATAGCAAGTTAAGCAGATTGCCCCACTTCCATTGACAAACTGCCTTAAACTAATTCAAATTAACTGCAACACGAATATGTATGTAGATTAACATGCACAAAAGTTATTAAATATATAAAAGGTTAGTGCAGTATTTTGATCAAGAGTATTAGAAAAGGAATACAGAAGGAAACATCACTGAACATCTCCAAGGCAACATGAAGATTGGCTGAAACAGGAAAAGATTCCTGGATCATTTCCCAAGATGAACAAAACCATGTCTGTCATGGGGGACATTAAGTACCAATACAGCTGTTGGATAAAAACAAAACTAATCAAGCATGCATCATCACAGAGGGCATTTTTATGATCCAGAAAGGAGCGAATTTAACTAGCCTGCTCAAGAAGGATTAGTAGAAATTGTGAGAAAGAGTGAAATTCAGTACCTTTTGGCCACAAGCTGTTTCGATTTAACAAAGTAAGAAACATTCTCCCTGAACAAAACAATAGAAAAGTATTATATTTTTTAAGTGTGAAGTAAAGTAACTGAGATGGTTAGTTGCAACTCTTTCAACGTTCAAAGGCCGTAGCAGTAGATTGATCAGGATGCTACTTCAGAACTTTAAATTCCAAAAAATATTTTCTGAAATATGTATACTTGGAAACAAGTATTGTAAGATGTAAGGCTATTTTTTAAAAAATAATTATAATGTAAGGAGAAAAGTAAATCCTTGATGGGCTAACAAGATCTCTGTTAGAAGTCAAAAGTGCATATCCTACAACTGGAAATAATTAAGAAATATATGTTAGCAAAACAGGGTCAAGGGAGTAAGGAATATATCTGCAGATCTAAATAATGGACAAAGACAAAGAAGTGAGATTAGCTCCTTGATAAATAAATAATGGGATAAAATGGATTATATCAACATATTCTCCTAAGGTTCAACTTAGCAGAAAGAAAAAGAACTTAGGAGAAATAATAATGACTTTTAGGGTATTCCGGGACTTAGCTAACCACTTACAATATTTAAGACAGAGAATTAGAAAGCACTAGAGAAAACCAAACCTAACAGTAATCATAAGAATGGAATAGAGACAAGGTTAATCTTTAGAAACCATATATTTAACTCCATTGCTTAGGGAAACATATATAATGCAAGAAGTGCAGGAAAATCACATGTGGTTTGGAGAGACACAGATAATTACATACTCTCTTCAGCCTCTTCACTCAGGCAGCAGATCTGGTAAGAAATTACGAGATAGTTACAGTTTATCTCCTGAGAATTCCCTGTGTCTCTTTTCTGTGGATCTGCACACTGCCCTCTATTCATTCGCCTATGTTCTCTACCTATAGAGGGCATATGTCTTGCCAGAATTTTCCACCAAAGGGTCTGCAGTCAGAATAGAACATGTTCCTGCCTTTTCCTGTGCTGGATAGAGTAAAAAGGCAAATATTATCTTATAAACCTGTTATGTTCCTGTTCCTCTGTGGAACTAACACATCTATGGCAATTTTCCTAAGTGAACACATAGGAGATTACAGTCATTACAGTTTTGTAACAAAAGGGTCATAAAACAAGTGTATGAGATAAATACAACACATTACATACATATACAAGTTATTTTTAAGCAGCATCAACCAAAAAAAAAAAATAGTGTGAATTAACAACATTATATGAGGGAGCAATCTAGAAACAAAAACTAATGAAAGGACTTATAAGTGATAAGTAAATTAAGAAACAGTAGATTAGGTGTGTGTTTATAAAGCAAATTTGCAACAGAAAAAGTCAATATGATTTGGGAACTGTTTGAAGGGAGGGATTATATGGCTTAAAAACTGGATGGATGGCCAGGCCCAGAGAGTGGTGGTGAACAGTGCTACATCTACTTGGTGTCTGGTCACTAGTGGTATTCCCCAGGGCTCATTATTAGGCCTAGATTAATATCTTTATCCATGATCTGGGTGAGGGAATGGAGTGCATCTTTATTAAGCTCATGGATGAACTTAGTGAGGTGGGAGTGTTGATCTGCTACGGGGGTAAGAAGGCTCTGTAGAGGGATCTGAACAGGATGGATCTGAGATGGGCTGAGGCTAATGGTGTGAGTTCAACAAGACCTACACTTTGGCCACAACAACCCTTTGCAGCGCTATAGACTCATGACAGAGTGATTGGAAAGACACACAGTAGAAAAGGGCCTGGAGGTGCTGGTCAACAGATGGCTGAACATGAACCAGCAGTGTGCCCAGCTCACCAAAAAGGCATATGGCACCGTGGCCTCTCTCAGAAATACTGTGGCCAGCAGGACTAGGGAAGTGATTCTCCCCCCATATTAAGCAGTGGTGAGGCCACACCTTGAGTCCTGTGTCCAGTTCCTCATTTCAGGAAGGATATGGAGGTGCTGGAGCATGTCCAGAGAAGGGCAACAAAACTGGTGAAGTGTCTAGAGAGTAAGTCATATGAAGGGCAGCTGAGGGAGCTGAGGTTGTTTAGCCTGGAGAAAAGGAGGGTGAGGGGAGACCTCATCACTCTCTATGACTACTTGAAAGGAGGTTGTAGTCAGGTGAGGGTCAGCTTCTTCTCCTCGGCAGCTAGGACAAGAGGAAATGGCTTCAAGTTGTTCCAGGGAAGGTTCAGGTTGGACAGCAGGAAGAACTACATAGAAAGACTTGTCAAGCATTGAAACAGACTGCCCAGGGAAGTGGTGGTGTCACCCTCCCTGGTTAAGAAATTACTGGAGTGGCACTTAGTGCTATAGTTTAGTTGACAAGGTGGTGTTTGGTCAAAGGTTGGGTTTTATCTTGAAGGTCTTTTCTGACCTTAATGATTCTATGACTTAATGGTCTTATGATTCTATATCAAGACAAAGGCAAAAAAAGCCACTCTTTGAGGTCTGAATAGCAAATTGTACCCAAAACACTGTAAACAGATCCTGGTGCTCCCTTCTTAGGAATGTATAGGTAAGCTGGAAGGAATTCAGAAAGGAGCATCAAAAGTTATGATGCTGCTGTAGCATTACTCATTAGAGAACCAAAATGTTTTGATATAAAACCAGCAACTTTTAAATAATCAAGGAGCATAACCATCAGAGCAGGCCAGACACTACCAGGAAGAAAGGCTTTATAGATGGTTCAGCAAAATGAATTTAAAAATTTGACTTCTGAACAGGAGACCGATTTGATTATGTCCACAAAAGACACAGAAGTCCATGGGACAGCCAACTTGAACTACACCAGGGGAAAAAACACCAAAAAACCCCAAACAAACCCAAAACAAAAATAAAGAAAAAAGCCCACGCTTTGAAGCACTTTAGGATTCGACAAAAGGAAAACATGGATGGAATAATGAGTATTTTATGTATCAGTGTTCATTTTTCTTTATCAGAAGGGTAATATTAAGGGTACTCTAAAATACTGTATGCAACATAGTAATGAAGAAGAATAATGAGTCCAAGAGAAGTTTCCCTTGTTCATGTAATATTTCTTTTCTTAAGTAACTACTGAAAAACAAAACCTGTTTTTTGCTTTAACCATAGTTCATAAGGAGCAAAGTCCGGTTCTGTTGTCTTTGACAAATGCATGTGTTAAAATATCAGACAATCTTTAGTTGCTTTTTGTAATCTATAGTGAAGGCAGCACTTTACAAAGTTACAGCAAAGACTAGTAACAGCAGGGGCCACCAGGTACTTTGGTAAACATATTAAGAAGAAAGCAGGAAAAAATGGAATAAATAAGAAGAAGCAAATTTACCTAAGATTTCTTGGAATAAGAAAAGTGAGAACAAATGGGGAAATGTGGAAGCAAATCTCTAAGGTGTCAAATGATCTTTAAAAAAGTTACAACACAAATATTCACAAAATTTAAAAAAATAGCATAAGGATGACAGTCAGAGAAATATCAACAGACAAATGTGGAAGGAGAATGAGAAACAGGTCAAGTAGAATATAATTAAAAAACTGTATTAAGCAGATATAGGAAAAGATAATGTCAAAGAACACCTAAAAGGCAGAGATAACTGTCCAGACAGAATGTAGCTGCAATGTTGCTGTATCATCTGATGTTTCCTTCACTGTATTGATGAAAGCAGTTTTGAAAAGATGGCATAAAAAACTTCCAATGTGTAACTTGAGCAAAACTATTGAGAATCCATTGATAAATGTTTTCTTGATTATTGGTCTTTCCTCTGAGAAAAGCTATAATTTATTTGTCACATATACAGCATGTTAGGTAGATGTTTTGCTGAAAGAAAAAAAAAATCACAAGAAAAGGAATTTGAGAGAGTAAATTGAAGGCAACTAGGTAGGATAAAAGGAAGTTCTTATTGGTTTTATTTTTCCTTAAATGCAAGGATTTCATCCAGTGCTTCATACCACTATATCTTATATTTGGAGAGTCCTGTTGAAATAATTCTTGTGCTCCTTCTCATAAACCTTGTTTTTGATTTTGTTGGTTTCAGATCAAACTGGACATGTGCCATTGACAAATTAGTGCTAATGAATTCCTGGGTTGCATGCACCATCTCTGAATTTTTAGCACATTTTAAGAAAAGCTCAACGGGCATCAATCAGGCAACATAGCAGTAATTCATTACTCCAATGGTTTCTTTCTCAAAGGACTAGCAAATTCAAAAAAACATTGGAAGACTCGGAAATATCTCCTACACTAGCAATCCCTGCTTGTTGATAACTGAAAATAAACCAGAATGCTTGACCCTCTTTTCATTGTTATTATTCATGTTCATGTTCATGAAGTGATCTGACTTCAAGTTTCTAACACATGTAGCGTGATTTCATGGAGGACACAGTTCTCTGAAGCACTTACAGTTCTGCAATTAATGTCCTAATTTGTCTAAGTAACCTTTAACTTTCATCAGCATTATTGCATGCTGCAGATACCTGTTGCAGATACTTCTCCTGTAGGATCAGTTGAATTCAAAAATACAGATTAGGGTTCATTTCCCTCTCATCAGGGATGGGTAGTTCAAATTTGCCTTTGGAAAAAAGAGACAAAAGCAGTACTGGATGTTCAGTCAGAGAACAACCTCATGAAGCAGAATGTACCTGTCAAAGGCAGCAGCAGTCCAGAAATAAATTTTCCCACTATCTTCCCTTCTCCCATCTTTCTTGCAGCAGCTAATGACTGAGTCTCCCATTCTGAGCACTAACAGTAGCTGACATGTCAAGGTAGAATTGTCCAATTTCACACTGAACTAGCACTGTCCTTCCCAAAGCTGTAGGTTTCAGTGGCATTTTTTCTACTAGACCATTAGTCATTTTTTAGTACAGGAGGCTAGGAAATGCTTTCCTACTGCATAAGTTTTAATTTGCCTTCATTCCAAATCAAGGTAAAAAATGAAGTTGTCCAAACTTTTGTTCAAGCAAAATATATTTCTATTATATAGGCCATTAAGTTTCATTTTGATCCATTATGAGCCATTAAACTATTTAAATAACATCCAGTTTTCAAACAAACAAAAACCCAAAAAGTTAATTTTGAACTTATTTTATTTTACTTACTTTAATGTACTTATTACAAGTTCTTTGTAATGTTCCATATGTCCCACAAACTATTTTCTTTGATAGGACAATATTTCCGTTACAAAGAATAAGAAATTTTTTTGGCTCCCTACTTCTTAGACCACTGCCCCTTTACTTTCATCTGCATTGGAGTAAACACTTCCTTGGTGTCAGTCTGTAAAATAATTTCTGAAAAGTTAGTTGAATTTAGTGTCGTTCATTACTGTTAAATTTCGTGTTGTTAGTATCTGCAAAGATTATGTGCAAATGAGAGCATCTGTAATTCTAATGCTCATAATTTAGCTCTGTTTTATGCTGTTAACCAGACTTATTAGCATTTTTAACTTAGAAAATTATTTGTTGAATAGAAAGCATTGCAACCGATGATCACTGTTGAGTATAATAAAAAATTCCCAATTTGATAGAATTAGTTGAGTAATGATGTTCAATTTCCTTGTAGTGTAGCTTTGGGTACAAAATTGCCAGAGAATGGAATAATAGTCTGCTCCAACAGTACATATCCAGTGAATGTTATAACATCACTGTATCATACGGTCTTCCAAAACAAATAACTTGGGGAAAAGTCTGAGTGCTTGATACATAATCACTGGCACTGTTTCAGACTTCCTGTGTGTAAACACTGAACTAAAAAGATGAGTGGTACACTTAGATGCACTTGAAGTTCTAGAATTCATTTTCAGCCAATGGGAAAAAGGGGCAACATGAGAGAATAGAAATGTTTGGGTTTATATCTTCTTCCTTAATAGTCAGCAAGATATTTTGTCTTTTTTTATTTTTTTTAACAGCCTTTGAATTGAATAAATAGGAGAGAAATGACTGATAAATGCCAATTTAAAAGTACAGATTTGTTAAGAAATGCTATTGTCAGACTGATGTGCTTATGGGCTTTTACAGAAATAACTCAGCAGTAACTGTTTGTATGCCTGGGACTGATTAGAGAAAGTTTGAAACTACTGAAACCAGTGAGGAATCCCCGTGATGCTGATATCTGTATGCTTTTTAGGGTTTCACCCAGAAATACTAGTTATAGATATTCTTTTTCCACATGTAGACAGAAGCACAGTAATTAAGTCCTTGTGTGTATAGCAATTAGAAAACAAATGTTAATTTTGAGCATAATCTGGATCCAGTTCTCCTTGTACTATCATATGAAATGGAAAAATTTAATTTCTCCATGTTGATATTCAAAATCAAGTCACTACACTAGATAGCTACAGACCATGCAAGAGTAAATTGCAAGCTAATTCTGTACCTTGACAATAATTGTTGCTTAACTCTATTGCTTGATTTTTTAATATATTTTATGATTAGGATATTTATTTGGGTCATAAATTTGCATTTATAATCGGTTTATGTATTTACAATTGTCATGTTACTTCTGAACAGTTGCTATGACTTTTCTAGTACATGAAAGTACATCAATTTCTGATAAATTGTGCAAAAGAGGACCCGAGGATGGAGATGAATCACCTGATGATTGTCACCTCTTTTTGTGGATTCTGAAGGCAACACTGATGCCTGTCTTAGACTAGGTATCACAGCTCTAGATGGAAACTGTGAGGTAAACGAACCCTGTTTGAAAGCTTAACTTAAATCTTTGTCCTCTTAAAAATCTTGATCTTTTTTACTAAAATCTCCTTGGAAAATTTTTCTAATAATACCAAATTTTATACTGACTTTGCATTGCAGGGAAAAGAATATAAAAAACCATTTCACTTCACTTTCACCCAAACCCCTATCTTCTGGAGCTACTACTGGAACTATCACTTTTTTCCTGCACAAATTCTCCTGTATAATTTTTTTATATATAAAAATATATATTTCAAAGTGGAAAATAAATTTAGAATAAAACCCCAAACATTGGTTAAGAAAAATTAAATTTAAAAACTTTTCAACATTTTAATTTCCTCCTTTACAAAAAAAAAAGTTTTGTATGAAATATGTTTTGATTAAATAGAATGTTCAAGTGCATCTTTTGAGCAGACATGAATTTTACTCATGTTTTACACACCATGGTTTGTTTACTGTAAGGTCATTAACCAAACTCCAGGGATCACAAAGACACACTAAATACCTTACACTTTGAAGGGAACACTCAAATTCTTGAATTTACAGTCAGGCAGCACTGTGAAGTTAGGATTTTTAAATATATGAAATTTCCCTTGATTGCATACATTAAATTCTGTTTTACGAGAATTTAAATGCATAACAAATAGTTTAGTTTATTATATTAAATACATAGGGTTTAAAAAAAAATCTCAAATATTTATGCAGTTCTGGCCTACTCAGCATAAAGGTCAGAATCCAAGATACAGAAAACAATATAGTATATTGACAGAGTGAATAATGTCCTGATAAACTTAGTTTAGATCTATGGTTTTGTTCTGGTTAGATGTATTTTTTTTTAGGGATTATATAAATAATAGCTCAGAATTGGAAATGGAATGAGTTTCTCATTATAAGAGAAACACACAGTATTTTACAAGGTAAATATAACTTTCCTTCTTTTCTTCTGAGTAAGGAAGGATTAGGTGTATTTGAGCTGATTTATTCTTTAATATGCATTGAAATCTGGTATTGCTTTTTCAAAAATGCAAAATACTACTGTTTCATGTTCATCTGTTATAGGTTGCCAGTCATGCAGGGACACAGTTTTGTTACTGCAGACACAATGAAATTCTTGGAATTACACAGACGATATCCAGATCCTGAACACAAAATACTTTATAGGATTTGCATATTGTCATCTAATATGAAATTAGTTAAGCTTAATTCATTTAAGACTCACTTGTTTCGTTCAGCTAAAAAATATTGACTCGTATTATATTGACTCGGTTCATCAACCCTCAACCCTATTGAGACAAAGTATCTGTTTCAGGTGCGCTTTTAGGAAGTCTTAAGTATGTTGCATTCTCATCTATTGGGGTTTTTTTGTTCAGGCTTTAATTAATTCCCTCCATTCTCTCTTTTTCTCATGTTTGGGTTTTCTAAAACAGTCTTTTATATCAATAATAACTTTTAGATCAATATTAATAGTTTATTGAAAAGCAGAATTAGAAATCTTTTCTCCTCCTCCATAGTCTCCCTTAGACCATCTCATACTAAACAGGATATCTGAAGCAGTACAATTAGTCACCGCCTCTTCACTCTTATTACAAAACAGATAAGACTTCCATCCAAAACCTGCTAAAAAGACAGTGCTTTGCAGAGCACACATCGGAAGTCAATTCCTAAGCAGTGTCTGGCTGGAGAGCTGAAAGGTTTATTATTACAAAGCCAAGTACTTTTACAGACTCACAGAATCACAGAATATGCCAAGTTGGAAGGGACCCACAAGAATCATTGAGTTCAGCTCCTGGCCCTACACCTAATCCAAGAGTCACACCATGTGCCTGAGAGCATCATCCAAATGCTTCTTGAACTCTGTCAGGCTTGGTGTTGTGACCACTACCCTGAGAATTCTGTTCCAGTGCCCAAATACCCTCAGGTTAAAGAACCTCTTTATAATACCCAACGTAAACCTCCCTTGACACAACCTCAGGCCATTCGCTTGGGTCCTGTCACTGAGAAGAGTGACAGGACCACCACAGAGAAGAGATCAGTGTCTGCCCCTTCTCTTCCCCTCATAAGGAAGTTGTAACTGCAACGAGGTCTCCCCTCACTCTCCTCTTCTCCAACCTGAACACACCAAGTAACCTCAGCCTCTCCTCATAGGGCTTCTCCTCGAGGCCCTTCACTGTACTTGTGAACATCTCTAACAGCTTAATATCTTTCTTATATCGTGGTGCCTAAACCTGCACACAATAATCAAGGTGAGGCCACACCAGTGCAGAGCAGAGCAGGACAATCACCTCCCTTGACTGACTGATACTTCTCTTATTATTACACAAACAGGGTCTATCTTATCTCCTTATCTAAAGACACAGCATCACAGCAGAGTCCATACAGAACCTGATAAGCAACAGACTGAATGATGTTAACCTTCACTTAACAATATTAAGAAATTAGAGTAGGAAGACTCCCAAATCCTCTTGCTGTGAGTTAACACCCTGCTTATTACACTCCTTCGGACCTTTCTCAGCTACAACCTAATCAATTCTTAATCTTAATCAATTCTTTCTTCCATATCTCTTTTACTTCATTCACTTATAATCAATCTTTGAGCAATCATTTTAATTTAAATAGTCAAAGCATTCCTTCTTGTGTATAACTTTGCAACAATTAATCCACGTTGCTAAGTAACTTTTTAAAAAATTACAGTTCAGTCTCAGTAGTGTGTTAAGTGGAATAAACCTGAACCAGAAAGGATAATTGTCTCCTCAGAAGTGCAGTTATTTTGAGGTTCATTCACTTGCCACACCTATAATACCCACTTTTGACAGTCTAGAATCAAGATAGCTCAGCCTACAACATTACCTCTATTATTTTTTAAGATTAAAATATCAATGAGTCAAGGAATACTTTGTACTAGGTAGATCATGTTGATGATGGGAAATGTAAAGGACATTCTATCACGAGAAGTCAGCAGTCACTTACAAATTAAGGCAAGTTCTGAGTAAAACTGAGGAATAGTTGTTTGTAAGATTCGAACCATCAGTCTGTTAGAAGTTCTAGAATCTGATGCATCATTTTCATTTTTAATGAGTATATAACTTTTTTCTGCCTAAAGATGGCAGCTTATTTAAGATGGAAGTTACTGGCTAGCCATAAAAAGATATATTGAGTTTCTTAACATATAATGAGATTTATTTTTTTCTTTAGGACAACAAGCACTATTCTTCATGGTTTTGGTTTATTGCAATGCCATTTCATTGTAATAGAGTAAAAAAAAAACCCAAATGAACAAAAACAACCACAAACCCAACCATCAAATCCAGGTTTTTTCCTGTAAACAAGCAGACTACTTTACACTATTGATAGTTCACACAGCTGCAGATACAGTAGAACACAAGTACCGCTAATGCATATTTTTCTGTTGACCACAGGGAACATGGACTTAGTAGAATTTACCCAAATTCAAACAGAAGGATTTGGGCAAGGTCACTGAGTACTGAAGGTATCTAAGTTAATTAGTTGACTATGCTTTAAACAGCATTTGGAAAAGATTTATTTATCCTGTGAAAACCAATCTCACATCATACAACCCCTTGTGTCACCTATTTTCCTCAGTGCAGCTAAGACACTGAAAAACCATCTGAAATGTACAGCTACTTGTACTCTCATAGTACACAGAACTGAATAAGATAGAGACTCTCTTCTTTCCTATGCATCCCTTTTGATCCTTTAGATACAAATGCAGATAATTCAGTCATTTTTCTTGCCCAGGGATGATTTTCCAGACAAAGTTTCCAGAAAAAGAGCCAAGATTTCAAAATCAAGCTTTTTTTTTTTTTTCTTCTGTTTAAGATATCAACTCTGAAAGACCGTTGTGTGGGAATTAATTTGGAAATTCTGCTGATAGATGAGATAAAACAGAATACAGCTTGCCCATCTGCCAGTATATTGGATCAGCAGCGCTGACAAGATAAATGTGTTTCTGTCACTAAGCTAGACATGCTGTTCAGAAGACACATAAGAAATAGACCTCTTCAGGATATAAATACAAGTGTATAAAGTTGATTTTTCTGACTACATTCACAGGAAAGGTTTCCTCCTCAAGAGTTATCATTAGCAGGTGAGTGTATGCTTTTCCTAAAGTAGGCCAGTAAGTATTTTGTATTCACACTTTGGTAAATTTTCTGTTGATCCACCTGAATACAATAGAGAAAACAGAGTTCTGCTAAATATAAGAAAGTCTTCATTACAAACTAGGTTTGCTTTCAGTAAAAGAAAAATTTTAAAAAATTGCCAAAATATTGGTGATGAAAAGCAAGTGAGTTTCAATAGAAATGTGGAAATTTTGAAAATTAAGTTCTTCTCTTGAATATAAAAGATCCAGCCCATTATTTCATAAAATAAATATTTTCTGATAGAAATGTATATTTGAATTCAAAAGTAAATTTTCTGATTTCTTGAAAAGATCTCGATTTTTCATTGGGAAAATCATAGTGATGACTACTGACTACCTGCCTGGAAGACTTGTGAATTAATCGTTTTACCTTCAGGGTGACCAAATAATTGTCAAGAGTGTTTTAAACACCTCTAGGAAAACAGAGTAGAAGAGTGAAGATACTATTTGATAATCCCAGCATTCCAGTCAACACAGGCTTGACTTGGGAAGGTTCACTTAATTTGATCTACTGTCAATTAATATAAGCTTTAAATTCCTGATCATCTTCATATTTCCCCCTCAATAGTCAGTCAAACAAACTCTTATAGAACACCTTCCTCACTGCTTCTTCCCCAGACTCAACTTAGTCCAACATCTAGCTTTCCTCTCTCTCCTCTTAGCTTCAGCTTTCCTTATTTTATCAGTGCACAGTGACGGATGTTATGTTTAGGATGTTAATGGTTTCCTTTTGCTAGTGCTTTTTTCTTCTTTTTCTCCCTCATGGCTCCTGGTTTCTTACCACTCCTCTGTTCCAGCATGAGCTGTCTGTGGGTGACAGTGTTGGTGGGCTGCCCTTGTCAGTGCCCCAATATGGGCAACCCACTCACAGGGCACAGTCCCTCAGGGCACAGACCCTGGCAGGGTGCACCTCTACAACTGCAACTCCAACCATGGCTCTTTCCACCTCTCCTCCACTTTTTCCTCCATTTTCTCTTGAAATATTCCTGTCTGAATACACATCAGTTAATAAACTAAATATAATCACAAATTTAATATACTTGAATTTTAAACTCAACCTTTGCTCTCAGATAACAGGGATTGATTTTGTTCAGTGTACATAGTCACAGAGCACATCTCCACCCCTCACACCTGGAGATGAGATTGTTGGGGTTAAGATTGCCATAGTCTGAAAAAAGCAGTGCTCACAACCTTCCGCTTCAGCTTACGTAAAACACCAAACGCAGGAGTTTACAAGAGTTCAAACACATCCATGGCCATCAGCCCTTGGCTTCCACAGCCCTTGGCTCCCCTATGGTTGCAGGCAGTGCCCTGGGACACCCACAGGACACCTGTGAATGCCCCCACCAGCCATTCATCGCTGCAGGGAGGGCTGTCAGCCCATCCCCCAGAGTCCCTCTCTGCCGATGGGTCCCAGTACCCAAGGATACCAGTGGGAGTGCACGGTGAGCACCAGGCACCCACAGCAGGGGTCCCTGGCCCCTCAGGGTCTTGCAGTCCCCAGGCTGGTTCTGCCAAGTTTTGAAGTCTGTCCCATTCCCTGGCGGGCACAGCCCAGTGGATACTGCTGCCAGCAAACTTCCAGCACTTAAACTTACTGCCGGTTAACATAAACTTTTAATTCCCAACTCCAGGACTGAGGAAAATATATAGAGTGAAACATCTTTTCTCCCACTTCACCTCACTCCCACCCTAGGCTACACTCCTTCTCTCCCCACCGCAGCTGTGGGGCAAGGGTGGGGAGGCGCAGCAGAAGGGCCACGATGAACGATGTCTCTCTGCCCCTCACTCTGTCCCCTTTGGGACTCCCAGCTTCTCACTGCTCTTCTGCCCTAGCACAGCTCCCTGTCCCTAAGGCATCCTTCTTCCACAGTACCTGGTTTTAATGAAGGAAAACACTGACATTAGACTGTGCAGCTTTAAGCCTGCACAGTCTGGCATCAATTTAAAAGCCTGTTAAGGTGGGTAAGGGCTGTGCTTGAGCCTTGAGCCAGCACCAACCTTGAGCAGTGGGAGCTTGTCTGAGCTTAGGTTTTGCAGGGGGTCCCTCTCTAGGGTGGTCATCACCCACCTCCCTGTGGGAAAGCTGTGAAGGTTTTGGCAGAGTAAGGATTTCCAGAAATAGGCCATTAATGTAGCAGGGGTTTTACTGCAGAAAAGGCTGAGTAGGACACACACACGCAGCAAAAAAAAAAAAAAAGACTGACAGACAAGGATCATTACAGAAATAAGTATGGAGAACCCAGAAGGGTGAATCTTTACTCATTACAGGCAGGAAGCTGAAGGCAAAGGAGTCAAAGAGGAGAAACCAGAATATATCTAGACGTTCTCTGCCCCATCAGATAAACGAAAGGTTATTTGTAACCATATATGCTAACTAGAAGTGTTACCTGTTAGGGGTAAGTACAGCTCGTAGTGGGGTATCAATTGTTATAGTAAGTATGATTTTTACTTTGAACTAGCTGTAGTTTGTTCCCATGAGAAAAATGTCCATTAGCAGGTGGAGGACAGTAAGTGTGCTCTGAGAGCATCTTTTGGTTCAACTTCTGCATCAAGTTTGTTTACTCTGACACTACTTTGCAATATGAAAGAAAGCCTAGTTCAGAAGCTTTGCTTCAAAAGTGTGTTTTTGATCTACCCTGAAACATTACTGTGAGTACTCCCTTTCTAAGCCAAAAGTGAAGTATAAATACACTTTAATTTATTTTTTTCTTTTTAACTAAAATACCAAATATTAACTTTCTATTGACTTCAGTGTTTTATTATTAGGACCATGGTAAACGCCTATTTGATAGTATTGAATATGTTAAGATTTTTGCCAATGTATGCAACAAGACACGTATCCAGCTGGTCTGGCCAGGATCACTTCTGTGCTACACAGGAGAAGAGACTTGGCAGTGGAGTCTTCACAGCAGCTCTGGGTCCTCTTGACTGGCAGTGACAAACTCTATAACCTTTAGAAGTTATCAGCTGTTAGGGTTGTAATTTGGATCAGAATCTTGCTTACTGCAGTCTCCACAGATCTTAGGCCACATTGCTTGCTGGCTGTCTAGGTTTTGTTGTGGCAATTTCTTTTCCTTTTTTTTTTTTTTTTTGGTGTATATGCTTGAAATATACGTCCGTAGTTTGTTTTCCTGGTATATGTGATAAAATGCAATCTTGTAGCCAGCTTCATGATATTATGACACAGGGTCTTTGTTGACAGTCAACTATGATTTTTCCAACTGCGAGCCTGTTAGTCTTAGCATAGTACATTTCTTAATTTTACCACTGGGAATAGTGTTCTGAAAACAATGTCATACATTGTCAATACAGGAGTGTTAACCTTGTCACTCTTTTAAACCTTGTTACATATTTTAGTTTTACTGCCTACACACATTTCAAGTCATAATGACGTAAATCTCAGCAATTTTTTTTGCGAATTTCTTTACTCTCAAATAGCAATTCCATGTCTTCCTGCTGCTGAAGTACATCCTTAAGAGCTGCAGATGACGATAAACGTTAGCCAGCCTAGGCATCTCTCCAGACTGTTGGCATGGCATATCAGTGTTACCAGGTCCTGTGCCTCTTTCTTGTAGTGCCTGATGTTGGGATCAATCAGCAATCTACAATTTAGATAATTCAAAGAATGCTTTTCTGTAAAAAGGATGGTCTTCTCAGTCAGAATTTCCTTCATGCATTAGAAAGAAATATATTAATGTATAAATTGATGCTTTTGAATTTTTAGGATTTTTAGGTTTTTGTAAATTTTAATGTAGCTGTATAGTCTGTCCCACTTTAGACTATCAAACCCCATTCCCCACTTCACATTGAATTTTCTAAATTCTTTAGGCTTGTTTAGGCTCCTTTCAAAACAGTGCTATAGTAAACACATTCTGTTTAAGAACATATGCACCCCTGTGTGGTTTAGAAATGAAAAGCTATTTTGTCGGTGGATGTCCAAGAGCAGTACAAGAAGAAGCGATGTAAATTTAAGACTGTTTCAGTGTGCCAGTCTGCACTGAAAGGATTTACTTGTGAACCTGATCTTAGTGTCCAAACAGAGGTTTCTTCAGTGCGCTGATGTTTAGTTCAGCCCTTGGGATGAGGCCATTGCTTCAGAGTCAGGCTGAAATGTCTCATATAGACTGAAAGAGGGGGCAACATGATTGCTTCCTAACTGCTCCTTGCTTAATAACCATCCTTGTCTCTGACTCCTTGGGGTGCTTGGCCTCATCATGACTTAATTTACTGTTTCCACAGATGTGTTTCCATTATATGAAACAAAAGAAAATAAATCAGTGATGTCATACGCCTCACGGATTTATGTCTCAAAGTGATTTTTCTTTCAAAGTAGATTTTTCTGTTAGCAGCAAATAAAAAACTCAAACATTTATTGTAAAATTTTCTGTGACCTCAAAAAACGGGATGATTGAAACTGTCTCATCATAAATTACAAAAGGGACCATAACATACTGAAAATCAACATTGAAAAATAATTGAAGTTACTGAATCGATCTTAATCAGTGTTTTTGCATCTTATTTACTGAAGCATGTACAGCATCTGCAGCACTTCAGATCGTACCAGAATCACTTCAGATTGGTTCCTCACTTCACATAAATGAAGCTTCTCTTCAGAAATGGCAGCTCTAGAACCAACTTTTTTGATAGCATCTTATTTTAGGAAATTATTACAGAAACATTTCTTTTTAAATTTTGTCCTGAATCTGTTTTTCTTTCTGCTAAAGCTAATAAGAAGAGAAAAAGATTTAAAAGTATTAAATATAATGGTTACACCTTTTAAAAACTTATGCATGCAGTTGAAAGAAGGTGTATATAGAATTGGACGTTTTTGTCATGAAGAAACAGGCAATTTTCATAATAGTAACCCAACTTAAGTATATGTTACATTTAGTCTTCTGATATTTTAGTACAGAATATTGAGAAAACCTTAGAGACAAATGGGAGCATTTCCAAGTCATATCCTGTGTTAAGAAAAGTTATAGACTCTTCACTTGCTGTGAAGAGATTGTCATCTAATTATTGGGGTCTGTTAGTGATCTGGCATTTGTTTATAGAGGCATTGACCTTGCTTATCTTGTGGTGTATCCTTGAAGAAGGAAGACAGAATGCTAAAGCAATGGAGGCAGCTAGAAGGGGGAAGACAAGGCTGCAGCACTGTACTTTCCTGGAGAATCTGCAGAGTCCTCAGGAGTTTGTAGGGACTGTGAAATAACCAATCCTAATGAATGTTTTAGTACTGGCACCAATGGTAGTTTAACATGTACATACACTGAGAGCTATAAATGTCCATGAACTGTTACAATAAACACATTCCTATCCTGATTATGAAGAAACTGACTGTGTTGCTGTAGGCTGCCTCAAGTTAACAGTAACATTTAATGCTTCAAGGTTTTGAGCATTTCCAAACTGTAAAAAATCACATCCCCTGCCAGGACTTCCAGGTACTCCATTTTATTTGGATGGTTTAGCCAATGATGTTTTAGGAGTCATCACACTTCCCTGACAAAGTAGTAATTGGTAAGACTATATGGTAAAATTTTGACACTAGAAATTCCCATAATTTTACTGTTATGTAATTTCTATCCAACAGTAAATTATGCTTCTGTTTCTTCATGCAGTTGTCTAATTAGACTCTTTGCATTTTGAAAGACAAAGAATTTTGCTTCCTAAATGCCATTAAATATTTGGCTTGTTTGTCTTAATCAGTATTGAAAGAAACTGCACTGTCCTGACCTCCTTTGTAATCAATGATTACCACTTTCACATGTACCTGTTGTAACGTCTATATTAGATTATTACAGAAGCTGAGGTCTCAACCTACTGCGATGTCAATCTCAGAAAGGTCTATGCTTTAGGAAATGGCATAGCCTAGTAGAAACTAAGAGAGGTTATACTACACCAAGGGTCAAAGTGACTGCTTTATTTTTCACTACTGGAAGGATTTAGTGTACTTGGATATAAAAGGCTTTGTGGCCTACCAGGTAGTCGTTAATAATATTGCTTAAAGTGAACTATTTCCCTATATTTCATACTTTACACTCAATATCCAAGTGCCCAGCCTTAATTTCCAATTTGCAGCTAAGGGTTTGAATACAGTGCTGGCATTATGTGATGCTGTGTACATTTTTGCACTCGAGAAGCAAGACATACTTCCAGTTTTGCATCCACTGTAAAAATGTAGAACAGTTGCAAAGTAATGTAAACAAAAAGAATGCGGAACAAACAATCCTGAACATTTACTGTGGTTATAAGTGCCATAGGTTTCATTTGAGTATATATCTAAAAATAATTGTACATCAGACTTCCTCCACATCAGTGGAGGAAAAATGATGAAAATTAAGCTGACAATGTAGTTTTATTCCCTCTGAATAAAAATGTAAGAAATAATGGATGTGTTGCAGAAAAAACAGTCTTTCCTCAGAAAAGTTATACTGAGTTTTATACATTTCCAGTTAATATAAATTTCTAATCACTCATCTGTAACCCCCCAGGTTCATCTTAAGCTGAACACTTATCCTGCCCCCTTTCTTGTATCAACTTCTTTGTTTTCACTGCAAGTTAAGCTCAGTCCATCCCAATTCCTTCGGCTGAGCAACACAGGCATTTGGGGTCACATGTCCAACAGTTTCTTTCTGCTGCTGCTTGCTTCTACTTGGCATCCTCCACTCCTCTGTGGTTTTCAGTATGAGGTCTGTAGCCTGTGCCCTTCACGGGCTGCAGTCCCTCAGGGGTGTCTCTGTTTCAACAGTTCATCTGCAGACTGCTGTCCATCAAGGCTGTACTTTTTCAGCATGAAGTGCCTCCTCTCAAGAGCATGTCCACTGCTATGGTTCCAAATGCTTCTCCCCCACAGGTCTTCTCCAGGAAGGTCTCCTTGGTGCCTCCTCACATCTCTGGCCCTTCTCCTCCTCCTCATACCAATGTAGCATGGTCTGTGGCCTCCTGCTATCCTTACCCTGACAGGTATGCCCAGTGGAGTATGCCAAGCTAAATATAATCAGCTGGTTTTGGAAGCAATTGTAAATACATCATTTTACCTGTCAGACATGTGGCTTGGGTATTCAGTGTGCATTACCAGTGCCTGCTAAAGGGTTTAGCTGATGTGAATGAAGAAAACCAGGCTGTGCACTTAGATATGTGTGTGTGTACTGGGACAGGTAAGAATGAGGTTTGCCTTCACCCATGCCTCAGACATGGGTATCCCTATATATATCCTATACTACATATCCCTGTATATATCTATCCTATATGTATCTATCCCTATATGTGCTTATCCTATCCTACATATCCCTATACAATCCCTATACATATGTGCATTTACATAATTTCTAAGGTATTATTTTTTTAAGTATTCTTAAGTGCAATTGTACTTTCAGCTGAATTAATTCTATGATTTCCAGTTGTGGAGTGTGCATTACAGAGATGAGAAATACCTTTTCTTTTTTGATAAGAAATGATTTTATCTTCAGGTTAGCAGAGCCTTTTCTCCACTCAGTGTACCTCAGGTGCAGAATTAGAAGTTTAGTGGTCAGCCAAGTCTCTTCCTACTTTTGATACTCCTCATCTAGCACATGCTACTGTTAATATAGTGTCCATTTCAGAAAGGCCTACTGCAGAAACACTTCTTTTCAGCATTTGCTTTTCACCCTTTGAGTTGGAGGCTCATTCACTTTAAATATGTATATTTAGGTCTTTCCCTTGTTCATCTTACAAACAAAAGATTGAAAATGTAGCTTGAATATGGGGGAAAATACAGTGTTTTTTATTCTGTTTACTAGCACATGATTTATCTCCCTAGTCAGGAATATTTTCTTATTGCTTGTCTTAAAATTAAAAAGATACTTTTTGTAATACAAATGAGGAGTAAATGGTAAATCAAAGTGAATTCCTTTTAGTCATTACTGATCATACCACATATTGCTAATATCATACTCTTCACCTTTTTTGATCAGTAATATTCATAATGATGATGTCCTCAGCTTACAATTTATTTTCAATGGAAAAACACAGTAGTAATTTTATGGTTTTATAAGTTAACCCCCTTCTAGCTTCCAAGCATTTTAGGAAGGATTTCATTGAAATTCAGTTCAAAAATGAATGTAATTTACTCCTAGTTGATAATAAGAGATCATCTGGCTTCAGCAAGGCTCGCATGGCTGAGTTTAATAAAACATTTGATGAAATCCTGATTAGATCACACAAAGCTTGGTATTTGAGAAACATCAAGTGTGATTTGTGCTTTTGTATCATTCTAACCCTAATGTCGCTTTTACTGAATGAAATAATCAGCTTAAATGTATGTACACTAATGATGTGTTTGTCATGAAAACATAGTGCACAATTCCTTCATCAGTATCACAGGAAAGCACAATGGATTTAATTCAGTGCTAGTTGCAAAATATTTTTGTGGTGGGATGTCCTTAAAAGGCAAGATAAATTTGAAAAGCGCTTCTGAGAGCAATTTATACAGACAATGGTGTCATAAGCAGGGTCTTATCCTAGGTGTCCTTATTGTTCTCTGTTTTACATTTTGGAATTTGGAAAAATAATATACAAATGGGCAATTGTAGGATATGTCTGGTAACTTCCTCTCCCTGCTTTCTTTCTTTCCATGGGAGCAAGGTTGGTCCAATATGAAACACTTTTATGTCTCCCATTTTCAGTTGTTCATGTAAAATGCACATTTTCATCAGAAGTGAGAAGAAAAATTGGAAACTTATAAAATATTTTGAGATAATAGTGTTTTCCTTGAAGAATGACACCTCATTAAAACAGCTAGGTTTCAATTACATTTATTTAAAGAACATTGAAATAATTTCAATATAGTCAAAACATTCTAGTTGACCTTCCATGCAGAACATTGTGACTTTTCATTTCAGGATATTTGTTCAAAATATTTGTTATGACATTTTATGTTATTCAGTTACAAGATTAATTTTCAAAATCAAAATTTTACCTTCAAGTGTCATCAAGCCAAGTGATTAATTTCCTTTTTCTTTTTTTTTTAATTCAAAGTCAGAAGAGTTTGGGAAAAGTGGAAAAAGTTTGGATTTCTAATAGTACAAATAAATGTACACATACTTTTATATTTTTGCGGTAAATTCCCCTGTAGAATGGATATTGATCTTGCCACCTGTTATCTACACTTTGACAAAAGTTTGTAATTTCTTTGTGATTCAAATAAATTAGGCTGGAATATCTATTTTACATTATATTCTCTGTACATTAAGTTTTTTATTTTTTGCATTTTAATTTTGGATAGAGATGTTTGTTTCCTGGCAGATCATATGTCTTTTTTGTTCATTGTATCCTGTAATAAATATTATTATACCAACTTTTATCACTGCTAAAACATCTAACTACAAAGTAAAGCAGAATTGATAACAGTCTCAAAAAACACTTATTAAAAAAATTTAAATTCATATGAGTCTAGGGGTGAAAATCCCATCCTCTTAGTTATTGATTTTCTTAATTTGGTGCTAACCTTGTTCAATCATTGCTTACCTATTTTTTTCTTTTTTAATTTCCTCTGTAGACCTTTAAAATTACGTATGTATTTCTTCTTGGGTTGGCATGTTGGCAGCAGAAAACCCTGACTTGGAATTGCGTCTTCCCTCGTTTTATGACAATATTTTTCAAGCTGAGCTTGAAAAAGTGAAATTGTAGTTTTAGCATAGTTCCTTTTTCAGGAAGATTATTAGGAAGAAATAATAGGCTGAAGTAAATATGTCTTTTTTTTTCCTTTTTACGGAGGAAGAGGGAACAACATCACATCTTGCGTGAACTGCAAACTATTTGGTTCTTACAAAGCCTTGGATGGCTTTTTAAAGTTGGAATAATATCTAGTTGAAAGTTCCAATTTACAATTTCCTTCACGTGTCAGTAACATCAAAAAACTAAGTGGCATATTGTAGGAGGAAATTAGTTGATAACTTACATTAATGAAGCACAATGGATAAAGAACACTCAAAATTTCCTATATTTATAAATTCTGACTTTAAATGTGCACAAGAGGTAATATTTGGGTCCACATTTCAAATAACATTTGAATGAACTCTAGATATGTGTTCTTATATCTATAGATATAAAAATCTTTATATATTTATATATATATAAATCTAGTATTTATAATATTTTGTATTTCTAAAAGCCATATTTGGGTACAATTTCGAGTTATTCTATCTGCTGTCACCTCATGTAGGAGCTTTAAACAGACTTTTATTGTCCTAAATGTTATGCAAGTCAAAAACGTATCACATTTTGATAGCTAACTTTTCCCATAAAATATTCTTATGGCTTTTAGCAACTGAAATTGTTGAAAGCTTGATATACAAACTAATAACCACTAAAGTTAATGAGAGTCTGTCTTATGCAGAAGTGTTTCAACTTCAGTGTTAATCTGTACATCTTGAAGTAAATGTAATATTAAAATTTGAGTGTCCTTGATAATTCACTCAGATCCCCATTTGGTCAATACTCATGCAAATACAAAGATGAAGGAAATGCCAGCACCACAGAAAATCCTTCACCAGCAAGATTTGTAGTGAATACAGTGGTCTCTGCAAAGCCTCTGGCATACAACTTGCAACACTAGCATGCATCTCCATATTGTTAGGATTCATGTTTCATATTCTAAGTTTCACTTGTTATTTGACACTAGCAATATTTTTCTGCTGTGAAATACCATAAAACACCAAATCATTTATGTTTGCTGTATTCCTAGAGTTAGAAAATTGTTTAGAGGAAAAAGCTTTTTAGGATACTTTTGTTGCTGTTGTTCACTGATTGTAGGAATTCAACCTTATTACTCTATGACAATTATGTAGAAAAATAATTAATATTTTAAAATGAGAAATAACACCATATAAAACTGCTGGAAAAAAACCTATAATGGAAGTGATAGAAATATAATGCCAAAAATATTCACTAGATATACAAAGCATTGCCTGAACTCTGACCTTGTTCCAGAAGGTGCACACCAAAGCATTCAGGTGGCATCTGAGCCTAGCATGGAATGTAAATTGGAAACACAATCAGCAGTGATGTTTATTACATGTGCACAAAATAACGTTGCAACTGAAGCACTTCTCTTTTCAGTGACCTCCTCAGGCAATGGGAACTAAAAGCACCTTTCCAATTCCTCTGAAAACCTGTTGGAAAGTAGGGGCAAGAGAAATATCTTTCCTCTTTCCATAAGTTGATTAGTATGCAGCCAAGAATGCAATTCTTGGGGCCAGAGGAAAAGAAATTTGGACACTTGATTGTTTGCATCATAGTAATTTCCCTTCCCTCATAACTGAAAACAGTTTTGCAAGGAAAAATAAGTGGAATATGAAGATTTTTCCAAGCCAAAATCCATATTTTACTTCATAAATATTTATATTTTCAACACTTGTGAACTCTAAAAAATCAGCAATTGAAGTCCTTTCTGAAAGTTCACAATCTGTCTTTATCCATATGTATTTTTTCAACTAATTTACAGTGGTTTCTACAAATAAATGAGTATCTTTTCAATCTGGCTATTAATTTAACGGTCTGGCTATTAATTAGGTTTACATTCAGAGTGTAATTGTTTTAAAATATTTGCCCAGATAGGGTCTTATGGCAAGACATGCAAAATATATATATATCTCTATATATAAAATTGTTCGGTTTATTAAAGAAATCAAAGGAGACCTCAACTTTTAACCACCTCTTCATCCCAGAAGTAATATAACTGTTACTTACTACACTAGATAAAAGGATCTGCCATTTCTTATAGGGATCAAGATCCTGCAAAATGCTGTAATGCTTCATAATACCGTGTCACAAGCCAGGAAGAGAACAGCATTAGCAGAACTAGGAAAGCAGGTGGAGTGAACCTGCAATACTTCTGTTGTGTGTTTCTTACCTTCTATATTATTTGAAAATCTGCTTATGGAATAGGAAAATCTTCTGTTCTTGTAAATAGTTGAAGATATTTTTAGAAAGTCATTGGGCTTTTTTTGTGTGTGACATGGAGGGTGAGATTAACTTTTCAGTAAGGGTAAATATTAAGAAATATAAATCTATAATCTAGTGTTGTGTCAATACTGAAAGCCATTTTCAGTTGATATCTGACATGTATTGCCCATTTAAATTGGACACATTCCATTTATTTTTCAGTCATGACTGTGAATGATGCTGACTACCACATGCTTCTCCATACTTAGCAAGCATCTACCAACAATGTTTTTGTAATAAGGGGGTCAACACAGCAAGAAGTATATGCCAAACAGTATGAGTAAAAAGCCATTTGCTGACAGTAATGACATAACCCAAGCCCTGCATGTATGCTGATGTAAAAGGTGCTGAGTCTAATAAAATAAAACATAGAGGACAAAAATAGTACAGAAGGAAAATTAGTATCTAGGGATGCTGTAGATCTGTGTGTCACGTCACTCAAGAGGAGAAGATAGCTCAGCCTTTGACAGTGAACTGACAGTCAATTTTCTTAATTTTTTTAAGATAATGTAACTTACTTTCTATTTATTGCTCCTAGTTTTCAAACGGTTAAGAACTGCATTCATATAATTATGGAATCATAGAATCTGTTGAGTTGTAAGGGACCCATCAGGATCATCTAGTCTGACTCCTGGCCCTGCACAGGACACCCCAAGAATCACATCATGTGTCTGAGAGCATTGTACAAACAACTTCTTGAACTCAGACGAGATTGGCACTGTGACCACTTCCCTGGGAAACCTGTTCCAGTGCCCAGCCACCCTCTGGGTGAAAAATCTTTTCCTAATATCTTAGCTAAACCTCCCCTGACACAACTTCATGATGTTTCCTCAAGTCACTGGTCTCAAGACTGAAGAGATCAGTGCCTGCCCCTCCACTTCCTCCCCTGAGGGTGTTGAAGACTGCAATGAGGTCTCCCTTCAGTCTCCTCCAGGCTGAACAAACCAAGTGACCTCACCCACTCCTCACATAGTTTTCTCTCAAGACCCTTCACTATCCTCATGGCCCTCCTCTGGATGCTCATCTTTTTAACATGGTGGTGCCCAAAACTGCATGAAGTACTCGAGGTGAGGCTGCAGAGCACAGCAGGACGATCACTTCCTTTGACTGGCTGGTGATGCTTTCTCTGAGGCCCCTCAGGGCACGGTTGGCCCTCCTGGCTGTCAGGGCACACTGCTGACATGGTCAACTTTCCATCAACCAGAATCCCCAAGTCCTTTTCCATGGTGCTCCAGACTCTAGTTCCGTAGTCTATACACACATCCAGCGTTGCCCTGTCCCAGGTGCAGAATCCAGCATTTGCCCTTGTTAAACTTCATATGGTTGTTGATTGCCAACCCTGTTGTAAAGAACTTTTTATTTAACTCAGAAGGAAATAGTGAGTGATGCCACAGTCTGAATATTCCTATGACTTCTTAGTTTCACTCTCCCTCAATTGTGAGATTAATTTGGTTCATCTGTAACTTGACTTTGAAGTTATACACTTCTAAAAATTCCATTTAAAATTATCAAGCCTTACTTATTTTTTCTTAGGCTATGCATAAAGAGATGGATTCAAAGATAAAACATCTGATGTTTATGATAAAACATCATTGTAAACTGTGAAATGTACACTGTTGTTAAAAATACATCTTGTTACATTTGGACACTAAGTTATTTTGAACTGTATCTCAAGAAGTTTTCTTTTTATCCTAGCCTTTCTGCTTCAGCTTTTTCAGATCTATTGCTGGTTTTATACCTAGAGAGCTGATTAGAAGGAATGATAAAAAAATGCACACATATGCAAACAACTCCTCTGGAAAATACCAAATATGTAAAATAATCTGTAGCCTTCTACATGAATCTGAAAACATGGACAGTAGCGAAAGCTAAGAGTTTACCTGGTATCTCACCAAGTCCAGAGTATTCCCTAGTCAAAAGGGAGTCTGGAGAACAAACTGAAATTTTATTATCTGGACATCAGTAATCATTTAGCAAATAGCAGCATTTCATTTCTAAAGTAACCTGGGATTCAGAGACATTTTCTATATGTCTGGAACTGTTCAAGTACATTTTCCTAACCTTACTCTATCCACTATCTTAAGCTTCCCTTCTCTGGGGACAGAGTTTGGCACCTGCAAGTGAAACAGTGACTTCACGGGTGCATCAAACTCTAATTTTCCTTTAGGATTTCATGTAAAAAAGACGTGATTTTGCATGAGCCTTTATTTTTTTAAGCACCAGAACGGTTAAAATTATGATCTGGTTTCACTTTCAATAAAATATTTTTTATCATAGCTTCTAGAACTAAGAAATCAAAAATTGGTCGAGAGAGAACAGGAACATTAGGGAAGAACAAGCAGGACAAAAAAACAGCAGTGCAGAAATAGTGTCAAATAAAAGCCAAATTTGGAATGCGGTAAGAACTATTGATTTCACTAATTAAATTTACTGCATCCTTGGTGAAAATATTTTCCTTGGTTTAGTCCTTAATTTATTTCCTAATGACTTAATAGGTGTTACCACTGCAATGTGTTTCTGTCCACGAAAATACTGTACAATATGTCTTACATATCTCTGTAAGTGCATAGCAGAACACAGACTTGGGGTTATGTAAAGTTACGGGGTAAGTGTAATACCGATATATGAGCTATTATTCTTGTGTTATACACTCATCTGTGGTAAGCAAAAACCACTGGCTATCAGAAGGAAAACCTAGTAGTTACAGGGAAGAAGAAGAGGGACTGGCATGTACATCCAGACTGAGAAAGTAAAACTAGATGCAGAAGTTAAAACTTGTTGGTGGAAAAAATGGTCCAAAGCTGCTTAAATGTGATACGACTGTGTTATTCTAATTCTATGCCAGGAACCACCTCTATGAACCACAGTAAATGGAGTATAGTGTAGGCTAGGTAAAATACAAATATTCCTTATCTAAACAAGAATTACAGTAATACTAAAAATTTATTCTGCTAAGGCTTGTAGATACTTCAAACATTTCAAAAAAGTGGATGCAAAAACATAGAAAAGAATTAATGAGCATAAAAGTAGGACAAGGTTTTGTTTTTAGCGCCAGCCCACACTGAGGGATAACAATTACTGGGAAAAAAGGAGGTTTTCCTTTGAATAAAAGATATGATCATTTTTGTTTAGGAGAAGCAAAAATTAACAATTTTAAAAAGAATTGCATACACTGTTAATATGTATTTCCCATGTATCTACTCAAAAATTTCTTAGTAGCTTCAAAATAATAATGACAAAAGCAGGGGTGAAGCTGAGAGGCATGGGCCCAGAAACAGCCCAGAAGAGAAATGAAGGGAATAATGTTACAAATGCCAAGCTCCCCTTGGCATGCCTTCTGCTACCCCAGTCTCTGGAGCTACAGGCTTTGATGTTCTCTGAACCCTAACCCTAACCCTAGTCGTAGTTTTTCTGATTGATGTTAATTGTTACTCTTACTCAGTTTTCCATCATGTGTTTTCAAAGTAAAGTAATTAGTAATTTAATTTTTAGATCTGGCTGCCTCATCTTTGTTTTTATTATTTATATGTAAAAAAATGGAGAAAGAGCTGTGAGGAAAATTATCCTAGGTTGTTAATCTATATAACTCTTAGGAGACATCCAAAAACTGGTAGGACAGACATTGATACTGATTCAGCTATATCTGCTGTAAATAAACATGAAACATTTTCCCACGTTTTGTTTCCATCTCACACAGCCTTCTTGGGAATTTTGAGGTATTTGGACAGAGGCCCATATCTTTCCTTTGAAATGCAGAAGAAATAGGGGCACATAGAACTAAAGGAAAAGTGAATCTCAGGACTGTGTACAAGAGATTGTGAGAATTAATAAAGGAAAATCAGAAAACCCCCAATAAAACTGAAAAATTCCTAATCATTCTTCTGTCAAGGGAGATACTTGTTTTTTCCTGAAGTTTTTATGTCTCTGGGTTTTTTTCAATCTTGGTATGCAAAGTAGCAAGGTGATTTTTTAATGGGAAAATATAGTAAGATTTTTTTGGCAGTTCCTTGAAGATTTGATGCTATACCACACCCTAATAAAGATTAATGTGCATAAGGTGCCATAGGAAAATTGAAATTGCAAGAAGAATATAATTTATTCTATCAATCATCAGTTTATCTCAGTAAATATGTTGTAGATCTTGAACTTTGTTACATGCTTTAATATTGTTGTTCATTCTTTCAAATAATCAGTAGTCATATTTCCATTACTTCTTGTTGATGCCAGCACTACTTTTAAAAATTATTTTTTGGTAGCGATATCTGAACCTCTTGTCTGGAAGTTCCTTTAAGCTACAATGGTTTGGTTCAGATACTTGTTACAGCTTTATATCTGTGATTTCACCTTTCATTTACTCTTGCAAATGCCTCTTGAATATCCATGTTCTCCAGACCCTGAAAGTGAGAAACTGTCAGGAATCAACTCTATAAAATAATTTAAAAGTAATAGTGATTAATTTTAGAGAATTAAAAGTATGAAATGTAGGAAAAAACATAGAAAGTCAGTCCTTTATTTCATGCATCTTTTACCATTTTAAATGTCAGCTTTTAAACAGAAATGGGGTATAGTACTTACATGTTGGCAATAGTCTATCACTACAGTGATATCAGGGAACATGGAGGATAAAGGCTGTTAAAAAACTGGAGAAATCCAAAAAGCCAAGGATATGCCATTTTCTTAATATAAGTCTATGTATCCTCCTAGGTTTCCTTTTCAGCTGTCTGGGGACTCATAAATGATATTATTCATTGTATTACTTCACAATTAATATAGTTGCTTGTTCCTCAGTATAAATCCTACATTTGTGAAATATTTTAAAGCAACATCAAGGAAGTTTAAAAACTCTTTTTGTCTAATGCTCTGAATTGTTCCTTGATCATTAAATGAGAATGATGGCATTTAAATTCCAGCATTTAATTTCTAGCTGTCTACTATATTTCTTTTTTCTTTATATTTTCCCCTATTTGCTATAGAGTAAACTCATAGCTAAGCATGTGGGTCCTAAGGTGGTCAACACAGTGATGATCTGCTTCTACAAGGTGGGTGGGAAAGCTTGATCTTTTGGTGAAACAGCAGTGGTGAAACAGTTCAGTGGTTACTGAAAATCCTGGGGTACTTTGTCTGGTAGCTGCTTTGCTTAATTTAGACTATCCAGAGGGGATGACTGTAAAGCAAATAATTTTAAAATTCTTACCTTTGTTCCTTTGTATACTCTTTGCCAGGTTCATAGAATGTTAATTGAACTTGGAATTCAGCTGCTTTTGACTCACCCCTTTTAAAAGCTGCAAGTTGTCAAGTCATTTAGAAATATTTATTGATATGAGCATAGCAGCAGTACAACAAAACTGTAAAAGAATGCTATGGAAATGAATGACTGTGCAGATTTGGACTATCTAAATATCTGGGATGAAAGCTACAGCCTAGCTGAGAGGGGTTCAGAGCCAACACTATGGTCTCACCCAATCACCACAACACTTGGAGCAGTAAAGCCTCCTCCTGAGTTTGATCTGATAACTGTAAATATTTTAAATTGATCGAGTAAGAAAAAAAAAGAGAGAGAATAAAAAAGTAATTTGCAGTTAAAAACCAGTATTTTAGTAGAAGGTGATTACATTTGTTTTCCAAAAGCATTCTAAAAACATAATCCTTCAGTGCACTGCATTGCCCATGATTGAGTTATTCTTTCAAAAGACTTTGAGGAGTTTGATGTGTCCCTGTTGCAGACATGAATTATGGCTGTATCAGATTTTGAGTGAGCATTCACACACTTTTTGTGTTTGTCTGTGTATGGCCAACCGTGTATCTGAATATGGTAAGGATACTGTGTCCTCTTTTGTTTTCTCAACTGTGGAAGAACCAGTGAGGATTTATAGGAAGAATAGTGCAAGTATATGAACTTTCAAGTGATAACTTCACCTTCATCCTTATTAAGAAAGAAAACACAGTCCAGCATTTGACCATATTCCCACATGTACAAGTAACTCTTGATTTCAAGTACATATAGTTTCCTATTTGAGGAAAAATCGTTCCAGTGTGAGAGGCTGAGTGTAGGCAAACCTGTGATTCAGATGCCCTCAGTACAAAGGTTACTGTTAAATCAGGATATTTTCTACCACTAAGTCACCTCTTTATTAGTCTCATGTCTGGTGTCTCCTGTATATTTCATGTCCTTGAACATGCCAGGCAAGTCACTCTTTTACCCCAACTCTGACTTGACAGATCATTTTGCTATGTTTTGGAAAAATCAAAGTTCCTCACCCCTGCTTTTTCTGACTTTCTTTGTCTTTGAGTCTTTCCACACCACTCTCTAGCACACACAAATCGAAATTGCAGTTGTTTAGAGAATTTTTAGAATTCTTTTAGGCTTGTAATGTGTAAAAATTTTGATGGACCATTCTACCTACAACAACAGATCAAAAGTGATAGTAACGCCAACTTTTACTACAAGTTATATCTCTGGAGTGTAGACATAAAAATATCTGGAAAAAAAAACCTATTTGGAATTGCTGTGCAATGAATTCAGTGGTTCAGATTGCTATCTTCATTCTCCAATTCTCTTGGTTCCTCATGATTAACACAATTTTTTCACTGCTACTGGCAGTGTCAACATTAAAACTATCTGTCTAATGACAGAAATAAGGAAAAAAAAAAGATGTCTATGACTCTGCATTGATCTTTTAATTTTCCATGCTGTATGATTTTAGAGATGCTCTGCATGTACATTAACATGTGCATGTGGGCAGAGGAAAGAAGAAGAACTACTGCCCAGGGTGGTAACATGCAGGACAACTCCAATCTGGGAAATCTCTGTCTGTTTTATTATAGTTCTGATCCAATACATTCTATCTAGTTTTGAAGAATAGATCTAAGAGAATCTAAAAGATGAGAACTACTGTGTGATCCGTGACTGACTTAGGACTTTGGACATCCATGGTTTGAAGGAGTCTTCTGATGCAGAATTGTATTCAAACCTGCTCCGAGAACCCCCATTACCAGACCAGCTGTCACTGATGATTCATTATACTGTGGTCAGGTTGGAGCAGTAACTTATTCAGACACTCTTATATGGACTCACTATATTTCCAAGGCTGCTTTTGATCTTTTTGGCACAAACCATATATGCATATTCAGTTGTGCTTCTATTGTAAAAACTCTTTTTATGTCAATTTTCTTTGCTCGAGTGTTAACCCAATAAACAAGTATTTTTTTCCCCTGATAATAATAAAAAAAAAATTATAAAATGACTTCTAGGAACTTTTAATGAAGTGAGCAAAAATGCATTTGGAATTTATTATTAACTCATAGCTAAAAATTCACAACTTATTTTCTTCTTTTACTGATTTGGGATTTCCTTGGGGGGGAGTTAGTAGTGGGTTTTTTTGTTTGGATTTATTTGGGGCTTTTTGGTGGTAGATTGGACAATTAGTGTGCATTTATTTAAAATTTATTATGAATGTAGATTTGTCATGAAAAATACTTAATATTTACCGAAACAAGTTTTAATGTGTATTTGGGTTTTGGAAACCTACAGGCCATTTGCATCAGCAAAAATTACAAATCTTCAACTTTCTGTTTGGCAACAGAAAATTTCTGTATTTAAAAAGTATAATTGACTTGCATCACATTTCTGTGTACTAAATTGTTTTCTAATCTAAATATTTTCTTCTCTCTTTCTACAATCTTCTTCTTCCATATTCTTCTAAATGTCTGTCTATGAACCTAAGTCTGAAACATTCAAGACCTATTGTTTTCATTTATCACTGTCAGAGTTAACCACAGATATAAAATCTTTCAAAATCACATATATCTTATCTTATCCTAATATTTAGCTTTCCTATTTCTATATGATCACATATTTTTACTCTAAAAATATATTTTTAGTGACTTCTTTCACTAAAACTGTAGTCTCTTTGCTGGTCACATCACACTCATTACCCTCATTACTCAGGCTTTCTATCCTCCAGCTTTGTCTTTGCAAGTAAATTAAATGGTACTGGGGGGACATTCCTAGGCATGGGGACATTCTTGAGCAACGAAACTCTTTTTGGTTTATACATAAATTTTTGTGATATGTCTTGACCAGACTCCATCCAGCCCAAATAGGATTGTCTTAGGAAGCAACTGTGTGTTACAGGGATATTCTCCTGTTTACAGAGTGTCTACACTTGAATTGACATGGTACAGATTTGAGTATGATGCTGAAATACCTGAAATTTGTTTTTCTTTCCTGATGGAATAGATATGGTATAAACCAGGGCACCCTCTAGAGCACCCTTCTTGCTCTGTGGACACAAGAGCATTAAATGACTACTGCTGTGTGCGCACCTGCATAATGTGTGTGCCTAGGACAGGAAACTTCAGCCAGTCAAATTCATTGCTGATAAAGTCATCATAAGTATAGTTCTGAACTGCAAGTAATCACAGCAAATTAAACGTTGGTCCCTCCTCCTGTGCATTGCACCTGTTTCTTATGTAGTCAACTCATAGATATCAGCTTAATAGCAGGAATCAGCTGAAGACATTTTGCATTCCAAATAAAAAATATAATTATAATATATATTACAAATTAATTAAAATTTATATCAGTCTATGCACATAGAGTTTTGCTTCATTATACATGACATAACATGAAAAATAAAAAACTGAGTCTTGGGATCAAATAAAGGTCCATTCTTGCCCTGTTTCCAGCAGTGAAAACCGAGGCAAGAATATATGAATACCATAAAGATCTCTCAGTTCCAACTAAGATGTCTTGGCTTCCAAAGGTTTGTACCTCAGGGTCTTCCAGAATTACAGTGTCTTGTATTTAGCAGCCTCTGACAGGTTTTTCTCTCTTTCAACCTCTTTTCAACTTGTCCTTCCACTTTTCTGTGGACAAAGCCCTTGCTAACTACCCAAAAGTTACCAGAGATTCTCCTTTAGACCTCCAGCCAAAGACAAGTCATTGTGACTTTGAAAAAAACACTCATGAAATCACAAGACTTAGAAGCTGTAGTTTGGTTTTATTGAGTATCCCACCAAAAATCCACCTTCTGATGCAGATGCAGTATGGAAGAAGTGTATTATACACAGTATATTGCAGAGTGAAGTCTAAAGCAAAAGGGGTCTTGTCTTCACAGCTGAAAAGATTTCCAGGAGCGTGAGGAACCAAATATGGAGAAATAATCTGTTGACATAAGGTAGAGAAGGGAAGAAAAATTGAAAGGATGAGTGTGCAAGCCCAGATGATAATGATTACTATGATTATGATGATTTTACATATATTCATAAATATTTTATTGTGACAGAAAACCATTTCTGATTTTAACAAAAATAAGTCAAATCAATAAATCACTGATATCATCAAATGCCGAAAAGTTTCTGTTTTTATTGGTGTACAGAAGTCTAGAGTAAGAAATTATGCTGAAAGGTATAGCACATAACATCATAACATTGACATGAAAAATGTTTGGCCTGGAAAAAAAAAGAAGAGTAGAAAATATTGGTTAAGAGTTTCCTGTTAGCTGTAAAGTGACATAAAGCAAGTCAAGTCACCTGTGTATGCATGTGGCACACTGCCACACTCTGTCCTCAGTGATATACAGTGATATTTGTCCAGGACCCAAAATAATAGAAAGTGCTAATGCAGTGGTTGGCCAGAGTGTCTCCTGACAGAGGTTGTGGCTCAAAGAGTGGAAAGAGTATCTGATGGTAGTGAGTAGCAGGAGCACCTAATGAAATGAGGAAACCAAGGAGTAGCTAGAAGAATAAGGATCCATGGAGAAAAGTTGTTGATGGTTGCAGAGCAGAGCAAGGAGCAGAAAAAAGTTTCTGTCAGAAGTGTTGATAATTTGGGGATGTTTGAGCTATTGCTGGGCAGTGTTTAAACAGAGTCAAGGTTTCCTGCTCCTCACTGCACCTTACCAGTGAGCAGGATGGCAGAGGGAGGCACAAGGAGTTGAGAGGGGGCACATTCTGGACAGCTGACCCCAAATGACCACAGTGATATCCCATACAATATAGCATCAAGCTAGGGCAGAAGGAAGGGTGAATGTTCAAAGTGATGGCATTCATCTTTCTGAGTCACTGTGACATGTGATGGAGCCCTGTTTTACTGGAGATGGCTGAACACTTGCCTGCTCATGGGAAGTGATCAATTAATTTCTTGTTTTACTTTGCCTGTGTGTGTGGCTTTTGCTTTCCCTGTCAAACTACCTCTATGTCAAGCCACTTCTACTCTTGTTCTCTCCCTATACCATGGAGAGGGGGGAAATGAGTGAGCAGTCGTTTGGGGCTTAGTTGTCAGCTGGGGTTAAGCCAAAACATAGCCAAACACTTGGCAATATTGAGCTGAAGTTTCAGATACCAGCTCTTCCCACCTATAAACATTCATCAGTATGTTTAAAAAACTATTTTATTAAATGAAGAAAAGAAAAATAAAACAAAACAAAACAGTATAGAATGACAAGTTTTCCTTTTTACATTATTTTCTTCAGTGTAACTATGAAGTGACTCACCGCTAGGACAGCTAGTTGCTTTCTCTGTTACCATCATTTCCCCATTAGAAACAACCAATGTTGAAGCATTTATGCACATAGTGGATCATTACCCAGTGATAAAAACAGTCTCTGGTAACACCCAGGATTCATGCATCAAACAGATTGAATTATTTCTAAGGGTTAAACAGAACAAAGCAATGAAGCTTTGACCTGTGGATCAATAGGAAACTTACATCTCCAGCAATGTGGGTCTCTTAATCAAAACTGTGGCTGCTCATTTATACCAAAATAAAAGGTCACTGATGCACTTTCAGAGAAAAGATTGACAACTTTCCAAAACACCTTCGTTCTCTGATCCTTAAAATCTTCTAATGAGCAAGAAATGTACAAGAGGAAGTTCTTCAGACTGAAAAATACAATCAGAACTTAAAGAAAAGGCAGCAGATATGAAACTGGAAATAAACCTTTTAGTCCTTTGGCTGATAAAGCTGACATGAACAGAAACTTTTGTATCTGGGAGCAGTATTAAGAGCAGTGACAGTCTGAACTCATCTGGTGACTCTACTAAGAGCTAAATTTTAATCTCATCCATCTTTAGGTAAGAAACAATTAAAAAACACTTAACATTTAAAGTAATGCATCTATGATCCTTGCTCTAGACATTGTTAATCTAAACATTTTATTTTTCATGTGAGCATTTATTTTTCATGTCAGTAAATGCCTGAATAATACCCACAGTATTTGTACAATCTTAACATAATGGCAATATCTGTAAGATAAGTTTTTAAGCTAGTTATGCAACTATGTCAGTAATGAGTTTGTTCTGTTAGGAAATTCGTAAAAAATAACCTGCCTTATTATAAAATGAGAGGAATATATCATGAAGATTTTGTAATTATTCAGTTTTACTGTGACAACTTTGTCAAACTAACAGTTAAATTAAATTTTATTATTTGTGCAGTAAAATCTAAAAATGGACACTACGTCATTCAATTTCCATAGGAACTAAACATGTAAAATATCAACTAAAAGTGTGAAAAGTAGTGTATCATATTTTGGTCATACTGTATTGTATATAGTATCAACATGGAAGATTAAAAGTGGTAGAAAGTTCTAACCATATGCATACCACTTCTGATATGTGCAAAGTTTATTTTAACAACAATAAAACATCAATGAGCATATGGCAGAGGACAACAGACCCCAAAAATCTAAAATTCAATTTTTAGATTTTTTGTCTTAAGAGAAATAAGAGTATAGATTCTAAAAGAATATAGACTTTAGTGGCTCTGGAGGGGTTGGGTTAAACAACAATAGCAAAAAATTATTTCTTTTTTTTTAATTATAATGATGAAAAGGGAAAATATAAAATATAATAAAAAGAACTAGCAAAAGAGTATAGAAAGCAGAAATAGAACTATGTAAAAGGAAAGTTATACAAATGCCATCCACTGACGCATGTAACGTGAGGAACAGACAGGAGGAACTGGAAGTCTGTGTGCTCTGAAACTCTTACCTCATGAGGATGATGGGTGAATGTTGGAATATGTCCCAGGACTGGAATACTGCAATGGATGGATACAGGTTCTTTAGAAAAACAAGGTGGGAAGGCAAGGAAGGAGTGTTGCACTTTATGTGAGAGGGCAGATGGAATGCATGGAGCTCTGCAATGGTGTTGTAGTTTAACTCCAGTGGGCAGCTCAGCCCCACAAATCTCTCACTCATGCTTCCCTGGTGGGATGGGGGAGACAATCAGAAGAGCAAAACTGTGAAAACTTGTGTGTTCAGATAAGGACAGTTTCAATAGGTAATGCACAAGCAAAGCAACACAAGGAATTCACTCACCACTTCCCATTAGCAGTTCAGCCATCCCCAGGACAAGAAGAAGTCTCACATTCACAGGTCTAGTCCCATGTGATATCTTCTGGAAGGGCAACACAAGAGGAAAGAAGCAGCCAATGAAATTTCTGGATTGCATTGTGAACTACTTCCTGACATAGGTGATCGAAGAACCAACAAAGGGAAATGTTAAGTGCTTTATTTACGGAGGTATAACCCCAGCCAGCAGAATATACAGGGGGTGGACCTGCTGGCAAGCAGATCTGCAGAGGACCTTGGGATCTTGGTGGCAAGCAAGCTGACCATAAGCCAGCAGTGCACGCTCATGTAAAGACGAGCAGCATCCTGGACTGCATTAGGAAGAGCACTGCCAGCTGGTTGAAAGATATCCTTCCTCTCTACTCAGCACTGGTGAGGACACACATGGAGCAATGGATCCAGTTCTGGACCTCCCAGTACAAGAGAAATTATGGACATATTGGAACAAGTTCAGTGAATTATGCAGCAGAACTTGACCTTCCTTATTAAAAATCCATTGCATACAAAGAATTTCCTGTACCACCAGAAGGGACAAGAACACCACAAGATACAGAAAAGGGTATTATTAATAAGCAATCAATTTGCGATGAATTTACTCTTATGGCAGACAGTACATCAAGGAAAATATTGTGGCAAGGGGGATTCAAAGAGAACAAGAGGAAAAACTTCTTCTGCAGGTGAGTAGTAGAGCACTGAAGGAGTGTGGGGGGCCCCAGCTGGTCTGGGGTCTCTATGAGAATTGGGAAAGCTGAAGATGGAACTATTGCGCATGGCAGGGTGGCAAGCACGAACAGAAAGGATGTAACACAGAATGGGTTTCCTGCCTAGAGTGCTGAGTCACTGTTGACAGACATGCGTGGTTTGTATGTCCAATTGTAAATTATTTATGTTAACAAGAAACCAATTGGGGCCTGACATGTATGGTCAGGAAAGTGTATAAAAGTCACAGCAGGTGTTCAATAAAAGGTCCCTTCTTAAGAAGAAATTTTGTCGTCTGTCCACCCCAACCCGCGACAGATGTGTAGTGGAAGTTTTTTTAGAGTTTTTCAAAACTGAGCTAGACACATGCCTGACATGATCTGGTGTTGATGTCAGCCCAGCTTATAGTGTGAAGTCAGACTAAATGTCCTACAAACATCCCTTCTAACCAGTAATTCTATTATTCTGTGAATACTCCATGATGAAGACAATGATTTTCAAACCAATAGGTCTGTAAACCTACTTTTCTACCTCCTGCTAATTTGAAATACCAAAACAAATCCCGTAGGTGATATTCAAGAGTAGGATAGCAATGCCTGGACATGAGATGTCATTTCAACTTCGGAGAATGTAAAATAAACTCTTTTGCTAAGCTGATAAGAAATAAACTACAAGTAACATTACAGGTCAGGGAAAAAAATCTTACTTTTTTTTCTAAAAAAAGCCAAGTAAACAAAAATCAAAGAAGCAAACAAGCAAAAAACCCCCTACCCAAACAAAAAAACCCCTAACAGATCCAAATAAACTGATGTTTAGAACAACTTTCTAAAAAAATTACTTAGCTTTTGTAAAATTGTGTCAGTGTGGTATAACACTTCTAAGTATTAAAAATGAAAATTAAAAATGTCACTGACTTATTCAAGCCACTTCTTTTCACTTTGTTTTTCTTCTTAATACTGCTTAATATTGCTTGTGAAAATTGCATCTTGCTTCCTGTTAATTGTACATATTACATTATTTTTATGTTTAAAAATGCAAATTATATTTTAGTAAACATTATATTTCATCATATTTCATGTTATATGAAAAGTTTTCTCTGCTTTGTACTCTTTCTTTTAAAATATTTTTTTCTAGAATTTTAAAGACATACAATGGTTTCATTATTTCCTTGGAAACTATACATAATTTTCTCTGGAGATGAATATGAGTATTTTCTCTCAAGAGTAATATTTTCTATCTTGATATGCTATGTAGGAAATTCATTAAGATGGCAGTGTTTGGAGATTTATGAGGGCAACAAAGACCACATCGGCATCATTAGATAAATTCTGTTTTATAGGCATGTAGATCAGTTTTCTGCTCCACAGGGTGCAAGTTTTATTTTAATAAAGAGACTTATTGTTTTGTACTGTAGAAGAAACACTAAAAAAGGTCATGCAAGACATGCAGCAGACTCTCATCTTGAAGTAGGTATTACAAGTATTGCATCTTGGCCTGATAAGCCATACTTCATCCAGACAAAATGCACCTCAAATAAACATTTTAGCTATTAGTGAATTTCAGTAGAAGTTGAATACAGCAGCTTCCAGAAAATCCAGCATGTAGCCATATGAATTTACAGTATACAGTCTTAAGGAAGAAATGCAATTTATTGTCTTGGGACCAGTATGTTCAATGATAGGTCCTGTGAATTTTGGTGGATAATTATTAGAAATGTGTTTCCGGTTTGAGCTTTACAATGAGAAATTTCATAAAAATCATTAAAAATTCAGTAGTTTATTTATTTATTTTTTTCACTTGATCAAATCACAAGAGCTTTCTCAGAAAGAAAATACCAGTAAATCAGAAATATAGGAAACTAAATCAATAATTTATTTTTCTAACTGTACTAATTTTTCACATGTAAAACAAGATGTGCATTTAAAAGAAGAAGAAATATTTAGCCATACAAAATAAAAATAAATTCAAGACCAAGAATCGTTCCACTGAAATCATTCACAGGATCCCACGTAGAAAGAACGGTAGACCAAGTTCTGAGTTTTGATTCCCTCATTGCTACTTTACTAATTCTTTTCCCTCACTGTGCCAACAAACTATCCAGTTGCACTTTTACACATTTTGTTTTGGTTTTCTACTTTCAAACTTACATTATGACATTTAAGATGGAATAGTAATAGGGATGTAAAGTCCATCTTATGGGGTCACTGCAATTTTTTCCTTATAGTTTAGATCCTAATAAAAAAATAAATTATCAGTGGCTAATTTTGTACCATTTTTGAAAAACACATTTATAGCACTCAGTTTGACTCGCTGCATGCACTTCAGTCATTACTGTGTAACACTCCATATTCCTCTGATGCTCATATAAAATGAAAGCCAAAAGAAGACTTGATGCACAGTTAATTAGTAGAGTAAGGTGTTTTGCTTTCAGTTTGTCCTTGTTATTAAATTGTGATATGCTATCCTTTTTTTGTTTTTTTTTTTTACCTTATCAAAATTCGGCACAAATTGTCTCTCCTGAAACGATTTTCTCCCAAGTTCATTTTAAGAATGATACTAATGCAGAGAGAAAATATATCCTACAGTAAAAAACAAGGTTTTAAAATTTGTGTTTATATTTGAGTAAAGTACAGAGAAGTATGCTCAGTGAAAGTTTGTGTTCCATGACTTCCTCACTGAAGAAAACAGGAATGTCACATAAAAGGCCATATCATAACCTGCATTTAAACCTGCAGAATGAATTGGTCTCTCACTGCTTCCTCTTGTTTACTTTTCAGGGAGTAACTCCACCCTGAAGAGGAGAGGCAATTTTCAAGGCAGATTCCAGCTATATTTGTGTAAAACAGTAGAACAGAAAAAACAGACCTCCACGCTTTTCTTATCAGGATCATGAATGAAAGGCAGTAAACACAGGGTGGAAATTTTCTGTTATGCCTCATCCTTGAGCAGTGCAGGTATGTACCAGCTCAGACTCATTTTTAGAATACAAATTAGCTGCTAATGTTATCTAATTCAATAGAGTAACCAAATCACTGAGATAAAAACTGTATACAATTCTTTATCCATTTTACTTAGTCCTATTTATCTCATAAATTTGCTTCTAATAGCAAAAGGTGAACACAGTGGCTTTTGATGTAGTTGGTAAAGCTCAGTTCTTTGATCCCAAAATTCACACAAAGCTGAAGTCTCAGCTGCCATATATAAAGAGTTGGTGTTAGAGCTTAGTTTGTTTGGAAAAGATTGGCCTGTAGGTACTTAAGCTGATATGGACAACCCTCTCATACCTCTCATGCCTAATAGTCCTTTATGGTAGATGCTGAGGCAGTAGCATGACACAGACTATCATTAAGCTCTAATCCTGGCATAACTCTGAGTTCATTACATTACAGCCAAACCCTCACGGTCCAGAACAAAAAAGAAATTCTTTTAAAATTGTCTTACCCTCTTGTATCAGATCACCCACTAGCTCTTTATCAACTGTTTTAGCCTTAGTAAGACAGACCTTATGTGATAATAAACAATCTGACAGTGTCTTAAGTGACAATGTTTATACATCCATCAGCCTCTCTGTTCATTGCTGACATTCTGAGCATGTCTGCCACCCTTCAAGAAACCCAGGTCTGTTAGCCTTATTTCATGTACTAATTTACTGTAATACTTCACTGTATGGTTAAACTCTCTGTAGCAAAGCAGCAATAACTACTTGTATTAATCCCTTATGATTATTCCCTGTATATGTATTTATGATGGTTTCTTTCAGCTGAAAGAAAAGGAAGGGCTTTCATTCAATATAGCTTAAATTACTTGTTCAATCATGTCACCAAAACCTACTATCAAAAAATTGTTTACATTGTAATATCATTCTTTTGTCTACGAAGTTTGTTAAGGGCAGTTAATCAAGCCAAAATAAGTAAAATATTAACAGAATGGGGAAGGCTACAATCCTTTATTTGCACTTAAACATGTACGAAGGGGTCATAAAACAAAGGAAGGCTATCAATGTCTCATACAATCATTTGGCAGGAAATTTTGTGAGCTGCTTAAAATATTGTCCTTGTGAATTACTTGTGGCATTTTTCAAAATGGTCCTTTTCTGTTCTCATTTTCTACACCTATCAATTGACCACTACAAGGAAAGGCATTTTTTATTACTATACTTATCCAAGAAAACGGAAAAAAAATTAGTGACAGACCTTGGGAGAAATAGAAAGCAGCAATAAGTTGTGTCAGTCCGGTCGAGAGCAGATGAATAAAAAGACAGTAAAATCAAGTTTTTCATATTGCCCAACTAATATATTATGCCAACCACAACTCCATACAGTATTAGTTAATGTAGCTTTCACATAACTTCCAGGAGTTTTAATGGGCCCATTTTCCTTTCTGCCTTAGAAGATGAATTAAAGAAGACGTCTCCTAAGCTCTCACCAGCAGGATGGTAAATTTTGGTGCACTTTTTACCTTTACCTATGAATATGAATTGTAGACTAATAACAATTTTAGGCTGTTATATTTTCTGCATAATATTGCTGATTGAATAGATCCAGGATATGGGGGCTCCTCTTTTACCCGCTTTTTTCAAAAGGGCTTTAAAATACTGGCACGTGGTTTCCCAGAGTTGCCACTAGATCGGCTGATGAGGCTGAGTTGTGAGCACTGCAATGGGTCTGTTGGAATGAACCAGAGAGGCCCCTCGCCTCTTACCACAAGGCCACCCCTGCAGCCAGTCCCCCCTGCCACAAACTCCTTGCCAACTATACCCGATACACCAGTATATGAAGAAAATTTGTAGTTATTCTCTCTATGAGATCTGGACTCAACAAAAGGTTAATTTCATTCAGGGTATTTAAAATAATGTTAAAGAGGAATTTAAATACAAATTAAAACAGCCCTTACAAGAAAGAGGTGAAAAAGACAATCACTCAAAGGCAAGTAAATTAATCTTGTTGCCCCAAGTCACATGCCTTTCTTAACAAAAGAAATCTCAAATATATTGTAGCATACAGGAAGTTAGGCTTGGCTGATTCTTAGAAGTTTGGAAAGTGATGAATATTTCTCTGACAAGGAGGAAGTCTGACTCATCAGACTTGATGAACTTGTACAGACAGCTTACTTAGACCTGGCACATTGAACTTAACTGCTTATTTACAGACCAGCAAGCTAGTATGTGAGTAGGAAGCCTGACATCCTTGAGTGTTTAGTGTACAGAGCACTGATGGCTTGTGGCCAGGTTGTAAATCAAGTTAAACAAAAATAAACTGATCAAGCATCAGGAAAAACATTGATTAACTTGGTAAGTATTGGAGTCCTTCTGTTCTCTTTTGTTTACTGAGTTTGGATAAAACCTGAGTCAGAACCTGGGTTATCTTCACCTAAACTATATACCATAAATCTTTAAGCAATTTAATATGAGCATTTCATAGGATTGAAACAAGGATGGGAGCACATAGAAAAAAAGGTATTGATTAATGGTTGTGACAACAAGACCTATAATGGTTATTGACAACTCTCTGGAAGTACTTAATGTTGAACACAATGGCAAAGTAAAACTGTTGATAAAGTACTTGTTCTCAACAGAAAGAGGGCAGGACAGACAGAAAGCTAATGTAATTATTACCTCTAAGTCAAAGATAAGCCTGGAAAAAAATCTCTCTAAAAGTAATAGTTATTATTTAATAAGATAAAGTCATGTCCAAACTTTATTTTTGTGGCTTTTTAAACAATGGCCTGACTGTTTTGGTCTTATACAAGCTATATCATTCTTCAGACGTTGTAGAATAATGTTTTCCACTGGGGACTAAATGTGATCTTTTGTCAGATGTGGTCATGGGTAAACTTAATTAATCATTTTGCCTTAGCATCAGCAAACTTATACCTAAAAAAAGAATTATTTTAAGACCAAATTCTTCAAGAAGCACTTCTATCATCATTATACATACAGTACACTGCTAAACAATATAAAGAATGGAAATTTTAAGTGAAACATATTGCTTTGTACTGAAAATCAATATTTCTTCTTAAAAATGAAATCTAATACCTTTCCTCTTTACAGTGGAAACTTTATACTGAGCAGAAAAGGAAAGCAGAATACAAGATCTTTTATTCCCTTATACTATGCAAATTTCCATTAGTGTCAATGGAAGAACTGCAAATATAATCAATAGAAAATAAATCTTATCATGAACAATTCAAAAATATTATTCTAAGCTAATATACTCTGGAAAATCTTCCTGGCAGCCCATCAAGAGTCCAAGAAACTGTAGTTGTAGCACTTCTGCTATGTTTCCACTGCTTGACATGTCTTTTTACTGTGAATAACTGACTCTAATGCTCATGGGGAAAGTGGCAGAACCTCCTGTAGGCTGAAATTCACATCTCCAAGGCAGGAAGAACATCAACACTGTCAGTGTCAATGCTACTTTCTTTGTCAGTTTGATATGAAATCTAGGTAAACTACGTCTCCTTAGAAGGTAGAAGGTAATGCTGACAATATGGACAGCACTAGGAATTTCATTTACAGTCAATGACTATAATTTCATTTACAGTCAATGACTATAATTTCATTTACAGTCAAAAGAGACATCACTTACTATCAATGAATGGGGTGAGAACCCAGGGCTGCTCTGCCTTTTTAGCACACACATCAAGGCCAGGGCTAGCTGGATCAAGTGTGTGTCTATTGTTGGTGACACAAATATATAAGATAAGAAGTGACAGCTGCTGCTTCTCTAACTCCTCACAGAAGCCTCCGGGGCCATTTCCCCTGGAAGTCATGCTCAGCACCAGACACCTGCTACCAGCTTAGCAGGAAGTACACCAGCTCCAAAGGCCCTTACCCCATATACACAGGGGACTGCCATAAGTTTCAACCATAGTTTTAGGTCGAGGTGTCTCCATTTTTGATAGGCAGCTGTCACTTTGCAAAATATTGTACTGCTCTATGACTGGCTGATGACCATTTCTTGATACCATAATACCAACGTTCTTCTGTGATTGGCTTCCCATTTTCTTTGGATCAGGAAGCGTTCAGAAATCCAAGTATATACTTCTGTATGCAACACACACACATATAGTGTATATATAAGGAATGTACAATTATGTATAAATCATATTGTATTTACTTATACATAGATACACTATTTACATAATATACACATCTATATATGTATATGTCATATACATATATATTTATCAAACTATAGAAATTAAATATAAATAACTGTATAAACATAGGTACAAAACAGCTAAAACAGATTTAATAGGAGCTAATGGAATGAATAATTACATTTTAAAAACAAATAACAAGTTATTGAACATAAGTAAAAGAGCAGTTCAGTGTCCCAACTTTACCAGGCTGCAGAACAAGCCATGGCATGTCTGACGTGTGGAAACTTTAAAATGAAAGAATAGGGCACAGACAAATTGGAACATACCCAAGGACTGCGGAAGTGTTTTAGGAGGCCACCAATATCCCTCTGCCCCATTGCAAACTTGCAAAGAGGAGCCCAATCCAGTGAGCTGGAGCAAGAGACCCCGGCATGCTGTTGCAGCCCAACAGGATGATCATGTGGTATCAGTGGGACAGACTTGGGCCTTTGCATGGCACTGCAAGAGACAGGGAAAGATGGCTTTGAAAAAGGAAAACCAAAACAAATGCCAACTTCAGAAAAACTTGTGTGTGTGGACAATTTGAAAGAGGCGCAGAGAGAATCCCCCTAAAATGCTGCTTTCTTTTGATTTTTTTTGGTGTTTGCACTAACATATATGTCATGCTTAAAACTCTCAGGTATGTGGACTGTGTGGGACAGTGAAGAGATTCATCATTAAGCTGGACTACAGTTTCATAATAATAAATAAATTTTACACTCGGTGGTTACAATTCACTGCATAATTTTTTGTTTCCAAAATACAAATATGCACTCATAATCAAATGCATGTTACAAGTAGATCAAAGCAATCTGAATAAAACCTAACCTGACTGTTTTTTTCTGATTACAATAAAACTTATCCTGAATGACTATAGTTACAAGTTGCTGAAGGGTTCTAAACTAGCTAATACATGTCTGGTTTAAAATATTAAGTCAGTCAAGACATCAGCTACTCATATGAATACAATACCAGTAAGTTCTTTCATTTCACAGCATAACATCCTAGAACTGAGTGGGATCTTTCTTGGTTAGATTTATGTTACCTAGAGTCCACCAATGAAGATCCTTCCTTTTCATAATCAGAGAACTCTTTTGTAAACTGAGACTCCTACTCTTACTTGATTTGCAATGGAGAGCATCTGGCTTGTATCTGAAATAATAATTATCTTCTTCTGACACCTTTATGAGTTTTTCCCTTCATTAATTTTTATCTGGGAAATATTCACTGCTATGGTAGGGTAGTTTTAGAACAAACACCTGGTTTTTACAACTCTTATCAGAAACTTGCAAGGTTTCAGGCAGGGAACAGCTTAAACTTAATGAAGTAAAAAGCTTAACCCTTTGGGCCTCCTTCTGAAATGTCTCAGTGATACCCTTTCCGGTATCTTTGAAGGGTAATTTTTTGCTTTACTCCATATATGTTGTTTTCCCTCCGTGACTCACAACTCAGAATGTGCCATTACTTTCTGCATACCAGGAGTAGCAGAAAGTGAAGTATAGAACAGAAGTAATTGAAAGACATGAAAGATTTGAAACCTTTGCCAGTATTCACCATTTATTTCCAATTCTTTGTATTTCCGAGGGCAAACACAGAATTCATTTATTGCCTTTGAAACTCCCTGTGGATAAGGCTCTATACATTTGATTGAGTTGCTATTAATACCTTCTTCAAAAAAAATCTTGTTATTTATTTTTTTTTATTATGGTTCACAAAATCTGGCAGCAACCATTAAAGGTATCTAGACTACCTCCATTAAATAAGTAGAAAGTACTGTGTGCAAAATGTAAGTTATTCTGTGAGTAGAACAGAATTTGCCAATATTTATTAGCTCATAAAATATGAAAAATAACCCACAAATTTATTTTAAAGGTGTAGTAGGAACAATCCAAAGCTGATTAGATAAAGTATTTTTATACTTCAACCACCCTGTATAATATAAGAAAACTGCAATCTCTCCTAAAGGGAGAATCCTTGATGAACAGAGGTACTGAACATATTAAATTGATATAATGCTTAATGCATACAGCCAAATCATGATAGTGTTCAGCATTCAACTTACTTCCCAAGTTTATTATACATATAAAAATATATTGTTTCATGCAAAAAAAAAATCTACAGAAAAAGAAAACTTTTGATTTTTGAGTCAAACACTCATTGGAATTAGGGTACAAACCATTAAAAAACTTAATATTTGAGGAAGGACTGAAAACTCAGTTTAACTGTCTTGGTGATAAAACAGGCTTTCATCATCTGTGAGTTATTGTGCTGAGATCCCTCTGAGTGCTGGGAAAGACATTGTGTATTCTGTTTTGAGCCACTCAGCCTTTTTAGGTTCAACTAAGCTTCAAGTTATATTTGGATAATATTTCCCAATGTTTTTTGTTTTGACATTTTCAAATGACAAGTTTCAACTTCAAAATATCTATTTCCAAAATTTTACTGTGAAAGTCTCGTGAAAAAGTGTAGTGCACATGCACACTGCTAATGTATTTAGCTTGCATGGGGAAGTGCAGCTCTATCGTTTGCTAACCTTTCTGTACTTAAATGTGATATTAATTGAATGTTTTAACTTTCAGAATACAATTCAATTTTCTGAGCTTCTTATTAAAAAAAAAAAAGAAAAAAATAATGAGAAAAGAATAACTTTAACCTGTTGACACATCTGATGCACTACCAGAAAAATAAAAAAAACCAAAAAACAGTCTTCTATTCAGAAATTATTCATATAGTCCTATTTAAAGGTGGTTTGTGTTTGTCACAAAACAACTTCATTTTATTATTTAAATAAAATTTGCATCTTTGCCGTCTGTGGATATGTTACCCTTTTGATTTAGAAGGTCAGAGTGTTTCTCATTATTGCCAAATGAAAAAAGATTCACCAATGTACAAGAAGTCTATATGTGGTTAAATTACTTGAAAAATCTTTTAGCAGTAAAAAAAATCTGCTTTTCCTACTGTGACCTACTTGACTCTGTTTACAAAGGAAGAAAACACACATATTAACTACTAAGTAGAAAATGTAACTACAAACGCACAACTTAGCAGAATTTTTAAAAAATGAAAAATATTAGTGTTGCATTAGCTCTTCAGTTTAATACACAAGGCTTATAAAATAGTTCATTATTAAAAGCCTACCACAATGAGAACAAAGACTTAAATGTCATAAATGTAAGTTCCTACCTTCAACTGTGGACAGGATTTCCCCTTTAGAGATCAGAAATTTGCACCAAAAACTGTAGAGCTGCAAACATACACTCAGCTGCACATAACTGAAGCCACATATCAACAGAAATAAAAACATGTTCCAGAGCACAATTACTGAAATTATAAACTATGTTTTAAACACGTTCATTCAATTTTGTTCATGGAATGTCATTTGTTTTTGATGAGATTTCGTCTTTTATTTTTCTTTCATTTTGTTTTGATTCACTATTTTACACTTTAGAAACAAAATTCTCCTTTGTTTGTACATATCTGAAAAGTGAAACTTTTTAAAAGCACTGAGTGTTGACCAAACTGTGTCTATTCATGTCAATATGAGCATTATCACAACCTCTGATGGAATTCTTTTATATTTATTGTTTGCTTTTCTTTCTAATTGAAGTTCTTTCAAAAAAAGGCACAATTTTCCATGAGGGAAATGAGGTTGGGAAGAATGAATTCTGGGCAATTCGGCACTAGAAAAGTAAAGAATTAGCAGCTAGGAACAGTGGCAGTGTGGATTCTCTGTGCCAGGAAATAGCATTGCAAATAGTAATCTATGGAGTACTACACTGCAATCTATTGAATTGATTTCCTGGCCTGGTTTCTCAACCCTTTACTGCCAGATTCTGCAGGTATTTAGCAAGTCTTCTGTGCCTACTTTCCTTACCACCTTTTGCCATTGCTATATAAAGAGTAATTTTTCAAAACCAGTGCATTTTTTTGTACAGTAAAATGCGTAACACAAAGCAAGTCCAGCTTTACTTTGACAGTTGTATATCTATAAAAAATAAATTATGTTAGGTAGTAAAAAGTATAGATGTGTTCAATGGCAGATAAAGTACTGGGGAAAAAAAGGAACTTGAGAAGTTCTAAAAATTCTCTTGTTAAAAATGTTCTTATTGATTTAAATGGAAAATATAGTAACTAATTTGTGTTAAAGCTGATGAGGAAAACACCATTTTCTGAGAGGAAATATATTTTTCTCAAAGTTTAAGTTTTCTGTAAATTTGATTTTGGGGAAAAAGTTACTTTGCACATGAAAATGAAAGTTAGTAAATTATGTATTCTATTTTCAATATATTCAGCCCATAATTGGAATATTTTTCATTGCTTTAATGACCTAAAGGGTTTGAACCTTTTTGAAACCAATCTTTTTTATCTCCCAACCACATTTCTTTAAAAGTATTAGGCTTTTTCTATGCACGAACTCCTTACCCTTGAAGATTTACAAGTCCCAGAGTAAAGTGGGACTTGTATATATAGTTAAAAGAATGACAGGCACTTACATACTTCTTAACAATATTGCTTAACATGTTGTGTGCATACCTTTGACTATAGTAAAGAAAACTTAGATTCAAGTTTCTCCTCAGTCTTATTTAGAGAAACCTGACATGAAAAACTGTAATGAGAAAGAGGCTGAGCACAAACTGGTCCTGCATCTGGTGTATTCCTGCTCAGGACTGCTTCCAATATGTTATCAGTGTGGGTTTGCTTTATAAAAACTCTGGTTTCTCACTCCTTTAAATATCTGGTTATGGTCTCTTCTCAAGAACAATAAAACATTTTTTAGTGTCTTTAATTTCTCTTTGGAATAGAACTGTCATATTCATTTCAATACCCATTACAGTATAATATGTGTTGAGCTAAGAAGAAAACTAACTAACATTAAAAAATTCTCTAGCAACATTTGCAAATAGGATAAAACTCCAGCTATATAAATCTTCAACATTGGATATTAATTTCAATTGCAAATATATAAAGCTCCTTTCTCTGTTTTGAAAGGTTATATATTAATTAGATTATGGTTCTCAAATTTATTCTAATCAGAGTATTCTAACTCTTGATACTTACTTTAAACTCTGAAGAACTTTAAATTCCTTGAGAATTTTCTCATCCCTTATGAATAGAAAATTTACAGTAACAAAGAAAGCTGTCTCACAGAGTCCATGGGTTGCAGAATTAATTACTAAAATACTCTGATATAACTTACAAAATGTATTAAACTAAACAAAAATATTAGGTATATGAATGATGAGAAATGAGGCAGAGAAAGGCATACAAAGAGAATATTGCATTGATATTAAAAAGTTTAGTTTGGGGGCGGTTGGTTTTTTTTGTTTGTTTGTTTGTTTGTTTTTTTTAGTGAGGTCATCATTAGACAGATAATAGAAATGAATTTAAAGAAATAGACATTTTCATGATCAGGTGCAAGAAAATTTAAAATGCTTATTATGCTCAAGCATGGGCACAAAGTGGTGACCATACTAGCTTTCTGAAATAACTATCACAGAAAATCAAAGATTGAGTAACAAAGGTATAAAATTATGTCAGGCCAGCAACACCATTATATGACAATGGAATGACAATATAGTAGCTGCATTTAGGAAACTAATATGAACTATATGATTTCTATACCATACAAGATATTAGAAAGGGTTGTAGAGCAAAGGTTTGTATAGAATTAAGATAAACAGAAAAATAAAATGCTGATTTATTAGAGAGAGTTCATGACAGAATGACTTGGTAGATTTCTCTAAGTTAGTACCTTTCTACAGAGAGAATACTTATATTGGCTGCAGATAACGTAAGTCTATCATTTGATAATGGCCATATGGAAAATAATTAGGAAGGCAAAAATGATGATTAATAAGAAAATAATAAGCTGAATAAGCAGAGCTGTGAGGTTAAAAGAAGGTATTGAACTATTAAACTTGTTAATGGTAAATAGCATGGAGGTATTTTCCATACAGAAGAATGAAATACATGAAAACCTAAGCAGCCTTAAGGAACCAAGTCATAGGAGCAGGTTTTGAGTTTCCCTCTCTAGAATTCTGCTACACTGAATACTGTAAGATCGATACTATCAAACAAGTGACATATATCATGTCTAGATTGCACCTAGATTCTCAGAATATATATTACTGTAATTGGTTTTCTTGCATTTATTTTATGTGCAATAGAGCACTTTTTTTTTTATTATGTACAGGATGAAGCTATACATAATAATGGAGAGTTTATTTTTCCCCTTTCACAGCATACACAGTGTCTTAAAACAATTAATAAATGTAAGAATAACCATGTCTATTGAAGGAGATTTGAACTTGCATTCTTTATCTTCTATGTTAGCATCCTTTTTTTCCCACATTAGCTTATTTTGGGATATCACTTTTAGTCTTTCTTAAATAACTATGACAAAGAGAGTAAGACAAAAATTTAGTCAACTCCACTCATATCATAGAATCATAGAAGGGACCCACAAGGATCATTGAAGTCCAACTCATGGCCAAGTCAAGTGACCTCAGCAGCTCTTCATACGGCTTCCCCTCCAGATCCTTCACCATAATAGTTTAATGTTTTTCTTATATTGGAGCTCCCAAAACCACACATAGTACTTAAGGTGAGGCTGCCCCAGTGCAGAGTAGAGCAGGACAATCCCCTCCCTCGACCAGCTGTTGATGCTTTCTTTGCCTGATGCCCCCCAGGACACAGTTGGTCCTCCTGGCTGCCAGGGCACTGCTGACTCATATTCAACTTGTCGTAAACCAGGACCCTCAATCCCCTTTCCAAAGGGCTGCTCACCAGCATCTCATTCCCCAGTCTGTACATACATCCAAGATTGCCCCATCCCAGGTGCAGAACCTGGCATTTGTCTTTGTTAACCTTCATTCAATTAGTGATCACCCACATTTCTAGTTTGTCTGTAGAGCCTCTCTGCCCTTCAAGAAGTCAGTAGCTCCTCCCAGTTTAGTATCATCAGCAAATTTACTTCGAGTCCTTCATTCAAGCCTTTCATGAAGATGGTGAAGAGTGGACTTCTGTCCTGTTTCCTTCTTTAGTTTTATACTGAATGTATACTTCATATTCGAGTATTTAATTTAAACAGGAATTGGGGAGCAATAATTAGAACTCAGGATTTCTTTTTCCTAGCTGAATATCTGAACAATGAAACAGAGTCATATTTAACCTTAAAATCACAGAAAAATTGGGGTTGTAAGAGACTTCTGGTGGTCATATAGTCTATCCCTTCCACCAAAAATACCACCTTTAATCCTGAAAGATGTGAATTGGGTCCAGTTAGAGCAGGCTGCACAGGGCCATGTCCAGTTAAGTGTTGAATATCTCCAAAGATCATGATTTCATTAACTCTCCAGGTAACATGCTTCAGTGCTCGACCACCCACATGGTAAAAAAATGTTCTCTTTATAAAACTAGCTTGTACTTACTCTCTGATCTGGTCCACATTTTACCTTTGTTTCTCCTTGCTGGGTAACTTCAACTATGAGTAGAAAGTGTTGTACTCCTTTATATTTTACTGTCTTCTGGAGGAGCATCATTCTGAGGAGGGATGTGGTCTAAATCTCTTCAGGCTTAAGAACACTCAGGTTTTGAATGAGTGTATTTAATACCAGATTGTTCTATACAAATAGCTGATACATGCTGCTCAAAAATGTATTTTGTTTTCTTTTAGAAGCATGTGTTTATGTGCCTTGAAATGTTGGAGGTTTTTGACATCTGACTTTTGGAAAAGTTCAAGAAGATTGACAAGGAGAAGATCAGGTTTACTTACAGGCAGTCTTAAGAGAGTGGATGTCATTAAAAATACAGTCCCATTCTCCTTGTTTGCTTGTTTAGGCAACAACAAGCTAATTTGATGTGAACTGGCCCTTTCTACCGAGGGCCTTTGCCTTTGAAAATGCCAAAACTCACGTGCACACTGTTATTGAAGCCAACACATTACATGGAGATTCCTGAGTCTATTTCTGGTGTCTCTTGCCTGCTACAGTAGTGAACCTAGATGACAATTCCTTGGGGACTGTAGCCTTAAAAGAGACTCATCCTGAAATGTGGAGGGGATAAGCAAGAAAACTGATATGAGTTTTCTACCAGTGGAACATAAGGCATGTGCCATACATATAATGCTTTTAAAGTAAATAAAACTCCTCAGCCCAGTCAAATGCCTTTTCTATATATATTGAAAGGATTATAGGAATCCCAGGAAAAGGTAGCAAACATTACCAGTATTTTGTGCCTTTACAGTCATCCTAAAGAATCACTACTGTCTCCATATAAACATAATTAAATATTTGTGAAGTAGGATAGGAGACAACCTTTCCTACTGTAAGGATTATATTGTCTCTATACTTCTTGGGAGGGAGAAAAGAAATCTGTAGCTTGGACATTTGTCTCTTAAAGGACCTTCTTTTAGTCATATTGTGATATCCAGCTTCTATGTGGAAGAAAACTAAACAAGTAAGTCTTAAGAAGAATTAGTGGCGGGGAGTGGGGAGGGTGGGCATAGCTTATAATATACTGCTAAGAATCCATTCAACGGCAGCTTTATCTGATTTCCTTTCTTTTAGTAACTACTTCTACTGTTACATTTGTATATAAGGAGATAAATTGCTTTGAGGATAATTTGGGTAATTTGATATTTTTTATATTTTTTCAGGGTGGACTATTCTTAGGATTAGATAGTATGTAATCAGCTGTAATGGAATGAAAGTTTTAGTTAACATCTTTGTTACTTCCTAGCATAATTAACTCACAGCTTTCTTAATGGTAGAAGACCAACACCTGTTTCACAATAAAAGCCTGTAATTTTTACATGTGACCTGTAAAGCCCTATTCCCCTGAAACTGCTTGAACAGGGTTAATAATGATGATTCTCTACAACACAGAATATCAGTTACACTCAGAACAGTTTTTTGCAATAAATGTGTTTATTTTACAAATGGATCCATGCATGCTGTGTTATGACAGGCAAGCGGCGAAAATCTCCTACTAAGGAATGCCCCGTAAACCAGAAGGTCTCCAGGATATCTGATGAGTGATCTCCTGTTGCTTTATTTGGCTCTTGCTGGTACCCATTTCACTACTGACTGGACAAATGCCATTCAACAATAAAATATCCTTGCCTGGAGGATTTGACACAGATGGGTCTGGTCATATTGGTCTGTTAAGGGTAAGGAATGAAGCCCATGACCTTTTTTACTAATAGTGGTGTTGTATGTCATACTTTTCACAGAGCAGCTGTTCACTGTTTGAGTTTATATTTTATTTCTATTTAATTTTTATCTCTTGGGGTTTTTTTACATGACACTACATGTCTTCATAGATAAATGAAAAATTATCTATCAATGTATGCAAGGCCAAGATAATAAATTATTCTTCTATGCCAAATATAAAAGCAAACCACTTTTTTTGCTCTTTATTTTCAGACAAATTCCACTTTTTATTAACAACTGATTAGCCAGTATGAAAGTTATTATATCCAATCCTTAACAATATTTTTATGGTGATTGGATGCAAAATAATTATTAATCCCATCAGACTGTGCCAAAATGCTATACAGTAACAACTGATAAATTACCACATAATGAGATGGCAAAAAATGATCCACCAAGCCATTTCTCCTTTCACAGTAGTATAAACTAAGAAATACTCCATTTAAGTCAGCAATCTGATTCAAATGAGAGGAGAATAAAGTCATAACTATGCTACCATAGGCCTTATCTATGTAGCAATGTGGTGAATGACTAAACTCAAAAAGTTTAAGAAGTTCTCAGAAAGTAGTTGTTATTAATCATATTTAGCATTTTTCATTCTTTTAACTGTCTTGTTTTCTTTATTGGAGTCATCTTTCAAAAGACATTTTTATTATCATATGTAATTAAAACCAAATACATTCCTGTCTATGGTATCTAAAGAAATACTTACCATCAGGTACAACAATAAATGTGAGGCATCTTTCATAGTGAAAGTATCACGTGTAAAATAATTTACCAAATCTAAACATTACAGACTATTACAATTCACTGCCATGATAATTTATGTTACATCCCTCTGATTAGCAATCAGAAATGAAGGAAATGAACCCAGGTGTAACATTTTAGCTGAATCTATCAGGACAACCAAGTCATCTTAGGACTCTGGTAATCCCAATACCTGACCGTAGTAGTCAGTGATCCAGCAGCAGTAATTGAGACAAATATCATCATGTTATTCCCTGGTCCCAACCACAGGCCTAGATCAGTCTCATCCTAAAATAAAGTACTAGAATCACTGGGAATTTTGGTGAATGTCTCTGTGAATTGCTCCCAGAGTACTGGCAAGTGTTTGGGGTATACACTTGAGGATCTTTGTGTCTTGTGAATAATTTGGCTCTTGATCATGTGTCACGTCGGTCAGCAAAATAGGTCACCCCAGCAGTCTATTCTAAATGTCTTCCTCACAAAGCACCATACCAGAGTTTTGGTGTGGCCATGTAGACGTACTTGTAAAATAAGGTTAAATTGAATATAGGGATCATAGAGATCTATATAGGGATCTAGTTCAAGAAATTTCAAACGTGCATGTGTGTAGTTAACTAAAAAGGCATTTTTCCAAATTATGAAATGTTTACCCAACTCTGATGGTTAGTAGAATTTAATCTTCAGAAATACAAGAAATATTTTTATGAAGAAGCAGCACAAATAACTAGAATGCAGGTGGCCTCACTCTAATGTCTGTACATCTCAGGTCTAAATTGTTACTATAAAGTTGTTTTGAATTAGAACTTGGAAGTTCAAATTGAAATTTGTCTTGTATGTTGTAATGGGTTTTTGAAAAATGTAATCATAGCGCAAGGTTCCATTTAAATAGTTATTTCCCATGGTGTAATTACCAGTGAAGAAGAATAGAACGGCTAAACTACAGTGAGATTGAATTTACAGCTGCTAATGCAGCTCTACTTCAGAGTACACTGTTGGCTGAAAGGCAGACGTGAGATCTCCCAAGGTTACAGCTTTTAGCCCTCAAAGCCTCCAGCAGGTCACTTCCTGCATAACCACACATTTCAAAGAGTTCCAAGGTTTGACTTTAAAACAGAAATAAGTATTCCTCAGAGAAGGCACCAGTACATGATATTCAAGAAATTTCAACATTAAAAGTGTGATATAAGAATCAACACCTGTTCATAGAAAAATATCACTAACTTTTTTCTAACCAAACATTTCCCATGTGAAAGATATGTGTCTTCTGGTTCTTACAGCTTTTAATAAAATTCCAAACCTAGAGAGAGAAGGCTGGAAATACAGCCATAATAAGCCATTAGTAGACCTGATGAGAGATATGTAGAGATGTCTATGCATCTCTGATTATCTCTGTATCTTCAGACTTCTCCATTAATAGTAGTGTTTTAATCCTATTTCAACAGTTCATTATGATATAACAACCTTATTGTTCCCTTCACTTAAGACCACATAGGCATTTCAAAAGTGATTTGTAAGATGATGAAAGGAACACTGTCTGCATTACCTTACACAGTTCTCTGCTCTATTGACCACGATCAGAGAAGCTTCAAGGAACTATCAAACATACAAATGTCCTTTCCCTTGTGGTCCCCCTTGCTTACAAAGGAACATATACACCTTCCTAAAAAGTGGAGTTTCCATAATCTTGGGAGAGAACGCATGTCAGATAATAGCACTGCAGCTGCTGAATATGTTTTTATATATTAAAGCATTTTAAGATTGTGGGTATATTGCAAGTAAATGATTTAACTACATTCAGCTGTCCTGTAAGTTGTTTGTAATTACTGATTTTGCTTTTCAGATGTGGATAATAAAGTTCTCAATGTAGCTCTCATATACAGCAGCAATGCTGACTCTTCAGTACTCAATCACACAGGATATCTTCATATTCAAGTGAGGAAAATATAAAAGAGAAAGATAGAGACAGTACAAGGTAATGCATGGTATTATTAGTGGCTCAAATTCATTTGCTTTGCAATGATAACTCTAGTCTTTGAAAAAATTTGATGTTTTTAATCATATCTCTGGCAACAGTCACAGCTTCAATGTTTCAATAAGTCCATACAATTTTTTTCATACACTGATAAATTTTCCTACATAGTCTAGACTAAATGTTTCCTTCTAGTAAAAAACCGTATCAAAAATATCTTGTCCTAAACAAGGAAGATGCTCACACTGCATAAGAACAAAACAAGTTTTTGAAGTGTCAGAGTAAATTGATTTGGCACATACTCTGATCTCCAGTAATCAACCATTTATATCACAGCTTATCACCATGGTATTCAAGCACCTGTTTTTTTTCCTTTTTCCCCAGTAAGGTTTTTTTTTCTTTTCTTATTTTCCTATAGAATCAAAACATATGCATTCATGCCCTATATATATCTATCTGTTGATAACATAAGAAAACATAAAATAATTTGTGGAGCCCTCTAATTACAATTAGTCACTAGCTCTTCCTTTCATAAGAAGTATAAGCAAATAGGCTGACACAAACCAAATTGAGATTCTGCTAACATATTAACAGGAAATAAGTGAAAATATGGGTTTATGAAGTAGCAAGAAATTTTGTAGACCAAAGGTTGGGAATTAGAACAGGACTGAGGCTGACATAAGAAATTATAGAACTTCCACTCAAGCTGAGAGGAGATCATCAAAAAGAGTTCATCAAGAACAATGTTTACCTTTGAAGAATTATTTCACTTTTTCTCTTTGGAACTTTCATTTAAATTAATTTCCTGACAGATGATTTGACTTTCAAAATGTCTATTTCCAATACTTTTTTTTTGAAGATGAGGGGTTTCTGGTGGAGGAACTTTTTCATTACCTCTTTCTCAGTTGCTTTCCACTGCCAGCTCTTCTACTCTTCAGATGTCAGTAGAAATGTTCCTCCTATTTTGATAGGAAAACAAACTTTTGCACAGTTTATGATACAAATAAATCATTTGAAACTGGAATTGGAATTTTGCATACATCACCTTGGGAGTTGTTCCACAAGTTAAGCCACTTTTAAATCTGCTTTAATTTGATTCCAGAAAGTACACATAATCTGAATTAATAAGCAGGTGTTTTGTGCTTATGAAAAAGATCGGATACACAGACAAATGTCTCTTGTTTACCTGCAGACAATGCTGCATTAAATTGAGTTTGAGGAGTTAATTTGAAGAGGACAGAAATTAAAATGGAAAGTAAGGCTAATAAATGCTTTTAAAAGTATTTTTACACACTCTTTAAATTCTCTGCAAATACAAAGTAGCAATTATGAAGACTGCTTTGTACATAAAATGCAAAGCTTTGTCTGTCTTCTCCTAGCAAGTTTTGTGATGAGGCTTTAGCACAACATACACTTTTCTTAAAAAAACCTTGATTTTTCAACTCTCTGAACTGTACAAAGAACTGGAAACTCCACTTCAGTGAAATATGAACAGTTGAATATGGGAGTATTTGAACAGATATCTTCCCTTCGGTGAGCTGTGCAATTTAATCTGTAGGTAAATATATTTTAGAGAGGTAAAACACATTGCTAAACGAAGGCAGGGGTTCAATAAATTGAACTCTAGTTGTTCATGTTCTTGGCCTGCAAGAGTGTAGCCCTGAGACAGAGAATATCGATGTTGATGGTCTGATTCAACATCTTTGTCTAATATCTGGGAAACAGTGAGGGAGATTCCTTTCTGTCTTAATCTTCTCTGGACAGAGTAACTGCTTGAAAACTTGTTGTTAGAACAGATCATTGTTCTGTTCATGGCTACTTCTGTTCAAGGACTGGTTTATATACTACAAAACAGCTATTTACATAGGAGATAAAACCAGACTGTACATCCTCAATAGGCAAATTATGTTCCGTCATAAGCTACTGCTCATCGGAGAAGAAGCCAGTTGAATTAGGTTGTCCCTTTGAAACAGGCACTGAGAGTAACTATCTAAAACTACACCAAAGCTTCTGTTCAGTTCAGTGCTGTCAGAACTTCATTTAAATTCAGTGAACCGGTATAATTACAACATAGAAGATGGACAATATCTAAGGCATGGCTGTAGAAACACTTTAACTGCTTTTCTTTTTCATGTAATGTCCCCAGGTTCACACAACTGCATTAAAAGGTAGGATTGGTGTCACATATATTTGCTTGTTCAAAATTTAAGTATTGAGGTGCTCTCTACAGCAAGAAATGCCTCTGGAGAGCAACCATTACATTCTAAGTAGGTGTGTGAAGGGGTAAGTCTACAGCACACCTCTGAGATTCTTTTGTAGTTTATTTTGTTTTGTTTTGTTAATGTCCAGAGACTATTAAGAACCAAAATGTTTAGCTTCAACTATGCTCTAAATAAGTGTGTTGACTGAAATCAAACCTCTTTCAAATCTATAGGGCTTTTCCTTATTTTCATGGTTGTATACCTCTAGTCATCTCTTCTAACTCACATCAGCATTTGGATCTCATTGGGCTATTCCTTGCATTTTCACAGTGATTCTAGGTTTGACAGCGTTGATCTGCTACTAAAAAAAATCCTAGTAGTCCCAGGCTAGGAATGAATGAATGAATGAATAGTGGAATTCTTATTTTACTGCCATTCCTGATATACCATGAATTAATATTTTCCCTTTGAAAAAATTTGCCTTTTTTTCCCTGTTTAGTCTTAACCAAAATATGTATCAATTGCCAGCCTCACATGCAACATTGAATATCCTAAATTATTCAACCCTTTCAAGTCTATTTTTATTTTTGGATGCAAATAACAACTTTCACTACAAAATAAAATATTAAACTGGTGGGGTTTTCAAAAACATTGTAAAAATCAACACTAAATATGGCAACATTTCTAGAAATTGTGTCATATTGACAAGAGAGTCATCAACGGAACTCAAATTCAAGAATAGTTCCAACATGATTGCATTTACTATTTGCTACACAGAGGTCAGCCTTCAAACCCATGGATGAGTCAGCACGTCCTGAAAGGCTACCATGAAACAGCTGAACTGTCATAGTTCCATGTGAGCACTCAATCTGTGGTGAACTACACCAAGGTAATTAGAAGGAGCTCAAACTTGGGAAAATGTGAGAAGCCTGAACCTATTAGGGGTCAACGCTGTAACTTATTATGGAAGAGTTACATGCTATTATAACTGAGTCCTCAGGTTAGTTATTTTTGTGAATTGTAATACTACCATTTTTTTACAAGTCTGTTCCACTGCCTTTTCCTGCTTAGTTTTACTTAAAGGAGAGAAATTCTCAAAATGAAGGTTAATGTTCAAGAATAATTTCTAAAAAACAAGGAAGAGCTGCTATTTAAAACAAATGAACATGTAACAAGCTTACAGCACTGTAACAGCAGGATACAAGAGAAAAAAATGTACAGCTAGCCACTTCAAAAAATTGTTTATTAAAGCACTCATCTCCACAGTGGGAAATAAGAAAAATACTGGAAGAGTCATCTTAAAAAAAATGTATTAAAAAATGCATCACTGGAGATATACAGAAAGAAAACAGTTTACTAACCAGCTTCAAATAAATTTATTCAACTATGCCCCAGCAGGAAACACTATAAAAAGTAAAATTTCTGCTGTGTGAAAATAAAGAAATAATTTTTTTTTCAAAAAAGGGGGGAAAAAAGAAGCTTTTTTAAGATAGTTTTATATAGCTTGTTTTGCACTACTTGAGCATAAAGATAGTTCTATTCTGCAATGGTTTCATTCTTCATATTGTCATATTCCCTGGCCCATTCAACACGCATTTAAACAAAAACGTGTGAGAGACCTCTGCTATCTCGAGTTTAAATGTTGGTGAACTTACCATCTCTAATAACTGATCTGCTGAAATAAAATTTTAAATTAAATTATATTTTAAATTCAATTTCTTGTAAAAAAAAAGCATTTTTAAAAGGGTGATAGAGCTGTTCTAAACATTTCTTTTACAGCCAAGTCACAATTTTCACTGGGAATCTGTCAACTTTCATGGTATGTCTGATTTATATTTGTGTATGAGGGTGTTACTCAAATTTACGTGGAAGCACAGAATCTTTAACAAAGCCAATGATTGCCTGAGATCCAGGTAGGAGCATGGCAGGGTCTCATCCTACTACAAAATTATGTCATGCCACTGGCCTCAGCGGGGCTGGTTCTGATGCACAGTGGTAGAAGTGACAACAGACCCACTTGTTTGGTTATCAACTTGGTTTTGCCATAAACTTTGTAAGCTTGGGTATACTTGTTAGCCCCATGGATTGTGGCTTACTTGCTTTTACAGATCAACAACAAACAAACAACAAATCAACAACAAACTACCTTTGCTGCACCAAGATGGAGCATTCAAGTTCTTTGTTTCAGGTCATTGCTTCGTATGCAAGTAAAATAAACCTCATCCTTGTAAACACATAAGTTCTAACTCTCCCACCAAGATTTTTGTCACACCAGTGTGAGCTAGGTTTGTCAACCCAGAAGACTTCTTTGATATCCAGATTGCCCAAAGCTTTCCCTGTGTTTAGGAACAGGCTCAGGGCAACAAAGAACATAGTGATTCTGTTGTGTTCCAGAAGATCTGGATCAGCTAATGCTTTATCCATGGCAAACCTTGACAAGCTGCCATGTCTACTGATGCTATATGAAGAGAAAAGTCAGATTCCATGAATTTTCCCAGCCATACTCACTTCCAGTCTAACATGTCAGACTTTCTGTGGTAGTAAGAACAGGAAAGCCCTACTCTCAAATGTGTTCCTCTAATGTTTATTCTAGGTATCCCTGCTTTTCCCCACTGAGGCCAGGAGAAGTCAGGCCCTGAACTCTCCTTGATGTGGGGGATAAAATTTTGACCACAGTGATAAGAAGCTCTATCTTGTTTGCATGAAGAAAAGAAGACTGGGAAAAAAAATGACATGAAAAACATTTATGGTATTAACAATAATGATGCACTGAGAGTTGAGCCTTCTAAGGAACATTACTGGAAAAACAGGAAGGATAAGCTCACATTATATACAGTAAATACCTCCACGAATGTAAATAGATATGTGTGTGTATGTTTAAACATAGGACCAAAGGAGTTAAGAAAAAGATTAATATTGACTGAAACTTACTTTGTGACAATGTGGTCATTATAACATACACGTCCATGACACTAAAACACCTCCTTCCTTAAGGAAAAGCTAAAATAAATACAGTGAACCACTTAAGAATTGATTCTGCATACAATTCACGCAAAGTTATGATTTGCATGAATAAACAGTTCAGGATCAGGACCAATGCTTTTCTATTTCTTACCTCACTGTGTAATTCAATAACTGGAAGTGCAAGATAATGTCACTTTGTCAAAAGAGGAGGATTGTGCAGTTGAGTCATGAGAAATCAAACTTCAATATAGCTTTCTGATTTAAAAAAACACAGCACCAGAAATAAAGTTCATCTGCAGTCAAGCTGGTGTTGCTGTTTCAGCAAATTATCTGTGTGAGTGGCAGTGATGATTACAGCCAAGGAAATAATTCCTAACAAATTATTTATTCTACGAATTTTGCCATTTCTTCTGTCCATGATTTTTATGAGGTCAGACAGCAATTCTTTCGGTGTTATTCTTAATTCAAAATTATTCAGAGATGTCATCACTGAGTACATTTTGATCTGAAAGGCTAGGAATAACAGCTATTCAAATTACACATCTGGCCTGAAGCCTACGTTTGTCTCCAAGAGTCTGTCAGGTAGCAGGGGTCTCAACAGAGCCTTTTCTCACTGGCTTCTCATTAACCTTTGCAGAACATCTTGGAGAAACTATATGTGACCTAATTTCAAAAAAAAAGAAGAAAAGCCTTTCTGAAAATGTAACTCTTTATGCTAATTCTGGAAAACAGAGGCTTAACATAAGTTATGAGGAGAAAGCTTAAAATGTGAAAAAACCAGTTTTCTTGACCAATTTTTACTTGAAATCCAGTCACTTGGGAGGTTGTGGAGAAAGCAAGCAACAGAGCTGATAGCTGCTCCTAAAAAAATCCTTCACAGTATTTTTCCCCTGGTATTTTCTAATTCACCTGTTTGGTGGCAAGAGAGGAAAGCTGGGATGTTAAGGGTGTGAGGTCTCAATTACCATTAAGTCACATGTAGAAACTAGCAATCTTTAACGTCTAAATCGTCTCAAGTTCTCCTTTCTAACATCCTTCCCTTCTCTTCCTTCTTGGTCAACCCGTTATGGATACAAGCTTCAATAAATAACAATATAAAGTTCATGGCCACTAGCTGTGACTTAAAACTCTACTTTACACCTTTCCTGTTTCCAAATGCTTTGCATTTACAAGAAAATGTCAGTAGTGACACAGAAAACTATGACTTCAAACAACAGCAAAATAGCAAAGACTTCAAACAATAACAAATCCCTGTAGATTTATGTTAATACCCATATTCAGTACAGTAATGTTTACTAAGGATACCAGGGACAGATAAATTGAGGAAAAAAGGCATCCTCAGCAACTTTCTTCTTCAGTATCTTTCTACTCACTAATCTAATATGTCTCTGTCTGTTGTACTACTGCCAGAGAGAGCTAGCTGGCTAGCAAAGGAAAATTCTTATGAGATTTCATCTGCATAAAGTAGTAAGATCTGAGCCAGCAGCAGAAGGAAATTTTCATTGTTTTCTCAGGTATTTAAACCTTTTTTAAAATACTTTATATCTCAGCGAGAATATAAGACACACCTTTTAGTTGTGTTGTGTTCTTCCTCTACAGTTCACTAACAAATACCTTTTTTCCCATAATGATTTTGGAAAAGGAAAATATAATATTTTATACTAACGCTATAATAGGTTCTTATAATTTTTGATTTTTTAATAACAACATTCAAGATATATTATTGTTCTCATTTTATAGGAAAATTCTTTTTTGGGTGTATTAAAAGTCATTCATCTAAGGAGTTTAATAACATTCCTATATAAAGGAGTTCTCATATTAATATGTGTATTTTATGCCACTTCAGCTGTAGTTCTATCTTTAATTTCATATAAGCTATTTGGAGTTGATTAACTAGCATATAATCTCTCCCTGCAAAATACATGAAAAGTTGGTAGTGTATTTTTAATCATCTATATTCAGAGCTGGAAATTAATTTTACTTTGAATTTTTTTTAAACATCTCCTGATTAAAACTTAAGCAGTCAAACATCGCAGGCATTTAACTTCAATGTTGTGTCCTCCTCTATCAGAACAAAATTGGGCATTTTCCTATACACAATAGAGGAAAAAAAGCAATTACTATCAATCAGTGACTAAGCAACAGATTGGAGTATTTAGAAAGACTCATTCATACACAGATTTGCAGCAGTGTTCAGCTCTTCTGATTAGATTCCATAGATTTTAAATTGTAGCTAATTAGGCTGTCATAGGTTCATTAATGGCTCTACTGATTCAGCACTCCCTCACCTGCATGCATATTAAAGCTCATTAGCTCCCTTGTCTAAAATACCACCTGCATTAATTGCTGCTGATGCACTAGGACTCTTCAGAAGGCTCTTCTGACAACTAGTCTACCTGCTTGTAATACCCCTTGCCCCCAGAGCTCTTCAGGAGAGCTAGCACATAAAGTTCATGGTGTTTCACACATTGTAATGCTGCAGCTGTTGTGAGGGCAGTCAAGCCTGTTTTCTGCTTAACAGCAGGAAACAAATAATTAGCAATGCCTACACTGTAATGCTTACCACAGGACCAGTTTATTTGCTCTGGAATCTCACTGTTGTAAGCTACATGATAATATCATGTACTAACCAAGTGTTGGTGGAGATCCAAAGACATAACTAATGTATTATGACCTTGAAGAATAGATGACCCCAAGTTTGTCTATGACTGATGTTCTGTGACCTCTTTAGATTAAACGTTTGGTGTGTTATATGCCACAAGAACAGTGAGACCCGGTTCTAACTAATCCTTTGGTAATTTGTTTTGTGTTGGTGTCCTCCCAGATATCAGGGAGCTAGATTATGTACCACAGGGGTTACAGTCTACCTCTGAAATGTTAAAGCACAGCTGTAACTGACTGCAAGATTGCTCTAAGAAACAGTTCTTCCTGGTTCCTGATTTCCAAGCTTTACAATCAAAGTTGGACCAATAAGCTAACATGTATCATACATTTGATAACACTACTGACAGCAACTTGCTTTGCTGAAGGGGTGTTAAACTGCAGACAATGTCTTCCTGTGTCATGGGGAGTTTGGGGACAAGCAATGGTAACTTTCCATAGGTATTGTTGCCTAAAATGGTTTGGGAGAAAAAAAACTCTGGCCAAATTAGGTAGAGGTAAGATAAGGAATAAAAGGTTTTAATGAGCTTCTAAGTTTCCAGGAAATACTAAGTTCCACACGCGCTCTCCCCGAACGCAGGTGTTACAGTTTTTATAATGATTTCGATCCAATTGCATTAGTCCACGATTAAGTTCTACCCCTGGCACACCTCCTCGGGGNCCTAAAATGGTTTGGGAGAAAAAAAACTCTGGCCAAATTAGGTAGAGGTAAGATAAGGAATAAAAGGTTTTAATGAGCTTCTAAGTTTCCAGGAAATACTAAGTTCCACATGCGCTCTCCCCGAATGCGGGTGTTACAGTTTTTATAATGATTTCGATCCAATTGCATTAGTCCACGATTAAGTTCTACCCCTGGCACACCTCCTCGGGGATTTGGGTCTGGGGTCTTTTTGGGACCCCCTCTTCCTCATCTTCGTCTTCCTTGGAGCATGTGTTGTTCTTTGAGGTTCTCCAAAGCTCTGGCCTTGAAGGTTGCTGTGTCTTGAAAATAAGACTAAACACATTACTAGAATTCAGGGGAATTGATAGGGGAAATGGGCAACAGGGTTTAGTGTGTGTAACTGCTGTGCCAAAGGGCAAAAGCCTGTATTCTACTACACAAAGCTCTACATTTGCTATATAACTACTTTTAAAATCTATAAACTTAAAAAAACCCCCCAAACTTCAAGGCATCAGTGTCCTCGAGTATAGTTTTATATTTGAACTAATTGTGCTGAGAAAGCTTTATTGCTTTTTCTCAGCAGTTAAGCATGGCTCATTTCAAAGTACTTTTTTCATATTTACTGTTGTATTTCCATATGAACTTGTATTATCAATCTCCTAATTTTTTCTCACTTCTTGATATAAAACTAAATTAATATTTGAACTAAATTTGAATTAAATTTCATTTATTATGCTGGGTTTATGATGATTTAAATATTATTATCATTAATTTAAATTTTTAACACAATTTAGTTTTTTTAATATTGAAATTATTATATTTTTTAATATATTTTGTTTCTTAGTTGGTTTATGTAGACTTATCTCTATATGTATACACACACAAGCATCTATATCTCCTGAAACTTTTATGTATACTACGTCAAACAGAAAATTCACAGAGTTTTGCTTGGCTTTTGTAAAGAATATTTTGAGGGTGAGAATTAACCATCCTCTCAACTTCTTTCCCTTGGAAATATTCAAAATATTTCCTGAAATTTCCTATCTTTTGCATAATTTTGAACAAGATACTTGGATGAAGGAATACTACAGGTGAAAAAAAACTTCTCATGTTCATAATTGTAAATTTACCATACAAACTGGCATTTCTTCTTTACTTCTTCAATGTTAAAAGTACTTGATGGAAAAGAGAATCCTCATACAGTAAAAGCTAAATCCTTTTTCTTTAAAAATCACTGTCAAAATGTTGACTTAAGTGATGAGTGATTCCTCAAATAAACAGAAAAATACAGAAATCATTAGAACTCTACAATTACTGTTTGAAGCTCTTCCTCTCACACTAAGTTCTTTCTTACTTGTCCTTTTAAAAACAACCAAAAAATGAATTATCAGTGAAAAAAACACTATTTGTGTAAATTCTCAGCTTGCACAATAGGCGCTGCAATAATTGGAAGACACAGAACAGTTCCTCTGTCCTTTTTACTGGACAAGCTCAAGGGTTTGATCGTGAATGCATTTACATCCTATTATTTTTTTCTTCTTTTCTATCACAAAAGAAAGAAGAAACAAAGTGTTACTTAGTTCAACCTCCTTTAGCCCACCTGAGTCCAAGTCTTGAAGGAGAGTGAGTACAGAAAAAACAAATTCATATTATTAGTACAATTTTGTTATGATCAAAGGCAGCATCCATAATTATAACAGTAGTATCACTATGGCGAAAAATGAATACTTCATAAAGTGTCCCAGACCATCAGGGGTTAATGTAATGAGAATCTAGATAGGCAAGTTAAGGTTTAAGAATAATACTAAGCCTTCCACTGAATTCTGATCAATACTTTGATCTTGCAAGTCTGAATGCCACCCTGGAAAAACAAAAAGAAACCACTGTATCAACAGCAGGTGGCTTAAAAATACCTTGCATGTGCACTGAGGCACAGACAGATGGAACCAGCAGAGCAAACCCACCGATGATGTTTTAGAGCCATTTTGGCAAGGTCCAAGATATAATCCCTTCTTCCCAACTGTGTAACTGCTGACAGATGTCAGCAGACCTGGAGTAAGAAAATGAGAGATCAGTAGCCCATCTCTTCCCACCTTAGTCATTCTTTTTCGTTCTGCAGAGCTCCAAAGTGTGACAGGAGGGGCTTATATTAAAGGATTTCATATAAACAGTGTTTTATTCTTATCAAAGTGATGGCAAGTGAGATAATGACTCCTTAGCTGTATTTTCCTGTAAAGTTTATTCCTTTCTTTCTATCTTCTATTAATTAAGTGCACTTGTGGACTGAAAACAAAAATATTGGCTCTTTATTTTTCAACCTTTATTTAGAGCCTAGCTGTCCTCCAGAGGTAATCAGAATTACTAATTTTTTTGCATGATATTCTTCATTTCAGACAGGCACAGTTAAAGATTTTTTTCAAATGATGTTATGATCATGAATCAGTTCCAGTGTATATAGGCAAGTCACCAATTCTCAGGTACTTTTCCATTTAGAGTTTATTTTTCCATGTTATGTTATAACACGTACCCAAGTCATGACAACTGACAACAGTTTACACCTTAACTGGCAGCCTCAGCTGAATGACTACACCAGAGAGACCAATGCACCTTCTTATCCTTAGATGTCGGAGTTGGGACACAGCAGTTAGCAATGTGAGGACAGCACAGGTTTGCTGTTGCTTTTTTACCAGTCAATGAAGTGAATTGTTTTGGCAGTCTAGCGTTTTCATAATATATTTCTCTCAGAGTTTTTTAAGTATAAAAACACTCAAGCTCCTCTCTTTCCTTCACTTTTATCTTTAGTGATGTGTAGAGTTTCTGATATTTCCCAGAAGTGCTGTCTGAGAAGATCTGTTGCATCGCAGTAGACTTCCCGTAAAGGAAACATGCAGATGCTTCCAGCACCGCACAGAGAATACCAAAATATATTTTGTAAGCATATGCAGGATCAAATTGTCACACAGTGCTATACCAGGAAAACATGTTGTTTGAAAGAATGTATTTCTTAGCCTACAAATAGATTACCATGTGCTATCCCATGCAAATGTTTATAATTACAAATCACAGAAGTATTTATCTATGCTGAACGATAGGATTATTTTCTTCCACTCACATACCCACAAACATTCTTGTGTTTTGGAAGATAACAGGACAGCTGGAAGGATCAAAAATCCTTTTGCTCCAAATGTCTGCCTTAGAGAGCTCCAAAAAAGCATGTGTGAAAGAAAAATCAAAGGTACTCCTGGAAGGGAGGATGTAGCTCTTCCTGATACTTTTGCCCATAGAGTTCATACTAAAACCTCTCCCTAAACCTGGGATTAGTTATTACAGTCTGCTCACCAGGGCACAGATAAGAGCCACTGTCTGCCAGCCAGCAAACCATGTGGCTACTGGCCAGCTGCTCTGCCACTGTCGGTGAGCCACTCTGCAGTGACGGTGTGTGGGTATGTGTGATCTGCACCAATGCTTTTGACATGTCCCTGGTCATGCAACTTTCTGTGAGCCCCAACTCTAATCTCATTTGCACCAGGCAGTTCAGTCCAAAATATCGGCATTAGGAAGTACTGTCATTGTTCATTAGCGTCAACGGGAATTGGCTTTGGATTAGACCTGCAGATTTTGCACTCTATTGGAAATGTGCATTTCTTTCCTTCATTTTCCTTGGCATAGCAAAAGAATATAAGGGCCCCTCATTTTTGTCTCTTTCATTTGGTAACATGTTCAGCCAGCATATCTAAAACAAAGAGTAATACCTATTACAGTCAGGTGTGAAGCACAAACTAATTTTGATGCGCATTATACTTCTATATTTGCTTTAAATAAACTAGAAATGCTCCTACTTTTCTTTTCCTAAAATTTTTTGTCCATTTATCTTTGAAACTGCAATGTTAGCAGTAAAAGATCCTCTCAAGTTCTTGCTGCAGTGCTTTTATTATTCTTGCACAAAAGGGAATGCACAGTGCCTTTGAGACCCTAAAGAAACCCGACTAAAAGGACAGGCCTTTGAAGTCTAAAAAACATGTATAATCTACTTTTACTTAGTCTAACAGAAGAACCGTATTTACCATGCTCATGTCATTATGGATTTTAGGTTTTTGTTCTGAGTACAAGGTGTATGATAGTCTGGAGATTATCAATTTGGGATACATTTGAAAGTTGACTTTGATCTCCTTAAAGCTATCAATCTCAGCTTTGGAAGGAACAAAGAGATAAGAGAAACTAGAAACCTAATTTGCATCTGATACCTCTGGAAAAAAAAGCAGAGAAAACAGGGAACTAAATAACTAGAAAGCCAAAAGTCTTGCTCTGTTCACCGCAGGGTCTTTGTAAAATTGCTTGTTTTATAGCTAGAGAGACACCCAACAGACTGTAGTGAGATAAAAACTGGCAACTCAATTATAGCCATGGGCAGTCTTATTCTTTATATGCCTCATAAAACTAGGATTTGTTTTTAATGATGAACTAGAACCTGTATCTTCTGCAAGATATAAGCCAGAAGCCACACAACAGGGGCATTTATTTAGACTTCAGAAAGAAGCCTGATAAAAACTGGATGTTAATTATAAAAGGGAATACAGGAATAGCACACAGTTAAGAGTTTTGTTTAAAGGTGTGTTTTGATGATTTTTCTTTTGAATCAATTTCATCCGCTCTCTTATCACATCACATCTTCACCAGTGATTCAATACCAACATACAAATGCTGGATGGCTTTCTTCCCATTATCAATATGAATGAAGTGCCCTATCAGAAAGGGTCAGGAAAACCATTGCCCTTTCCTTTTATAATTGTTTCCTGAAAAAAAACCACTTCTCTTGTGTTATCTGTAAGGAAATGACCAGGTCAACATGCACTTCTTTAACCTTGTCAACTCTAACATAAAAAAAATAACAGTGTGTACATTAGAAAACAATGCCAAATGCCTAGCATGGCTGAATGCTTTACTACACACAATTTCTCCCTGAAGAATAAGTGCAAGGTATTTGAAGGAGATGCTAGTAGTATCATTTAACGCAAAAGGGTACTTTCCCTGTACAGCACTCAGAGCCTTCAAATGGCTGAAAGACTACAAGACACTGCATTCAGCTGAGGGGATGGAGAGATGTGGGTATAGTGTGTGGATGGATACACAGCAGCAGCTCCCCAGGCAGTTTACAATCCTGCAGGGAGGGATGTCTGCAACAGAGCTAAGTTCTGGGCTGATCCAGCATAGCCAGTCTTACCATCCGCTACAGCCACTTCCTTCTGCACCTAGGGACCCAGACTGTCCTGTACTCCACTGCTTGAAAATTCACTGTCAAGCCCTCCAGGCAAGCAGTAAGTCTTCATTTCACTGTGTATGAAAATACCTGTGGCCAGGAGCGATAGCTGTCTGTGGCTTACACCCTGATAATTTCAACCACTGATTAGAACAGAATAGGCTCTCATTGACCTCATTTAATTATCTCGTAAGGGAATTGCTTTGGATCAGCTTGCATGAATTGGGGGGGACATACAGCCACCATCTGAAATCCTGTTTTGTCACCTGCTACTAACTTAAAAACTCTCACTGATAGAAATGGGTCCAAAATTCATTAATTTAAACTAAAAATTAAAATCTCTTTAGGAAAATTAGAAAGGGTCACGTAAGGTTAAAGGAAGGACATTTGACTGTCCGGGTAAGCCAACTAACTTGTAGTGTATAACACGATTGGTTTACTTAGCTGAGGCAATCTATCTCACTCCATTCCTAAAAAGCTTCTGGGTGAAGGGGGGATGTTGGGGCTCAGAGGGTTTTGAGAGAGTTCACTGAAGGGAGGTATGTGTTCTTTTTTTTCTCATTAATATTAGTCTGTAGGCTATTTAAGTCAGGAGAGGAACTTTCACTTTTTTTTGTTTAATATTCACACCCTGACATTCTGACATTCTGATTAGAACCTACAGGAACATTAATGACTTTTGGTCTGCATTGGATGATACAAATAACTGGAGAGTTTTAGTGCACAATCTTTTGTGTTTCAACCATTCCTTAATTGTTATTCTGTCTTGTGACAGAAGATCTCTCCTCTCCTCTCCTCTCCTCTCCTCTCC
>VYXB01003487.1:199472-250452 GCA_013397135.1 Pachyramphus minor | reverse complement strand
CTCTCCTCTCCTCTCCTCTCCTCTCCCTCTCCAACCTAAATATTTGCTGATGTGTTTGAAAGCAGTGTAAGCTGCTGTCTGAAACAAGGATATCTGCGGTGTAATGCATTGAAATATGAGACCTCTCTGAGGATGTGGAATTCTATTTATTTTTATATAAGTTTTCTAGATTCAGAATTAACTCCAGCTGACAGTCTTTCATTGGACTTTTGTGTATTGTCTAAATATCTCTGTTTATGGAAATGATGACTGAAAATATTTCTCTTCTTTTCTAATAATATAAATCAAGTGGAATTCTGGAAATGTCTGCAACAGTTTTGCACCTTAGAAACTCAACTCTTTTATAACTTGTCACTCATGGTGCCATTCAAAACTGGGTGCAAAGTAACACCATATTGCCAAAATTGTGTTAGACTACTATGAATAACAAGATTAACTACAGGAAATTTAGTGACCTGAAAATTTTTTGGGCCAGTTTATAACCGGGGGATCATGTTCTTTCATTTCTGATGATCATTTCAGCAGTGTATTTCACTAGTTGACATAAGCTAAGATGCTTTAATTCTTTGCTGCAAATTTCCTCATTTTTGTTTGAATAAACTTCAACAGATCTGTACTTTAGTTTCACCCTAATTGATTTTCCTCACTGAATTGTCTCTAATGAAATATATAGATTCAATATATTTAATTCAATAAAAATGTTGTGATTAGTAAAACAAATCCATGGGTCAGTTCCACTACAATCAATCAAACATTTTTGTCAACTCTCTGGAAATTCCAGTGTTGGATTTCAGTGGATCAGAGGAATGGCAATGAAATATAGTGTGATTACTTTAAAGAAAATAGGAACAGAGATGGAGAAGAGTAGAGGAAAAGGACTGAGAAAATCATTCCTTAACAAAGACATCATTCATCAGGCACCTGATTCAAAGCCCCTAAAAAACAATGGAAAGCCCTGCAATACTGCATATATTTACTTGAAATTAATATTTGGTTTTGCCTCCAAAATGTGAGAGTTGGGGCTCAGTGAAAGTCCCTCTGCTTCTGGTTCATTGACAAAATGTTTATTTCTTTCCTTGGTATGCAAAACTTATCTAAAATCTACAGTATTATAGGTTATAAGATAATAAGACATAATAATTTTTGACAGACAAACCCAGTGAGCTGTTGATCGACTTCTTGAATAAAGTAAATAGAGTTGTTTCCTTTGATAACTGGAGTACTAGGTTCTGATTCGCTTATTTGTCTGTCCTGACCTTTTTTTATCCTTTTGCCTTGTTTTCCAGCACACTTCTCTTCTCAAGCTTCAGTACACCAGAACAGTAAGCCTAGCAGGCAGCTTTTAGTTTCCACAGACATGGAAACAAGATGATGCACTGCAGCAGAAAATTAGGTAAGCTTTATTCACACCCCCTGTAATAAAACAGATTACCCACCATGAGGACTAAAATGTGTAGACCAGACCTCCCATAATGAAAACACATGCATCTCCAAAAGGAACTAAATAGTCTCTTCCAGGGAAACTCCCACTCCTCTGGTTCTTGTGTCAAGGATGATAAAATATATCACACAGATTTCTTGAGACCAGTTCTATGCTTGTGTGTAAGGAAAGGAAAAGGACACAAAAAGTCATGCGTCTGTACTTGCCTTGAAGCAGCATTCCCATACTGAGCAGTTGTTAAGATTGCGAAGACTGCTGGGAGCAAACACTGGCATTAATTAGCCTAATCAAACCGGGTCAGGTAAAGAAGAGGGTTATGACGATTTAAACTGACATCTTCTGGTAGGACTTTTAGAGCCAAATAAGCTTTCTGTAAACTTTACAGTTGTCTGGAAGTTGATTGAAAATGTAGCATTCTTACTAAAGATTTAACATGAACTGGACTTGAGGTGCTGTTATGGTACTATTTGTCTAGAAATACTGCATAGATTTAATAAGAAAAAGTCCTGGAAACATAGTACTTGCAGTGAAGTTTCTGAAATAGTGTCAGTGGTTTAGTTCAGTGTTCGTTTTCTGTTTCTATATACAGCCTGGCATTTCATGGAGTTGTGCATGTATAGGGAGGAATGTATAATTTATGTATATACATATTATGTATATATTTTATGTATATTTATATTTTGGAAATAATAAACACTGAAAAGTGGATCTTAAACATGAGTTTCTATTGTACTGTGGTATCCTACTTTTACGAAACTAATTCTCAACTTTCCACAAAGTTAATTGAACTTAAAAGTTTACAGTTAAATTTAAAGAACAAAATACCTTCATGTTTCATAGCTTTTTTGAAAATGCTGGCCAACAAATTTTTCTAGCCAAAAAAAGGTTAGAGATTATATAATAGAAGGACTATTGTTATAAATCCCTTTAAGAAATATTTTTCTCATGGCACTGTAGGCTTAGAAACTATTTCTAATTCCACATGAAAAATACAGTATGAAAGTAAGAGTAATGATGGTGGTGAAGAAGGTAAGGAAGAAAAGTTGAAGTGAAATGTCAAAAGCTAGCTAGATTGCAAGGGAAGTTTAGCAATGCCATTAGAAATAATTTTTCCTCCTTTGAAGTCAGCAGTTCTGAGATGCTATCATGTGCTGATCATGAAATCTTATGCGATCATATTCTGATTAGTTCTTCTATTCCCTGTGGATCACTGCTCGCATAACATTATAACATTTTCTGGGTTGATTCAGCAAATTATATATCGAATTAAATTGTAATGCAGAATAATTTGTACTCTCTGTCTTCCAGGATAATCCCTTGTAGGACTGATAACTTATGAAAACAATTTCTTTTTTCTTAGGTGAAGTGGTTTTATAGTAAAATAGGAAATTCAATCCATAGAGTATTTATAGAGCACCTTTTACCAGTGTTGAAGCCAGTGATGTTATTTCTTTGAAAAGACAAGGGAAAAAGTGTAATATTATATTATTTCACGTCAATGCAATCTTCCATTGTCCTGAGATGGTGTGTTCATATCTCTTGTAGTGCTTGTAATCTGACCACTGCAATTTTATGTTGCAAAAGAAGCCATTCACTTTCACATTCACAAAAATCACTGTTATATTCATTATTAATGCTGAAGCGGTAAAAGTATGTAAAAGCTGCAGTGATAGTGAGTCTCTTATGCTGGATATGCATGAATATAAAATAAAGTTCATAAAACTTATTCCAAATTTCAGTGCAGACAGCACAGGAGAAGAAATCACCACTACTAGACATTTCAGACAACTTATAACAAGTTGCATCAGAAAGTTTGAGCACTATGAGACTGTAAGCATGAAAAGTGGCAGTTGCTTCTTCTAAGCTTTTCAGCTAATTTTCAAAAGCTATAAGAATATATTGCTGATGAAGATACAGCATTTCAATGACTATGTGAACTGTACTATTGCGTCTTTTTTGTTCATCCATCACCACACAACATCTGACACCTTGATAAATCATCATTTATTTCTAACTTAGTTTATGCATGATTTTTCTCCAATATAGCTGATTATACTTGCTACAGATGCTAATTCTCAAAGGTTTGCAAAAAATGAATCGTTTTCCAGAGTCCAAGTCAGAGAAGATAGTAGTAATGTGAAAATTGTAACACTTCACCTCAAAACTAGCAAGTCTATTTGGGATCAAATTGGAAGAAATCGAATCCACAAAGTGGATTTATTGTCTTCATTCAGTTCCCAGTGTCCTATGCAACAAAAAATCATATGTAACTTTCCCACCCAGTTGCTGGCATAATTTCAGGGAAAGGATATTCCTTTCATAGACAAACACTTCTGCAAGTCAGAATGAGTGTAATAGAGAAAAACTGAAAGCGTTTTATTTCCCCCAAAATTTTCAGACAGCATATTCTATACATCTAGTTTATGTTGCAGTCCATGCCTTATTTTGAGGTTTGTTGATAATCACAGTGATTACTTTTTCTAAAACCCTAGGTGTGTATGACCTCTGCTCTCAAAGATCTGTAACCACAGAATCACAGAATTGTTAGTGTTGGAAGGGACCTCTGGAGATCATGTAGTCCAACTCCCCCGCCAAGGCAGGATGACCCAGAGCAGGTTACACGTCCAGGTGGGTTTTGAATGTCTCCATGATCCTCCTGGGTAGCCTATTCCAGTGTTCTGCCACCCTCAATGTAAAGAGATTCTTCCTCGTGTGGAGGTGGAACTTTTTGTGTTGTAGTTTATAGTCATTTCTCTTTGTCATGTTGCTGGGCAACACTGAAAATAGTCTGGCACCAGCCTAGATTCACACATCTTTGAGATATATTGATATTCGTATATATTGATGAGATTCCCTTTCAGTCTTCTCTTCTCTAGACTAAACAGGCCTAGTTCCCACAGTCTCTCCTCGTAAGAGAGATGCTCCAGACTTCAGGAATTTTATGTAAGAGTGAAGATTTTATATAAGAGTAAAGTAATTAAAAACTAGACATCAATGATGGAAAGTCTACAAGGATAAAACTGATATCATACTCATGGACAAAACATGGAAGTGTTCAAAACACTGATTTATTGCATAGGAATAAGTCCTAAGACATCATAAAACCCCACATGCTGCTTGATTCAGCCAAGGTTATTTGGCTGATTTTCTGGTGGGAATCAGAGGAGAAATAAAACCTGAAGACAAGAGAATAGGAGTGTCTTTTTAGTCAGGGAAGGCATGCCATGATCATCTATGCAAAGCAAAATTCCACTAGTATAAAACTAGAAGCAGAAGGGTTATGCTGCATCTTGAAACTAAAATTGGAGGAAATCTGTTTCATGCTCAAGGCTATAGGCAAAAGACGATCTGAGCAGTTAGGCTTTGTGCATGGCAGAAAAATATGTTTCAAGGAGCACAAAGAGGAGGATTTTATAATAAAAGCAGGGATAGATTAATAAGAGATAGTGCTGGTAGGTAGGATGGATATTTTTCATGTTCCACAAAAGGAAAATAACACAGAAGTAGGAAAAATATGGGTATTAACCAAAAATAACTGAAGGACTGTCATTCTGTTCCTCTTAATGTATTTACATGTGAGAAAACAACTCATATACAAAGTATGCTATGCTGGAATTTCCAAGCATGTGCCGTATCATTTTTTTCATAAGACTGCTCTGGTTTAGCAGTGTGGAAAGGCTAACAGAAAGAACTTGCCCTGTTCACAGAGAGTAAGGTTTGTTTCACAATGGAGAATATATAAAACACCAGTAAATAAATATTTAATCATTGGATGCACTTTGAAATACATTGAAGAGTTCTCACACACCCTGTGTCTTATTTTTAAACCTCGTTTTCTTAATAGTCAATACATTTCAGGAATTTCCTGTTGATTCACACTAACCTAGTAGCAGCATATGTTTCTAATGCACCAGTCAAACATAATCACTGCTATAATACCCATTCCCAAAATAATTCTCCTTCCTTTTCCCCTAAAGATTAAAACTAGTAGTAAGTCTCAGTCTCTACCTACAGAGAAGGATATGTTTTGAAGGATGATGGCTCTCTTAGGCAAAGGGAAAAAATAAAGAGGAAGCTGCAAGTGAGCTGACAGCATCAAGCAAGTACATGATGCTTGATCAATGCTTGCCTTTGTCAGAGACATTCTTTAGGGAAATTTTCCATTGCAGATGTCATCCACTAAATGAAGTGGAACGGAATTAATACAGAACCTGCAAGACTAACAATGAAATCTTCAGGGCAGCAGTTCTTTGTTGCTCTTCTCCTTCTACAACTATTCTTTAAATCGTCTACATTTAGAAATGAATTGCTATACCCTAGCTTTAAGCCTTTGATATTTAACCACCCTATGATCTCAAACAGACATGACAACATTAATTTGTTTTAATAAAGAAACCACTTGCAATGTATCATACAAACCATTGATACCAATGTATAATAAAAACTGTTAAAATATTTTTGTAACGAATCAGAACGGCAGCAAAACAAACTTGTTTTACTCCTTCTCTGTTTTTGGTCATTTTTTGGTTTTTGACCCAGTACAGGTGGGAGAGGTTGGAGAGAACAACGATGATGTAGAAACCCTACAAATTTTGTGTTAAGGAAAGAGAATTGAGTAAGGGTTTTTTACATGTATCCTCAGGCCAAACACAGAAATAAGACATCCCTCGGATAAAATGCCACAGAAATTGAACCGGTCAATCAATATGTGTGGAAGATCTGTAACAAGGAATAATTCCATCAGCAGTACAAGTTAGTAATAAAGGTGGTAGGATTTTCTTACATTAGAGTATTGTGTCAATTGTAACCTTTGGTCATGACCTATTGCTGTTGTTGTTGCCCACATTGTTGCACATAATAAAAGAAATTATGATAAAATACTGAAGAACAAAAAGGTGTTTATTATATCCTCCTTTACACAAGGAGATGGATATTGGGTTTTTTGTGCAAAATTAAAATACTTATTGTTTCCACACTCATGTTGCAATGAGCCTTTTTTTCATTTTTATATTTTTTCCTTCCCTTTTTTAACAGGATATACCATTCATTTCTAATTCAGCTTAAGACCCACTTTAGTAATACTTTCTGCCTTAGATTAATTACCCTGATCTAATTCATTTAGTGTAGGACAGCTGTGGTACGTGGGTTGCCCACTGATGTATTGTGTTAAATGACGGCCATCTGTCATTGCAGCATATCAGCATGGATGCAGTGTCATCCACTTCATTGGCTCTGCTGAGATGTGAAGTACAGCTACAATGTTTACCACTGTTGTTAATTTAATATCTACACCTTTAATAACCTGACTGCTGTCATTTGCTGAACAATGATACATGATGGCCAACAAACAGCCAGATAGAAGACATTAACTTGACAGTGTAGTAGACCATTTGGTACAGTTAATTACAGCACTTCTGGGCAAACTTGCTGTTGAGGGTCTTGTAGGGCATTCCCGTGCAAAAATGTCATATTGAAAATAAAGGTTAAAAAAAATAGACTTTCCTGTTAACAGTGATTCTGACAAGTATGAACATTAGCTCATTCTCTTGACTCCAAAGTAGCATTTTTTTATAATAGCTGTTTTCTCTTATGCTTGATCCGTCTCCTGCTCTTTTCTCTAGACTGCTTCTTGTCTCCCCTCATTTCTTTTCTCCATTTAGTCTCTGAAAAATGAAAATGTTGGGTGTTGCACAGCCAAACACACACTGCCATTTCAGTCCAATGGTTTATAGGAATGTCTCCAAAAATAGTGTGTGTTTCTCATTGTACAAATGTCAGGCTCAGTCATCGATGCTTTAATGAATGTGAAGTAACCCATTCAAAGGATTCTATCTGTTGTTTTCTTTCTGAATGGAAAAGGTAATAGCAAGGGAAAAAGTTGTAAATACTTATTAGAAAAGTTCTCTTACACTGTAGACAAAAATATGAAAATTTATGTTCAAGTATTCTGTAGAGGGATACTTTAGTAAGCCATACTATTTTGTCTGTAGGCTTACAAGAAGATATCGCTGAGTAGAAAAACAAACATATATTAAAAAAATTTCTGTGTGCTCTTAACTCATTTTCATGTACCTCTGCAGACAGAAACAGACACAGACACACCTGATCACACTGTGGTTATCATTTTCAGGGATCTTGGAAAACCCATACAATTGCCTGCAACTGGTAGTCTGTGATTAGCGTTTTAAGACTCTTGGACATTTGTCTCAAGCAGAAATTCAGCTTTGGATCAAGACTACCACCTGTTACACCAGCTTAAAAAACCTCAAGACTCATACAAAATAATTTGGACTATTATTCTGAGAAGAACCTCACTTAGTTCTTTGCTTTACTTCTTTTTTAGGGTGGCCTAAACAGGAAGAACGCCTCCAATGGTCACGGGATAGGAAAATAGTCTTTATACATACTTTCTATTTAATTTAAATTGCCCAAGAGTACAAGGATTTGCTAGGTTTTTTTTGGAATCTGGTACTTCATGTTTCTTTGCCTCAGTTTTCTAATTGTAAAATTGGGACGTTCCTATCTCTGTTAGCATGGTGGTAAATGCCTTCAAGAGCTTCATGTGTGACGCTGACAGACAGCACAGTAATTGAGGCCTGAGAGCTGGCGTTAGGTAAGATGACCCACCCTGTCCCCGGGTCAGTTTAGCCTAAAAGCTTCTGTAGAGAAATATTAAGAGCAATTCACTGTAGTCAACACTGCAGAAGTGATATGACTACATTAAAATTGAGCTACTTTTGACTATTTAGATGGAATGACCCATTTATAACAGGATTAGGGTGGTCTCAGGAATGAGGTAGAAAAAAAGATGAAAATCCCACTTGCAGTATGGAGACCTGCAGTGAGAAGCATGAGGGTATAGCAACAGCAGAGGCTTAGAAAGCTCTGTAAAGAATAACTTCATCATATTCATGAAAGAAACATATGGCTCCCCATTCCCTCATACTTAGATAAACTAAGCTCAGTATCTTCCTGTGGAGATTGCCTTCCCAGAACTTGCAAGAGTTTCTTTAACATGTTCCTGAATAATAATGATGTAATATTAGCAATGGTGTAGGATTCAGAATACTGATAACAGGAGGTATGTTGTATTTTGAAAGTATATACATTGCCACACTTTTTACAAAATAGCTAAAATAATGTAGGGCTAAGGGTTAATTAACATCAAAGCTCTCATTTCAATTACCCAAAAGACCATCCATCTACTACTTCTCTTTTAAGAAATATTCTATAAGAAATCAACATCCACAATTTTTAAAATTTTTAAAAGAGTTTTTTTCTATTTTTAATTAAAAATCTCAGATTAACAGAAACATCATAGAAAATGAGTCCAAATTGATAATATCCAACTATTATTTTAATACATTTTCTACCTTTTTCCATCATACAAGGAAATATTAGAAGCTACCAAACTGTGAATAGAGTGTCTGCAAAGATCCTGCATGTGAAGCCATGGAGGTACTCCACATATAAATCCCCTTGCTGACTGCTGTGAAATGCACATAGTCAGCTATGAATGCACATAAACAGGTCCTTGGGTACAATACAGTTAGAACAAAGCTCTTGAATCTCATTCTGCTACTAATCCATTTACATGTTGACAATGACAAATTTTACATAGTTTTGAGAAGAAACATGCACCCAAATCTTTCAGTTTTTAAGGCCTTACATAAGCTCACATGCTTATGTTTTCAAGGAGAAAACTTTATATATGCATGTCCTTGTACCTTTCCCTGAAAGAATAAAATAATACTAGATTGCTTTAACAGACTGGGTATTCCTTAGATTCAATTGAAAATAAGATTTTTCTTTAAAGTAGTCTTCCTGAGATCTCACACACACAAAAACTTGGAGACAGACAAATAGTGTCTGCAGAGAGACAAAGAGGAAAATTTATGTAATAGGTTCAGTTTTTAACCTTTTCCTTTTCCTTTTAGATTAACTCTGTGGTGCACTGTGGAAGTTATCTTAAGAATATATCTGTACCACTATCCATGTGGCACATTGCTTCTGCTGTTCTTCCCATGTAGAGCTATTTGTCTTTTACCTAGAAATCTCTAGTGGTTTACCAGGACCAAGTGCAATGTGCTGCACTTGGGTTAGAGAAACCCCCTGTATCATGGGGGATGAACAGATTGAGAGCAGCCCTGCCAAGGAGAACTTGGGGATGCTGGTGGATGAGAGGCTGGACATGAACCAATGTTGGATGTGCACTTGGAGCCCAGAAAGCCAATTGAATTCTGGACTGCATCAAAAGCAGTGTGGGCAGCAGAGTGAGGGAGATTCTACCCCTCTGCTCTGCTCTGCTCTGGTGAGACTCTCCCTGGAGTGCTGCATTCACACTGTGTCCCAAGCACAAGAAGGACAATGAGTTCTTGGAGCAAGTCCAGAGGAGCATCACCAAGGTGATTAGAGAGATGGAACAACTATCCTATGAGTAAAAGTTGCGAGAATTAGGATTTTTCAGCCTGGAAAAGGGAAGGCTTCAGGGGTGACCTGACTTCAGCCCTCCTAGCCTACAAGTAAGCAAGAGAGGGACTTTTTACAAGGATAGATAGTGGTGAACAAGGGTAAATGGCTTCAAATTGAAAGACTGTAGGTTTAGATTAGATATTAGGAAGAAATTCTTTACTGTGAAGGTGGTGAGGCACAAAAACAGGTTGCCCAGAGAAGCCCCATCCCTGGAAGTGTTCGAATCCAGGCTGGATGGGGCTTTGAAAAACCTGGTCTAGTGGAAGCAGAAAACAGGAAACAGTGTTATGCACTGTAAAGCAGACTTTTTCCTAACTAGTCTGAAGAAGGAAACAAAAACGTTTAGGAATGATACATGAATGCATGCATGAGATGCAGCAAGGAAGATCTATAAATAGAAAGTAACAGCCATTTCTCAAAGAGATAGTGTTAAAGTTATCATACAAGACAATGTTGAAAAAAACACAAGTCCGATCACCTTTCTTCAAAAAAGTTTTTGTTCAGGCTACAACCATCACAGAAATTTTCTGCCAAAATAACTGATGTAATGCAGCACTTTGGTTTTAAACAGAGGTAAGAATTCTCTGGAATAAATAGTATTTACACTAGAAAATACAAAGGTAAGAAATGAACATTTAATGCATTGAGGAAGAAAATTGTCTGTTAACTTTATTATAAAGCTTTCTACTAACAGCTTAACAGTGGTGCATGAGCATAACTGCATAAACCAGTACAAATAAAGTAGGACTAGAAGTTATAAAATGCCTTCTGATTATTAGGGGCTCTGGCACTGCGTTCTAAGAGGAGTGACTAGAACTAATTGCCTACCTGATTTTAGGATAGAATTTTATAAATTTATAACTAAAATCGTTGAACAAGAGACCTATCAGTATAGGTTATGGAATGGTTTAGGAGAACCCTGTACAAAGCCAGAAAAAATTACATGTTCCTGTGGCCTAAAAATGTTAGCTCAGATTCCTTAAAATATAGTCATGGTACTGTCACCCTACTCATGAGCTATGGAACTGCCTCTTGTAATTTTGAAAGTTTAAATGAATATTCACTGTGACAAATATTGAATTGAGGAACCTTAGCTCTAACTACCCAACCAGTGAAGAAAAGAATTGTTCTGAGATTTTCTCTGTCGCTCAGTCTCTAATATTAAACTATTTTCTACAAGAAAAGATGTCTTGTGCAGGGTGGAGTGATGTATCTCTTCATGTCTACAGTGCAGAACATTTTATTAAGCCATTACCAAGGAGTAAGAGTTCTTTGTTTAGAGCATCAAATCAAACACAGAGTCGTACCATCGTAGTGCTTAAAGTTTTGGGACATTTTTATTTAAAAGAAGTTACTACATTGCTTTGAAATGCTGTGTTTGGAGTGTAGTTAAATGCAATTGTGTGTATAGGCAGAGCAGAAAATAGATCTAGAGCCTCTTTTACCAAGAAGGAGTAATTGTACACCTCTTCTATGTAATTTAAATGATATTACTGGGTATCCATGAACTGCTAAACTTTGGAATTAGAGTAATATTGCTATTCTTTTCAGTTCAAAGATAAAGAAAATGTGTAAGGAAAAAACTATATAGAAAAGACTTTTTGTGACTTCAATGAATTTTAGCTTTTGGCAGTTTTTGAAAAATGGTTCCTCTCCAAAAAGAAAGTCACCCTTGCTCGTACATCCTAGGTACTTTAAATTTAACACTGTGCATCATAAAAGCAAGGACAATCTAAGGTTAAGAAAAGAAAGTTTCTTCTTCTCTAAAAGAGATCTGTGAACAGGGCAATAGCCCTTGAAAGGGAAAGCTTCCTAATCAGCGGTAGTTCCATCCTATTGAAGGAAGGTGGGTGAAACAACTTGGAAAATGAATGCGACTCTTAAAATAGTGTATATGGCGAAAAGTCCCTTCCACGCTCAGCTGATCCATACAAGTTTAAGGTAAATTTCACAGAGAGCTTGCTGGCTTTTAGAATTTTACATTTTCAAAATATATTCAGCCACTTACTCAACCCCTAGGAGTTCCTATTTGTATATACTACAAAACAGGAAAAAAATTAGCAACAGCAAAAAATGCCACCATTGTTACGCTATAGATGCCTAGCCAGGCTTATTGTTGCCCCTGGACCTGACTTGATCTGCAGTCAGTTCCTTCATCCTTATCATTAATCACTAAATTTCGACAGAATAAATATATGCGGGTAGAGAGAGTGGTATCTCTTTTGCTTCTTAGAGCAATTTGGAGCATCAAAACTGTTTTTTCAGCAGAGCAGGACCATCTAAGTATCTGAGAGGTAGGAAGGCAAGCCATAAACTTCAGTCTTTCTCTAGGCAGAAGATTGAAAATGGGTCCTTGGCCAGCACTGTGGCTCAATCTGTGCCAGAAACCTTGCGCATCTTGCACTGCCAGGTTTACGTGTATTGACACTATGTCTTCCTCCAAGCTTTGTTAAGGTTTTCTGAGTCCCACTGATGTTAAAAACAGTAGCAGGTACCAATGATATCGGTCTCAGCACCCTAATAAACATAGTTATCTGCCCATGCAAATAAGCTGAGCATTTGAGAGAAAGCCACACATAAATGTTCTGAGTTCACACAGTTTTTTGCTGTATGTTTTCAATGCTAAGTTCTTAGTTTCTCTTTTAGACACAGGCCAGTGGCACCAGGTGTTGTATCCTACGTAAAGTGATCCAACAAGATGATTCCCTTTATCTGGAAAAGGAAAATAAAAACTATATAGACAGGGAAAACTTTTTCATAAGGTTGTCTTTTTGCATGAAAGTTTTATAAATTATTAATAATAATACTGCTGAAATTGTTAACAGTATTTCAATTGTTCACCTTATTTGGTTGGAATGTCTTTGTTCAAAGGCATCTTTGACTCAATGAAAGTTTAATTTTACAAGAAAGAACAGGGAGAAATGGTGTATTTTTTCTTTTACTTTCTTCCTCTAAAATAAGGCAACAAAAAAACTCAAAAAAAAAAAAAAGGAGCAAAAAATCTCCCTATTTAGACAAAACTATGTTTGGCTAAATTATTAATTAATACTAATTCAAGTGCATTTAAACATCACTTATATTAATACTTCCTTGTCCCTTTGTCTGTGTATCATGAACACGAATCACACCCACCCTGAAGTTAAATCCTAACTTTAAAGGCAAATTCAGACATTAATGTAGTATAAAATAAAGAAAAAGCAATCAAGTTTGTACCATGGGTTTCACAATATTTTAGTGGATTTTATATAAAATATTATCCTGTGCAGCCAGCAGTTGTAACCACAGTTAATCTAATTTTGCACAATCACAAAGGAAAAGCATTTCATAAAATTTTATCCTTTCTGTCGATCCATCTTTAGCACAAAAACTTGATCCTTTTAAAGAGAAGAAACCTTCTGTTGCCTTCCATAAGTCAGGTGAAAAATCAACTAAAGATTAATTTTCATTCACCCTTGCTCATCTACATGTGACAAAGTCCTTGGCTCATTCAGCTGGACATAATTTGATTCATATCAGTGAATCTATGCATGTGATGTCTTTAAAAATTCAACTTTTTTATTAGCTGTAAATAAGACTTCTTTTGCACTTGTATGTTGTGGTATTTGACACACACAAATGAAAAAATACTTCACAGGGAAACATTTTCTGCTCTGGGTCCTGCTGGCAATTTAGAGCTCATATTTAAAAAAAACAATGGGTATATGTTACATTAAGCAAGTGAAGTTGTAACAAATAGTTTTAAAGTTTGTTTGATAGATCCACTGTAAAATAAAATGTATGTAATATTGTGTGAACTTTATATCCTTTACCCTAGAATTTATTTCACATGTGTAGTGTCTTTTGGCTCTTTGGGATTAAGTATATTGAAAACAGGAAAATTATTAAAGGGTAAGTACTGTATTTTTCATTATAAATTTCCTCTACACAGTAATGAAAACTGAATAAGCAGATTAAAAACTGATTTAAAAATTAATCCTAAAATCTCTTCTTCAAGAGATTTTGGTCTTCAATTAGTAACACAAGATTTAGAAAATTCACATTATAGAGACCAAGATTGATGTTATTTTCATGGCTGCTGCAAATAACCTGGGTATAACGGACATGAAATGAAATTCCCTCAATCCTATTTTAATATCAGACTTAATGAGTAAAATAAAAATAAATTACATATTAATTTGCTTACACTAACGCTCACTGGAAATAAATTTTTGCCATACTAATCTTAAAAAATTATATGACAATTTTGTTTTAGAGAAAATACAGTTCTGACAGCTTTCAGAGAAAATTCAGAAACAGATGTTTATTGACTGAATTTTAAATGCAAAGTAAAATCCTGATCCCACAGAAGACTATGGCTAAACATTCAATGATTACAGTAACACATTTACACCTGTTTTTAAGAAAATATTATTGTGTTTGCTGCTTTTGAGACACATATTTTTCTTACTGTTTGGTACAAAAAAATCTGTAGGTGTCATCTCTTGAGCAAAATTACTTTAACGGGGAAATAATTCTAGTCTTTTTATTATTATCATTTTTGTTGGCAAATCTGAAACAAATTTCTCCCCAAAAACATCGAATTGTTGACTAAAATACATTAAAGCCAATTTGGAGAAAATACAGAACCAAAGCTCATTATTACTTATTAACAAGTGAATGTGAATCTGTATGTCTAAATGAAATGATTCCTTGTAGATTTTGTTTCACAGTCCAAGCTTTACAGTAGTACACTTTTTTAAAATAATACTCAGTTTAGTTTGTTTTACTTTCTTTATTTATATTTAGATCAAAACTCAGGAAAACAAAAAACAAACAAGCAACAATAGAAACCACAGCCTAAAAAAACATAAAATAAAATACAGAGATTGATTTCCTTCCTCAGGGCTATTATCACTTCAGTAGACACTGAATACTATAGGTGTTTCTATAGTGCAGTCATTTGTTTCTTTGATAGCTATGGAAGTGCAGTTTAGGTTTACTAAAGCACAGCCACCTTAAAGTACATCAGATTTCCTTCTATTTTCCTACCTTTCTCTAGCAATGTTTTACAATATATAGAACGTGCCGACTCATATATATATAGATAGAGAAAATAATTAGAAAGTGTACTATGTAAGTAACATCCTTCTCTTTCTTAATCCAAAACAGCAATATAATTTTCATACTGATATACTGCACTGAAATATAAAGAATATTTTTTCTTCCTCTCTGACCCCTTTGTTCATTCAGCTGCAGACCTGGTTCATTCAGAAAAATGCAAAGTTGTGGGTTAGAACTAAGTTTCATTCAGACTTATTCCTATCCTGCTGGGGGGCAACAGGGGCTAGTATCATAATTTTCAATCATGTTGTCAAAAATGCATCACATGCCTCTTCAGAAAATATCTCCACAGGGAAAAAGGTATAACTTGGCCCAAATTATTACTACCTATGAAGACCTGCAAACTCCAGCTGTGGTATTGGGGCAGCCTAAGAAGAAACTGGTTTGCAATTTTGATCCATTTCATTACTGCAGTAAAAAATGAGGCATCTCACTTCTTTTGCTTGCACTCCAGCCTTTGTCACCCAGAGGCAAATGTGCCCAGAAGGTAGGTAACTTTGTTGATGGGTAGTGTTGTGCTTAAATGTATATATTTTCTCTGATCAGATTAAGTAATTGAATTATGAGAGATGGAGCATATGTTTTGAACATGGTAACATAGCCATACGCCTTAAAAACAAGTAAGCTGGTTTGTGCTTACTCCAACCCTGGACAGAGAACGCATATAATTTGTAAACAATCTCAATAAAAATTGAGCTAGCAAGAATTGTGATTTTTTTTCCAGTGAGTTTAAGTTCAAAAAAAGTCACATGATGTCTACCTTCCAATATTGTAATAATATTCCTTTAATTTCAACCATACTGAGTGCATTAGCATGTCCTTGATGGAAGGACACGCTCCAAGAAAGCCTAATTTGAGGATGTCAAGAGAGGGACAACCCACCCTTTCAATTGATTCTTTATTCAACAATTAAAGGTCATCACTGTAAAAAAAGGCGTTTTATTTTGGAAAACCAAAAGAAAATCAGCCTACTATTCCCCTTTTGGAGAATAAATCTGTGTCTACTTGCTATATCTATTTCAAAGATATTTTTAGAATATTAGTTTGTACAAAAATATTGACTGAAGGGAAGAAAAAAAGAAAACCAAAAAACCCCAAACCAAAAATATTTTTTATAATATTTTAACTCTTTCTTGGAGATATAAGATTTAAACAAATTTAAAACAATATTTACATTTCCCAGCACAACTTTTATATTTCATAAGGACTCCCCTTGGATTTATGATGGACCCAGAAGAAATGCTACTGTGAAGCAGAATCTGTCCTGGTTTAAACCTTAGTGTTTGAAATCCTACAGCATTATGTGGATAGCCAGAGTGGCTGAAAACTGTTCTTTTCTCTGTGAACACTCCAATTGTCTTCCTTGGTAAAAAGGGCAGTAAGTCCAGTCAGACCTTTATATTTTATACGTACAGGTGACATATTTCTGCAAAAGACTGAAAAAAATATACAGTGGCATTTAAAATTTACTGTAGATGATTAACAGTCCTCAGTTGCTCTATCACACAGACTTAAGATCTGGCTGTCTAAACCAGTATGGTATTAGGGACAGAAAAACACTGACCAAATGGAGGATTCAATGAGAACATTGCCCCATTTGCCAAGGAATTGCAAATCATGCAACTCATTGTAAAGTATAGATTGTTTTAAGGCTTTTTTATCCCCTCTCTTTGTATTACCAGGAAAAGCAACTATCTTGAAATTATAACCTTGAAATGATTGTGGGGAAAAAAAGCGTGTAACTTCTTGGAAAGGAAGGAAGTCAGTTAGTCATGAAACTATTTTATCCCTTAAATGTTTTCTCCTTAAAATATTAGTCCAGCTTCAACACCATGTCTTTTATGCATGAACTGCAAGTCTGATTTTCCAGAGAGAACATGAATGGCAAAGAGCACTGTGTGTGTTTGCATTTGCTGACAGTGCACATAACAGCCAAATTAAAAATACCCATTAAAATGTGTTAGTTTACCTGTGCATCTCCCAAAACTTGAACATTTCCAAAATTTAACAAGCAACAAAGTACAATTGTATTGAAAGACATGTCTAGTCTAAAATTAGGGGTGTAGAAAATGAATCCACTACTATGTAGCTGAGATACATGGGGAAGAATCAGTCTTGAGTCTTCCACATACTACACTTAATTCCTGGATGATTAATTCAGAGTAATTACTTAAATTCTAGATATCTAATTTTGATGAGATTACTCTTATCTTGAATGATTAGATTTATAATTTAATTTTCTAATCTTTTTGTTAGATCCATCAATGTTCTAATTACCTATAACATCATTTCATGCAGAGAAGTGTTTCACCATATGCCATTGTTTTTGGATGGCTAACCACACTTCTGAATTAGGCACCATTACTGTATCTGATGATTTCAATCTGAGCCAATTGGACCTGCGAGTAGTTAGCTCAGAGCAAGAGGAATACGTTCCCTTTTGAAGCAAGTTCCATGAGCTCATTTTCACATGTGGCAGAACAGTTAACTGTATCAAAACTTTTGTTTAACAGATCTCTGTCATTTCATACAGTTTACCCTCTATGAATCTGCACCTGGTTTTCTGTATGTTGGGACTATTTTCTTCCAAATGTATGCATGTTATTAGAGTTTGTGTTGCTATGTGTATGAATCAAAATGAAAAACATATCTTTGGTATTTTTTTGAGGGGGATTTTTTTTCAGAGATGGAAGAGATGATTCTTTCTTTTCCTAATCACTTAAAATGTTGTTTTTCTTATAGTCCTTTCATGTTCTGTCAAACCAGCCCACAAATCTAATACACCCTAACTGTTTGTGCTAGTTATCATATTTAATCTTGCTACTGTGGAAAAAGTCTGAAAAGTCTTTATTGTCATGTTCTCTCTCTTAGCTCAAAGAAGGGTTATGAGAGTGAATTTTTTCCTTCCACAAAGACAACTCAAACTCTAAAAGACAACTGGAAATAAAAAGACCGAAGTCAGTGATGACAGGACTATGATTTACGCTGTCAAAAGCCTTTAAGGAGTTCTAAGAAACACCATTTTTAAAGACCACTAAAGCATTTTGTCTTTCCTTGTAAATTCAAAGCACACAAGCTTGTCTGTTCCCTTGACCTAGCACTTGCACATTTCATCTTACACAGGATTTCTAGTAGATCAAGAACACTGATTCAAGTCCTGTAGGCTGTTACAGGTTCAGTCACATATTCTATATTCTGACAGGAGAAAAACCCCAGACATTTTCTATTGTGCAGTTTCCATGTACACAAATGATAAAAGAAATTAAAATTTGTAAATGTTATTTATTCTGTGAGCTTGGGAAGATACAATGGAACTGAATACAAATAAGACACCTCTCCAAAAGATCTGCACTGTGAGTTTGGAAAACACAAGTTGCCTCTTTATCACAGAAATAGATTGTAATATATACCTAAGGTGTCAATGGCTTTTCCTAAGCTTGTTAAAATTCAAACACAAATGTCAAATTGCAATGTCTTTCAAGAAAGCTGTGTCTTACTTGAAATTTATTCATATAAGTTTTAAGAAATATCCCTCAGGGAAACAGAGCCTCAATTTTTTGTTCCTACAGATAAAACAGGAAACTATCTATGGGACTAGAAACATAAGACACAAGAGAAAGAAAAGGCACTGAAACCCAAAACAGGCACTTTTAAAACAGGTAATTCACTCAGTTCTGACTGTTTTAAACTTCTAATTTCCCACACTGAAATCCATCCTCTCTCATTTTCAGATCAGGCACTGAAGGTTTTATGTTTTACAGTAATAATACTCAAAAATCAATTCAGATACAAGTGAACACAGTAGCTTATGTTTTTGGAATAATTTGTGGCAATCCTTTCAAAGTAGTTCACATAGCCTGCATATTTGTGTGTATTGCTTACCATCAGAGAAAGTGGCAAAACCCCAAACCAAAATGACAATAACTGTGAGACAGACAAATAGCTGATTTTATCTGGTATAAATGGGAAGAGACTACAAAGGATTAAGTATTGTGAACGTTGCCCAATTGTTTTCAAGTTGAATTGCATTTTGGATGCGCTAAAGGTGAAGCCTTCAAATTGTCTGGTCGCCTGCAATATCCTCCTACAGAGATAGATGTGGTTTGGGCAAACAACATGTGCATTTTCTAAATGAAGAGAAAGAGGAAGAATTAATAGTAAAAAACAATAACCTGATTTAAAAGGAAAAGAAAGACAAAACCTATAAGTGGATACCATTTTGCATGTTTTAATCAATGCTCAAGAAATTTATGTTCACTTTAAGGAGGAAAGAGTCTAGTCCACTGTGAAGTTAATACTGCAGCATGACAATTATTTTTAAACTTTAAATCCAATTGAATCAACTACAGTTGTTTAAATTAAGAGGCTTAATGATAGAATTTTCATTAACCACAAGTCTCAAAGGCAAATGAGTTTTAAATTATTTCAGAGATTTATTTTATCTGTAAAACCTCATAACCTCCTTTTATGTTATTCAGTCTTACGAAAAGCTATCCAATGAATTCTGAAAAAATAGAAAAACAGTTAATGCAGTAAACAATTTGTATGCAATCAAACAACAAAATGGTGCAGTGCTAAGTTTAAAGTATGACCTTTTATGATCTTACAGAATCCCTTAGAATTACAATTCATTTTTGATCTTCTTACTACCATACCTTTAAACTAATAATCATTGCTTTCATCAAATATGTTTTAGCATAGTCTAGTTCCATTCAAGTGTTAGGGAGATATTTTCAGTAACATGCAAAAAATTAATAATGGGAAAGTTTGTTGTGCAATCCTTAAAAGTTACTGACTCTATATGGAGAAAATTACCATTGTTCAACAACCCTTTCACAGGTCAACACCTGATTATGTAAACACCAGTTTATGAGAACATCAGGGTAATTTTCAGTCTGTAAACAGGACTACAGGAGAATATTAGAGACACGTAATTTATCTGGTTAGAGCCCAGAATTTGGCCAGAACAGAGTAATAGTGGAAAAGAGTATGTTAGATACTTTGTAGTGTTACAACCAATGCTCATATTTTTAATTTAGGATGGATCTTATTTAACTTTACTTATCATAAAAATTAGAGTCCTATTTAAAGCTAGTAATCAAGGCTGCTCCTGAAAGGAGAAATATTTACGCATCTCAAAAGAATATTTCATGTAGATGTATAGCATGGTGACACCTTAGTTTCAGACAAGATAAAATGAATCCCCAGTCACATCTGTTTAATGTACAGTGGGAGTGATGATAACTAAATACAACTATACCAAAAAAACAGGAAACATTAATAAATACAGAAGAAATATAATCATGTTTTAGACTGCTCAGCCAATGACATTTATATTCTATCATCATAGAAAGACTCATGAAATTATCACTATCACCACAATTCACAGCTGAAAACAAAGCAATGTAAACTCAAATTTCCTTTTGCTATTACATGGGTTGGTGTAAGAAGGACACTTGCAGAAGCATTTCCCAATAATATTGTTCAACTTTTTACCACTACTGGAAAATAAAAAGAGGAGCTCACTGCTTGCAATTTACCACTAAAATATGCTTGAATGAGTGATGGAGTTTACTTGGTTGAAGCCACATCAGTACAAAATGTGAAAGTATAATCTGGGACTGCAGCACAGGCTGGCATCTATTCAGCTGGGGAGCAGATCTGTGGAAAGGGACCCGAGGGTCCACAACAAGCTCAATATGAGTGAACAGTGTCCCACTGCAGCAAAGGAAGACAGTGGATTGCATCAATAGGGGCATCCCTGGCAGAAATAAAGAAATCATGGTTCCTGCTACACAAAACAGATGTGGACAGGCTACAGAGGACCCAAAGAAGTCCATCTACAAAGACTACCAAAGGACAAGGAAGCCAGCTGTATGATGAAAGGCTGAGAGAACTAGGTTTGTTCAGCCTTGAGAAAAGCATGCTTAAGGAAGATCTTATCACCATGTTCCAGTATTTAAAAGGTGGCTACAAAGAAGATAGAGACTCCCTTTTCACAGGGAGTCACATGGAAAAGATAAGGGGTAATGGGTAAAAGGTACCCCTGAGAATATTGTGATTGGACACAAGAAAAGAATTTTTCAAAATGAGAACAATCAGCCATTGGAATAATCTCCAGAGGGTAATGGTGGATTCCCCAACACTGGACACTTTGGAGATCCAACTGGTCAGGATGCTGGTTCACCTTGCCTAGATGGTGCTTTTCACCAAGAAAGTTTGTCCCAGGTGATCCTCGGGGTCCCTTCCAGCCTGGTATTCTATGGTTCTGTGATTTAAGTAGTACCTTCTACCTCTGTTTTAAATCTTGAGGACTGGTCCTGTGAAAATCAGATTACAGGGGAGTTAAAAATGTTGAAATAATGTTGTCTTAATGTTTTACTCCTTGGGTGTCATTGAATGACAGGTATGAAGATTACAAGACTTCTCTCACAAGAGAAGTTTAAGACTGATAAGAGAAGTACCTTTGGCTTTGCATGGGATGACAGAACTTGAAAATTAATATTTTCTGAATTTGGCAACTGGGAATTATATACTCTTCAAGGTAACTCTGTGTCTTTTCATTGATTTCTAGTGATTACAGTGAGTTTGATTGAAGTCATGACAGAGAGGTATAATGACATTGTTTATCTTATAGTACTTCCTTTATCTTGAATACTCTGAAGCATTACAAAGATGGTATTTTTTCTAAGCCTAATGTGTTTTGAAAAATTCTAGGTTTTGTACACCTGGAAGCCATACATTTCTCTCTTTGCCACAACCCAAAGTATTGGGAATGAAAAACAAGTTAGTTTTAAAAGAGCAGCAAGAGTTAGTGGACAAGTCCTCTCATGATGTACAATAGCTGAAAATACATCACAGCTGAGTAAAGGACTTATTTGTATCCACATTGCATTGTAGGTGTTCCTTAGATTTGTCATAAAAGGATGAGACTATATGGCAGTTTTGTATATTGAAGCCGTGTTGCTGAAAGGAGAGAAAAAGAACTGTAATGGTTTCCTCCACACAGAAATAAACAGTGTAAATACATTACATTAAACGTGGCAGAAACAATGGAGGTGAAAAGATATAATATTTTCCCGTACCTGTCCTAGCTGATGAGACAAGACTTTCATGAAGGCTCTGAAGTTCGGTAAAACTCCTTATTTGACATTTATTAAATATAGTTTAATGACAGTGACATTTTAGCCTAATTTGTTCTTTTAGTAGTTTTCATTAAAAATGCTTCATTTACTTTAATTTCCCATCTCCCTCTCTTTCTTTTTAATGTATTTGTTCATTTGCTACTTTGGAGAGAGTAGCCTGATCCAAACTTAGGTTTTTAAGGGTAAAACTTAAAATCACAAACATTGTAAGTTTGTCTAGATACGGGGTAACAAACTCTAAGAATTTTGTGGGATTATTTTTTATTTATTACAATGACAGTAAGTCATTAGGTGCAAGATAACTGTTTCTGTTAATCCATATGTATATGCCAAGGGTTATCGCTGAAAACAGATTCATATATTATTATGAAATTGCAATTTATAGCACATATTCTTTCCTAAGAAAAATCTTTAGTAATGATCTCCTCTAATGAACATGATGAATTCAAGATTCAGAGTAGGAGTTTTTGTCTCAAGATATTCCAACAAAAGCAATTAGAACTCATAGACTGGAATAAGGAGGTTGGTACATTAAAATGCTATGGGCTGAATGTAACCTAACTTAGGGGAAAGAAAAGATTGAATGTTGATGTGAGGCTAAAACTCCGAGCAGGAACTCAATAAATTCATATTCTACATCACAATATTACCACCCATATTCCTTGTTTCCCTGAATCTACTATAAAGTTTCTGTGCCTGTATGCCAATATATTTAGCTTTTGGAAATTCATTGGATCAACTTCATGCTTCGGATAGTTTAAGGATTTCCGTCCCTGTAATTTCTGCTGGAAACAGTGAAAGTTTATCCAAGAATATAATAATTTATCTTAGATTTCAAGTCTACATAAAATATGTTCTAATTCACATTTCTTTGTAGTTCTTCAGCATAAATTGCAGTTTATTCCCTTGGTGTTAACCATCTATCACATTTTTCCCACCCTGTTATATATTTTTGGATAGCTTCTCCCTATAGATTCTCTCTGCATACATTTTACTAGAATAAACATACAAAAATTTCGGAGTCTACTCCAGTGTGCTTCTTTATACTCAGATAGACTTTTTTTTGCATCTGCTTTCTTACTTCACCTTTTTTTGAACCCATATGTCTCACCAGACTGTTTAATGGCTTCAGTCTTTCTCTTTCTTAAAACTGGATCTTTTGCCTTCAGTAAAACACACCACTGGGCAACATGCAATATTTTGACTGTTGACAATAGAAAACCATGCAGACCTAAGTCAGTCTGAGTTTTGTAGGCACAACTGTCCATTTAAAGCACATTGACTGCTCATTACCCTTCTAGTTACTAATACACAAAGTCATTTTTCTTAATTTCTAGCCGATCAATTTCCAGATAGTACTAAAGTACCAAGTTACCCACCCCTATAAAATCCTACTTCAGTTCTCAAGGTCTGCTTATTTTTTTTGTGAGATACCCTGCTTTTTCTCCATATAGATGAGGTCTTCCAAGTTTATATATCATGAATGAGCATAGTACTCATGACTTTATGATAAGGTCACTAATGAAAAAAGGTCACATATAAACGTATTAGTTGAAGGACCCTGGTAATCATTTCTAGCTCCCAAATTCTGCCTCGAACATAACTTATTGTCATCTTCCGTATAGACAATTTCTTATCCACCTCACACTTGTGAAAATCCCAATCTTCTTTTTACTTAAGGTGAGTCGAAATACATGCATTTACACTTCTACTTCAGGTTACAAAATCTCATTGTTTCGGGGAAATTATTCAATTACTCAAATTTCCACTGGCTTCAGTCTTCACAAGTCCTAACCCAAGTTCATCTGTTTCTGTTAACCACGTTTTCTAGTACCTCAGTATAATTCACACACTTTCTCTCTACCCTACATAGTCTGATGGATTATTCACATTCTTCACTTGTGCATGCCTTTGATCCTGCAGAAATATGAGCAGAATTCAGTTTTCTGGAGTATGGAGGTATCATAATTAAAAAAAACACAAGTAGCTCAAAAGTCTGAGCAATTTTAGTGCCAAACTTGAAGAATAGATCTCTCTTTAAGTTCAAATTCAGGTCGCTGTGAAGTTTCATCTATTAATGTGTGTGAAGCACTGTGGTACTACAATGATCGTCTCCATGGAAAAGCTTGCTGACCTCTGAGAAATGAAGGTCCATATTTCTGTTCAACAGATGAAAAGCTACAGTGTCTTTGATGTTAACCCACTGCAGAAGCTACATAATATTCAGCAGACAGATCACAATTTTCCGACACCCTGGATTTTAAGAAAGCCATAGTTAAGCCATGGGGGAAGTAAAAGAACTGTATTTATTCCACCAGAGTCTGGACTGAACAATGAGTTATCTAAGAATTCTCAAAAATAGATAGAAAAATTTAACTCACTATTTCTTTTTTTTTTTTTTACAAAATAGAGATCTATTTTTCAATTAGAGCCTAGTAGCTACCAGATAGAGGATGAAAATGAGATGTCACCAAAATGTTTTAGTCATGTTGACCACATTGAAGAAACTGCAGCCTACAATTTCAAATTGTTTGCAGAAAGAGTTTACACCCAGTGATACAAGCCACATATGTAAATAGCTAATGAGATGGGTTTCATGATTAATTGACAGTGATGAAATAAGCCCCAATTAATTATTGCATGTAATAGCTTCATAAAATTATTTCTTTCCCATTAAATAGGGGAAGAAAACACCCATTAAAATATTTTATTTATACTTTTATTTATTGAAAGCAAACCACTAATTTCCTTAGTTTAGGGGCATACAAATAAGCTATCCATTAGAACAGCATGAACTATCAGCACATATCACTAGCAATATCTTCATCTGCAATTTTTCTGTGGTATGTCTGCCATGCTGAAAGTGGCTTTTCATTCTTATCAATTTAAACCATACTTGTTTACTACATTTTAACTTGTTTATGTTCTGCATTTTTTCAGTAAGTTACATGAAACCTATTCCACCAGTTCAAAGGTAGGCTCTATGTATACCTTTCTCTATGGCAATGTCATTTTAAGGAGTTGCTGCAGCTTTTCTTTTTCTCCCATAATGTACTTTTAACCTGTGCCAATTCACAGTTTTATATATAAGACAGTTTAAAATCAGGTACAAAGAGTCAATTGGTGGCAGGAAGTTTACAGTGAACGGCCACTACTAAGCTACTACCATGAAAGAGGTAATTGCACCCCTAAGCAAGACTTTCAGCAAAACACTATAATGTCTGCACTGTTGTTGTCAAGAGGGACAATCCTCTAGCCTGGTGATTCAGAGCTGAAAATGTTCATTAGGTAACTCATCTACTGAACTAAGCAGTTCCTTTGCTGGGTCTAGAGGAATGTGGACAAAAGGGACAGGCCACATAAGAATACTTTTTTAGAGTATGCAGGGATGCAATCAGTAAGGCAAAGGTTCACTGGGAACTAGATGTGATAAGATATGTCAAGAACATAAAGGGCTTCTTCAACTATCAGTATTCAATCAGTAGCAAAAGGAAGACTAGGAAAAAGGTGGGCACACTGCTGAATGAAGTGGATGCCCTAGTGACGGATCTTTACTGTTAAAGCCAGCCTTCAGTAATCACAGACCTTGGAGACAAGACAAAATCCAGAGAAAGGAAGATGTTCCCTTGGCAGAGAAGGCTCAGGTTAGAGATCATTTAGGCTAACTTGACATCAAAAAATCCATGGGCCCCAATAAGACGCACTCATGACTGCCGAGGGAGCTGGAAGATGTTATTGCCAAACTAATCTCCATCATCTTTGGAAGATCATGAAGAGCAGGGGAAGAGTCTTAGTGTTAGAAGAATGCCAGTGTCACTCCAGATTTCAGAAGGCAAGAAGGAAGATGCAAGAAACTACAGGACACCAGTCTCCTGTCACTGTAAAGGTGATGGAACAGCTCATCCTGGATGTCATTTCTAAGCATGTGGAGGAAAAGGTTATCAAGACTAGTCAATATGGATTCACCAGTGGGAAGTCATGCTTGACCAGTCTGATAGTGTTCTATGAAGGCATGAGTGGCTGGGCAGATGAGGGAGGAGCAGTGGATGTTGTCTTCCTTGACTTCAGCAAGGCTTTTGAGAGTAAGCTCAGGAAGTGTGGATTAGATGAGTGGACGGTGAAATGGATTGAGAACAGTCTCAATGGCAGAACTGAGAGGGTTGTGATCCATGGCACAGAGATTACCTGTAGGTCTGTAGCCATCGGTGTTCCCCAGGGGTCAGTACTGGATCCAGCCTTGTTCACCTTATTCATCAGTGACCTGGATGAAAGGACAGAGTACACCCTCAGGAAGATCACTGATGATACAAAGCTGGAGGACTGGCTGATACCCCAGAACACTGTACTGCCATTCAGCAGGAATGCTTTTTAGGCCCTGTTCCTAGTTCATGGGAAAGTGAAAAGAGAAAAACATATTATTTTCTTTCAGAATTTCTTCAAAGTTGCCAAGTTCAAAACTTAATGAAATCAAAATCTTTTTATTCTAATCAGGGGGTTTTCAATACAGCCCAAACAGGAAAACATACCCAATAAAATAGAAGTGGACACATGACTGAAAAATTAATTTCTTTTAGTAGGAATGATGTTATAGAGTGGTGGACTATTCACCTGAATCACTGGAGAAGATGGTAGAGGGAGCAGAAAAGTGAGGAGAAGGATGAGGGCACCCCTGCAGTGATTTTACTTCCTTTGCCATGTGAGGTAAATCAGAAGTAAAGGAGGAAGCCATGCTCATTGTGGTCTAACATGAATCATTTGTAAGTGTATCCCCCTGAGCGAAGCAGATAATCAATTTTATGACATTTTTAACCCTAAATATCTTAATGATAAAAAATGACATTTATTCTTTTATTTTCTACTTCAATTATAAGTCCCATTAAGTAAAAGAATAAACATTAAGAAGAATTTTTTTGTTCTTGAAACTTACCTTGTTAGATCATTAATATATCTTTAATTCAATGATCTTGTGGAAAATAACAAAATGCCATTGTTCATTTAAACTTGCAGCAACACTTCACTCCTGAATTCTTTCTAATTTTCTAAGAAACTGATCAAATGAATCCCTCTTGCTGAACCAATTGAAAATATTATCAGTCATGACCAGAAAAAAATTAATTAAGAAGTGTGGAGAATACAGGAACAAAGATTAAAAATGCATCTTCCTTAATTTTGAGTCATTATTTTGCATAATCATCATCACTCTTGTGATTGAAGGCACTCCTGAAAAACCATGCACATCATTTAAAACTGGTCTGATCTATACATTAGAAATTATTTAAGACTGAAAAATCAGAAATGCCTCTATCATAAGAACAGCTATAAAGGAGATTTGTGCCTAGAAATAGTAAGATATTTTGAGTTCAGTAATAACAGAAAATGATTCAGGAACTTTGAAAATTTCCGACTTCTGAGGAAGAAGAGGCATAAATTTGTGAACTTAAGCAATGTTGTGAAGATTTTCATGCTCCCTCTTCCTCCATCTTCCTTTTCATAGAATCATAGAATCATTAATATTTGAAAAGACTGCCAAGATCATTGAGTCCAACCTTTGACCCAACCCCCTACCATAACTACTAAACCAAAGCACTAAATGCCACATCCAGTCATTTCTTGAACACTTCCAGGGATGGTGATTCTGCCACCTCCCTGGGCAACCTGTTCCAATGCTTGACAACCAGCAGCAAAAAAAAAAAAAAAAAGCACTTCCACACAGTTAGGCTCTTTGCATCCCATGATATAGTGACACAAACAATAGCAAATGCATGTATGGTAATGTCAGATGAAAAAGTGAGTTGGAGGACCACTAGAAGATAACTGCACGGCTCAGTGACATGTAATCATAGATGTAGTAACTGGATTGGAGTTCAGTAGGTGGGAGTTGTAGAGCAATTCTTATTCTACAAAACATGCACACAAATCAAAGCTTAATCCCTAAATCCAGTTTAGACCAGTACATCACAAACTCAGGGAAAGAGGTCACTTTGACCGATTGTCATCAGGTCAGGTTCTGCCGTGGCACTTTCGATTCATCTTGTGGCAGCACTTCCTCAGGCTCTTCCTTCCAAGTGGTGTCAGGCATCTGTGTGTTTTCCTCCTGCTCCATCAGCTACTGTTTGCACTGTTTATTGTTTTCTGCATAAAGCAGAAAGCATAAGCAGCCCATGTCTTCATCATATCTGCTTCAGTTTTGACAAACAGCTATGACTGCTCTCAGTAAGAGCATAAGAGGTGCAAAAGAGTAGTGATAAAATGTGGATATACCTTATGATCATTCAGCTACATGAGTTGTTAGTTTTATCACCTTATTGGTCCAAAAGATGTCAGGATCCTCCTGGTCTCTTATATGTCTGCATAATATGCTGTGGACAGAAACAAACCCTCTGCATCCTGATTTTAACTGATGAAAAACTGCTATCCCAACATTCAGCTGACCATATCGTGTCAGCAAAAAGCATGAACAGAACAAGTTCTCACCTTCTCAACATCAGGCATTGTAGACAGCTTCTCTCCTTCTGGAGCACCATCCCGGGAGACCAAACCCATGTCTTGACCCAAAATTAGAATCACTTGCTTTTTCTTCTGTCTTCTCAGGCCCTAGCTTTATTTTAATGTTTGCTAGCTGAGGATCATTCCATCAGTCTGATTTCTCTCATGTATCTTAGGTGCTGTGTTCTCTGTGAGCAATAACCATGGTATTCATGGTATCCCAACAGTCACATTGAAAAAATATAATATTTATAAAAAGCAAAAGCTTTCAAAATGATAAATCATACCATGTGTGTGATACATACGTATAAAGCTTGTTTGCATGGTATGATTATTCTGATAGTTCTAAGCCTCTTCTGGAACTGGTAGGGTCCTGGTGTCACTATCTGGAAACCATTGCTACCTTGCCTTCCCTTGTCTTCAGTGAGAAGGAAGCTCAGGAAATAAGTGACTTCTGAGCTATTAACTACCAACAGTCAGAGGAAAGAAGTGACAGGGCTGAAGATTCCCCAAAACTTACTTTGCATTCAGTCAGGATAAAAAGCTTTTGTGCTCAAAACCTTCTTATATGAAAAACTGGAGCATTATTTATTAGTTTGTTTATTTGTTTTTCTTCCTTGTGTTCCTAGTATGTTCAGTATGTGCAAAAGTATGTTCAGGCTGCCAGCAGGCAGCTGTTCAGAGATGTCTAATATGAAATATTTGCTCAGAAAAGAATTTCATATCTCACTTCATTCAGAAGCTGCCATTACTGTTCCTTTCAAAGACCTGAGATGGCACTTTCCTATGAACTAGGATGTTAGGGCCTGCAGAACATTTGTCCTTTTAGTTGGCTGAGTTTATTTGTCTGAGTTACATTGTGGAGCTAAAGAGTTTAGCTGGTTGAGCTCTCTGCTTTTGCCTGGATTCTGGATTGAAGATCTCACACTCCTGTTCTGGCTTCTTAACCTTCTATCCTTTTGATGTCAACAACCCCTTAACCACCACAGGAGGCATCTATGGTCTAATGTTAACATCTAGCTTTTTCACAACAGCTTTTATCAGTGAAGTAGTGACCTTGGGCTCAACCAGCTAATCACCTTGAATCAGCCACATAAACTCCCAGAAGAGGTGAAATTTGCTCACAGCTCTGAGACAGGTTGTGAAATATACAGGAGCATAGGAAGTTGGTTAATACACTGTGTTGTTACTATAACTTAAAGAAAATTGCTTACTTCATAGGAGTTTGCATTTCCTTAGTATTTCTAAAATAGGGTAAGATTTTCAGATATGAAATGCCTTAGAAATAAAAAACATTTTTCCTTTGTAGGAATTAAGTACTAAGAGAAAATTTGAACAGAAATTATGATGAATTTAAGGGCTTTCCAAAACATAATATAGGAAGTACAACACAGATATCATGAGCAGCGATTAATTGGCTTTCTCATGTTGGTGGCTTGAAAAAGAATGAAAATAAATGCAGAGAAGACTATCCAGCAAAGCTACTTACACCTGCAAATATCCATTACTGAATAGAAGCAGAAGATTAGATGGACCAGGGCAGCAGAATAAATCCAGAGTAACTACTGAAGACAGTGAAGTTACCCCACATTTATACCAGTTTAACTGAGAAAAGAAAGGGTCCATTGAGTATAATTGAATCAAGGAGTTTTCCATTAAGTCCAAATGACTTTCACAGCAGGAGGCTCCTGAAAGCTCAAAGAAAAGAAGTCCTTTCAGAACAATAACATTTTGCTTTTCTTCAGTATTTTAATCTTTACTGTTTGGACAGTGTTTTGAAATGCAGTCAGGACATGATATGCTTTTTACATTAGCTATATTTGATGCCAAACACTCTTGAATTCCAGTTAAAAAATTCAAATTTCCTATAGATATTTACTTATATTTTCTGAATTTTAAATCTTTGGCCTTTTTTTTTTTTTTTTTTAAATCTCTATGTTATTGTACAATTTATATACCTCTTTTGGAGGTACAATATATCACTTTTGGAGGTTCTAGTCACATGTACATGAGACACTTCAGGAGTCCAAAAGATTTAAAATCAAATGCATTACTGAAAGATTAGACATGAATAAAAAGCAAGGTTCAAATATTCAAAATCACAGTTTGCTTTGTACAGTGTAGAGGTGAAGCATACTAACAAAACCAGTTAAGGATTGTATTTATTTCCAACTATTCCAAAGATTTCTTTTCTCTGGGGATTTCTTTGGGGGTGGGGTGGATGGGGTGCTTGTTACTTTGGGGAGGGTTTATTGGTTTTTATTGGTTTTTTATTAAGCTCCAGTTTGGATATTTATTATGCTTTCTACCTATTAGGAAATACTGCAGAAAATATTAAAGTTATGATGGTACAGGTACATAATGACTTCATAAATAGTTCCTGTACTTACAGCTATTAAATAAAACAGTGGAAAAAATAGGTGTATATAACTGTTTCTAAAGCTTTAAAGTTTACCTATATGTCCTCATATTAACAAGGTAATTTCTAGCAGCATATAGATGGGAATTTTGCCCTGAGGACCAGTCCCTCTTGAAAGTAATAAAGCTACTTCCCTAAATAAGTGTTGTTCATTTTTTGATGTAGCAGCAGGTCTCTGAATTCTTACAGTATGTGAATGTAGCTATATGCACAGGCAACATGTTATATATATTCTCTAATATCTTTATTACAGTAATGCCTGTAATATGTTATAAACAAGTAGAACTATATGAAATGCTAAAGTTAGCATCTGTCTGTCTATCTATCTATCTATCTATCTATCTATCTATCTATCTATCTATCTATCTACCTGTCTATCTCTCTCTTTATTTGAATGTTCTTTATACAAATATTAGTCAACCAATTATTGGAATTAGATTACACAGCAGTGGCGACTGCTTATAACCAACAATATTACAAAAGTTATTACTTTTTAAAACTAGTTTCTAAAAGTGAAGACTCCTGAAAACAAAGTTACAAAGTAATTAACAGTGTGTTTTCTTTTTTAATTGAAAATGAGAATGTAGTTCTGGCTCAGCAACTGTGTCTCTCTACTTCAGGTTTTCAGCCTTTTTCATTAAGGAGAGCCTTTTCATTTAGCTGGTAGAGACAGTAGGTAATGCAATCTTGAGTTGATAAGCAAAAGAGCACATAGAGGCACTGAATTTCCTTTTCTAGAATCAGATTATATTTAGGCACATTTTCTTTTTTCACAATGAAAACCTGGTTAAAACATGCATAACTTTTTCAGGATATGATTAATTTCTCCCCACAGCTTAGAATCATAGAATCAATTGGGTTGGAAAAGACCTCAGAGATCATCGAGTCCAACCCTTGGTCCAACTCCAGTCCATTTACTAGATCATGGCACTAAGTGTCATGGCTTCAGCCACTCAATTTGATTTACATTAATCTGATTATTTGTTGCACTATTTTATAATTAATTATCTAAGTCTATAATGAGATCAATGACAAAAGAAAGAAGGTTTTCACTTTGCACGTATTTGTTAAAATTTTAATGGTGTCTTTTTTTTTTTTCCTTATCACTCTCTTTTCCCCCTAAAGAGAGAAGAGATGCATGAAGGTCACTACTGAAGATTCATAAACCATTGTGAATAATGTCAGAACTATAATTTAATTAGCGGCCCATCTGTCATTTTCTGTTTGATGAGCACTAAATGTCCAATTATCATTTAATATCTGCTCTAATCAGCTCTGGCAAATTTTGCAGGCACACTAGAGATGACATTAATAGATGGAAGTGAGGCTACCTTTGCAACATTATCAGAGAAAGGAAGCTCGTGCAGCTTTTTCTTACGATGGGAAAGACATGAATTCATTCCAATTAGTAGCAAAGACCTTTAATACAGACTGTGTTGTTGCATATTGCTAACTAAAGTTATTAGTTGGGTTTTTTTCAAGTTTGGTAAAATGCTTTTACATTTTTGGATTTTTTTATTTTGTTGGTATCCAGAAATAATATTAAATACTGTCTTTAATCTCTCTTTCTTTATTTTCTTGATGAACTGGTTTGCTCCTTTTGTTTCTTTATTCTCTTTCTGACATTACAATATGCACAGAGAAAAACACTGGGCCAAAAGTTTTAGTCAGTTGCTGGAAGAGAGGATTAATCTCCACCATGACTTTTTCCAGCTAAAGGAAGAACAAAAAAAAAATGTTTTAATGAGAACATACAGCGCATGTGTCTTTTCAGATGACACACAGAAAATGACAGGTTAAAAGCACAGAATAATTTATTGATAAGAGTAATGACTTATGAAACGTGTATTGATAGCATCCTAAAATACATTTTTCCCTTTGTAATGAAAAATGAAAAACCTTACTTACCCACACCTTAAGGTCAAGGTCAAGCAGCCTATATCTTCTCAGATTTGAGATCAATAACACGTGTCTGAAAAAAAGGTTTTTGTCTTGACGAGAAGCTTCCTCTAATCAGGAGCTGCTCACATGACACTTCAGATTTAGTCCCCAATTCTCGTTCAAAGTGAAATCCTCCAGCACTGAAGAAAATACAGCAAAAACAAATCCTGTTTGTAATATAGTTGCATAGGTTTGATCCTTAGTAGCTAATATGATCGAGGTTGCTGTCCAGCAGATCCACTCTAATGATAAAATAGCCAGCTAGAAGTAGTTATAAAATAAGCCCCTTTCCCCCTCCTGCTTCATATTTTGGCAGCAACTCAAAAGCTAGGATATCTTTTCTGATACTTGCATAATTCTTCTGAGATAAAATCTGAGATTCTACCAGGTACAGCTTGAATTTGTAAGAACTTCTCAGGATGTTCCAATCTGCTTGACCCCTCATTACTCTACCCAACCCAACACGCATCATAGCACTGAGTATTTAGAAAATAAAATCTGCTGTTTGATGATATGTAGGTTCAACTAATGTACATGAACAGGAATTCTCATATTGTGTGTGAAGTTTCCTATGGTTTATAATTCTTTAAACCCACTGTGCATATGAAACACTGATTTAATAGTCAGCTTCTAAAAATGGTCACAAGAAACCTCTGAATCAAGGCATAACAAAGGGATTTCTAAAAAAAAAAATTACCAAGAATATGCACAAAGCAAACTAGTATCACCCCAGGGGAATGGAAATGAGGAAATGAAAAAGATTATGAGTTCCCAGACACAATTGATCCTCACTCCTTCTCCTGAGCTTTGGCTCAGAAATTTGGCCCCCAACACAGGTCTGAAGATATAGTTCAAATGCAGGACTTTGCTCATAAGAAACCCTGAAAATAAGTAGTCCACTAGAACTAAAGGCAAATCCAGGGATGAAAAAAATTGTTATCAAGGACCTTCTTTGCTGGGACAGAGAAGTGCCTTGATTGTAAAGACAATTTTAAATGCCTTTGGAAAGTGAAAAATGGGGTTGTTTGTATTTAGGGTTCATGTATACATCATATCTGATCACCAACTGGGATTTTTTCTGATTATGCAATGGACAGTAATTAAATTGATCATACAGAAAAGTAGTTTTGGGTATACAATATTTTAAACTATTTTGAAAAATTATTTTGGCTCCTCTTCTCTAATGTAACAATAGGTACCAGTAAACACACCTCAAGCATCTCTCATTATTACAACTGTTTTCATAGGAACACCTTGACAATGTTTTTATGAAACATTGCCTTGACTACCCTTTTTGCTGGGAAAGAAGCAACTAGTCACGTGACTTTCTGAATAGCTAAATATTTTACACAAATTGTGACATTTTGCAGAAAACCTTTGTCATGAACACATCCTGTAGCCCCACAACCTCATTGAAGTTCCTCAGTTGTTGTGGCAGAGACAAGTTCTATCTTGTCATGACCTCTCTGTTACAGGTGTGAATGGATATCTAAATCCTGATGTAAGTAGGTTTCTTAGTTTTGCCTTGTAAGCACAATGGTAATACATTTAGAAATTTCCAAATGTTTTATCTATCATTAAAAGAAATTGTTTAATTCAGTTGAAATGTAGAACTAATTTAGACTCATATTCAGAATTAGTTCTGGATTACTGAAAATACATTCAGGAAGAAGTTAACTTGCTTTAAAAAATTCAGCTCATATCTGTAGTTTTTTTCCCATCTGTTTAAAAAAATATACTTTTAAATCCATACAGTGAATGACAGAAAGTCAATTAACACCTATTAATATCTTAGGATTGTTGATACAATTAGACATTCTTTTAGTAGGATAAGTTAAAGGTATGTGCCAGCCTCAATTTAAAGTAAAAATTAATCTTTTCTACATAATGAGGAACACAACACTTAAACCCAGGTTTTCTAAAATATGAAAGGAACCTGTCAAAAAGAAACAGGTGGAAAAGTGTAGAACACATCTAGGATGTGTTAAAAAGAATGTGATAAAGAATGGTAACCATTTAGGACAAAAGAATGCTAGGGAAAGTGGCTTTTGCTGGTTAGATAATTATTTTTCATTAACATTAGATCCTGCCCCAAGGGTCAGTACTTAGACATAGTGTTAGATGAGTATGGTACCCCACCAGCCTAAAGGTTAGGGGTTTGGAGGGCTTTTAGCACTTGTAGTGCTGGTAGATCTTGACCTGTAAGACCACACTTGACTGACAAAACTAATGATATCTATCTAAATTATAGAAAAGGTCTGGGTTATTTTGTGACTTGGTCCATTAACGGAACAGGTCCAAATGTTATTCTCATTTCTCTTTCTAATCACATTTTAAGTTTTGCCATTCTCCTTCATTGTGTTTCTCAATATTTTTTCAATATTAGACACCTATATGTACAAATTAATAAGGGTCTTCAGATAGTGTAAAATNCAATATTTTTTCAATATTAGACACTTATATGGACAAATTAATAAGGATAAAAATTCTACAGGGGATCAGGTCTTCAGATAGTGTAAAACGAATAAATAAATATATTTTTACTTTTTAACAGAAAATTAAACACGAAAGAAAAAACAACTTCCAGAGCACTGTTCACTCATTTGCTCAGGAATTCAGTACAACTCCTTCTCTGTAAGAAAGTTATGAAGTTCAGTCAGGAACCATAAATTAAATTTGAATGGTTCTTTTCAGTAACATACTAGGAGGGGAGTAGATATAAGAAAAAAAAAAAGGGAAAAAAAAGACAACAAAAATAAGGCATGACTAGTATAAAAAAATGGTTGACATTGAAATTGATAGTGTTTAACAGAAGAAATATCAGGCACTGGATGGTATACACCAGCAAAACACTGGACTGGTGCACTCTCACTGATCCTGTGGGTAACACTGGAGAGCCCTGCTTTGCCTCTCTGTCTTCCTGTGCACCTGCTGACTATTTGCCTATTTAGGAAATTTTGTGAATTCTGTTTATGAAGGACGTAGTCTTGTTACCTTTGAAGTCAATGGTCAAACGATCATTACTTTCTTGGAAGCAGATGGGGCCCATATGGCCTGCTTGCATTATCATTGCTCATGTACAACACCCACAGAGCTAACAGGTTTCTCACTGGGATGAATTACATTGTGAGAAACCATAAAATGAATGAAAAAAGCTAAAATAATGTGAAAACTTTGTAGGAAGCAGTGAATTTTATAACCTTCTTCTGGGCACATCGTGGCACCTCAGTTACACTTTCTGAAAGACTTGCTGGAGGGATGAGTTGTAAGGGGCTATGATGGGGCAGTGAATAATAGCAGGATGATATGGAAAAGGCTTGTAACTGTGGACACTGAAGCAGTAAGACTTAATTAGAGCACTGTTACTGTCTTGGGTTGTTAGTGCATGACCCTAGTGATGTCATCCTCCTCTTAGGAGATTCCTACTTCTACTGGATTGTGAAATTCATTAGCTGTGAAGTACAATGCCCACAACATCTGAACCTCATTATTGTTCTCACCAAAGCAAAGAGGTGAGTAGTAAATGCTGCTAAAGAGCGTAAGACTGATATCAGTTTTCCCCAGCTATAATACTGAATGTATTAATATTGAGGAGTGTCAAGTGAATGAACCACCACCGGAATAGCAAAAGGGTATATTTCAGGGCAGGAAGATAGAACTGCTGTCTGCACAGTTCAATATCAACAGCATGTAAAGGATATGGCAGCAGGATACACAGCTGTGAAGGCACAGAAATTCTAAACTAACATGGACTAGGCATGTTTAAGAAGAGGTGTAGCATCAGTGTGTAACAGCTAAGCCCTGCTGAAAGGCAGGTTTAATTAGCTGAAGTGAGACAAGCTGTGGAGTTAAAAGCCTCCCAGACAATAAATGTATATAATGTTGGCAGAGATACACCATGTCATCTAGATAGAGTTTGCTCACTGTTAAATCAGAGAATCTCAGGATGAACTGTAAGTAATGTTGTGCAGATGTGTTATTCAGATGTGCTTTTTTTCTCACTAACAGCATACCAGGCATGCAACTGATCTCATGGTCCTGACTAGTAGGTCCTAACTGGTAGGAAGACACATGCACAAACAGCTTTGCAAAGTTAAGAAATCAGGGCAAGCAAATGAGAGAAAGCAATAACTTTATAATATGCACACCAAGTCATTGCTTCAATGACATACCCTCCTCAGCTTTCTGGAGTTTCACCTTTTCTCAGTATGTATTTCTCTTGATGAAAACAAATACTTGCAGTTCTAAAATGTGTTTGTATCATTCACACTGCTGCAACTTGGGTGTGAAAGTCCTGAATGGGTCAAGCAGTTAGTCCCAGTACCACAGGCGTGGCACCAGCAGTAGGATTTCACTCTTAGCAAAGAAAATAATACCAGATTCTGTGCTGTGGGCACAAATAATATGGCTTTGCAGAGATATTTTCATGTTAGGCAATACTATTCATGAAAACATCTTTAAACTTAACTTAATGCTCCCCTATAATCAACATAACTATTAACACCAGCTGTCCACCACAATGCTGGATCACAATGTGGAGAGAAGAGAGATCAAAGCAAAACAGGAGAATTACCATACCTATATTTTCAAAGCAGAAACATTGGTATTCTGCTAAATTATAATTTATCTAGAAATGTTGTAGTTTGAACTTGATGGTTTTTATTTATTTATTTGTATAATCATCAGTCTGGTTAAAAAAAATTAAACATAGAATTTATATATATAGAATGTGAGTACACTGATATAAAGAATAAGAAAAAATTACTTCAAAATTAAAGAACTCGTAATTAACAATGTGAAATTTTATTATTTTTGTACTTTTGCTTTAGGATTCAATAAGGAATCTTTCTCTTTGAATAGTAAATGTTTTCTGTTCTCATTTTATAAGCATCATGAAGGTGGTGACAAAAGAATAACATTGCGATAGGTCCTAAAAAACTCAGTAATGCCCAGTACCCACTATGACAGGGCTATAGAGGCAGGAAATATAAACATACTTAAGGGTCTTTTCGTGATGAGTTAGTTCATGATGGTGGTTCGATGGTGATAACAATGATGTCACAATAACATTTCGGAGAGGGCGGTGTTTATACATCGATTCAGGAAAGTTGTAACTTGTGTGTACACAGGCTTTGGATGTTTCTCTTTTATGACCTTTAATAAGACTTTTAGACACTGAGGGCAAGACATCTTTCACAGAGCTCACCTGTTCATGCTCAGCAACTCTGTCACAGATCATAAAACTTCTTAAATAAATTTTAGAAATGACTGGCACTATCTGAATGCAGAAATTGTCAGAATACTAACAAGCAGAGGCTTCTTAACTAGCTGTCAAATCATTACAGAGGCATGGACGCTTAAGTTTTAAAGGGAAATTCAAACATTGTTCATTTTTCTAATGAACTGAGAAGTTCTACACACTTTCTAAAAAAACCCTCCCTTGTTCCATGCCAAATTAATTTTTCATGTAACTGGTGATTTAAGGGAATTCCTCTGTCTCTGTTGAGGTGTTGTAACATTTGAATTTGCCTTAAGCAGAGCTTCAATTTGGATACTTTCCTTTACAGTTTTTTAAGAGTCTGAAACCAATGTGACTTCCTATTTTTTCTTATGCTGTCTTTCTGCCCATTTTGGTACATGACTTCTTTTTTTTTTTTTTTTTTTTTTTTTTTTTTTTTTTTTTTTTTTTTTTTTTTTTTTTTTTTGTCATTCTAGACTATTATATATAATAGAACAGAATGTTTGGCCACTCCTCATAGGACTTATAGATCTGTTGCTTCTGACCGAAATATTGGACCCGTGTACACCGTTAAAAATAACATATGTGAGTTGTCAGGCTGCTGATCTGGTTTTTTATTTTTGCTTGTTTGGTTGGGTTTAGGTGGATGTGTGGTAGTGGTGGTGGTACTGATGGGTATGAACGGTAGGTAGAGATGGTTACGTATATAGTGAAAAGTGAATCTGAAGTGAGGCTTGGAATTTAAAATGGAGGAAAAAAAACACTGAGGTGCACACCAAAATCGGAAGAGAGGAAATATTAGCTCCCTCAATGTTAAGAACATGGTTATAATGTTACAGGGCTTCAGATAATCTGCAGTGCTGTTCTCTGCCAAACTCCTCTGAGACTAAAGGTGGTCTTAGGTTTTTTTAGATTCTTAATGGAACTCTCCCGATTCTTAATGTCTTGTTCCTATATTGCTAGAAATATACTCACGGCTTTTTTGGGAACTCCATAGTTTTCTTAAAATGGGGAAATTTTTCCCTAACTCCACTAAAGGATCTTCATATGTCATATCTCCAGTTAAGCTTTTTATGGTTCACTGAAGAATACAGTAATTAAATCTTCTGGGTTTTTTATTTATGTTGAAAAGCAAGTTAGATTTATTAGAAAAGATACTTGTGCTGGGCAGTTAGAAATTCCAACCCTTGCTTGTTTTAAAGTTGAGGTCAGAACGAAGGAGATAGTGTAAGACTAACACTTATAATAAGACCTTGAACACACATCTTGAATAATAGGCAGACAGTTGAGTTTACATGAGTCCTGCAGTAAAAAGGTCCTTGAGCAGTCATGCTGCTGCATTCAACATGAGTCGCAATCTGTAAGTGGTTTTCAAGGGTAATTCCAAATAAAGCACATTACGCTAATACAGCCTGGAGGCAAAGATCAAAGCTGAGAGATGGGAGGATATAAATACACTTCCTTTGCAAATGGCCAGATGATTCTTGGGCTGTCTGTTTAAATACTTCCCATAATGAAGTAATAGAAAGCAGTGCAGCAGTGACAACAACAGAAAACAGAACAGGTGCTTTCAGCTTGTTTCTACCATTCATCCTGAGCTCAGAGATTCTGGTAGTGAACTTTCATATTTCTTGGGCAGAAGTCCTTAAGTTGGGAAGCATAATTGTCTTTTGCTTAGGCAAAATTGCCCATCTGCCTATAACCCTTGTAGTGTACCACTACGAAAAGAAGTTCAAGTATACTTAATTCTGTGGAATACTGAATCACAAAATGCTATCTTTTTTAACAAATCCACTTAAAAACCTCCTCAAAGAGGTACGACAAACATTTTATGCCTAAATTTTCTTTTGAGATGAAATAATTGTCTTATACACGTCCATTTTCTTTTTGTCATTCAGATGTTGGTAAGTTTGTTTTCTTTATGCGACCCATTCTTTGTCCGATTTTTGTTATCTTTATATTAAATTTCTGTTTATATGTTAGATGTGCTGAAAAAATTCAAACCCTTTATAATGTTTATACATGGAACCACAGAAAAAATAGAGACTTTCACAGGGGTTAAGAATTAAAAGTGTATTTAAAATAAGTACAAAATGTATCTTAGCTATCTTTCATCAGCTACATAGTTCAGAAAGCCAAGCCTAGGCTTCCGATTGGGCTTGATTTTAAGGAATTTCTTAAATTAATTTAAGAAAGAAAGTCTGAAATTTCTCTGCTTGAAGAGTACATGAAAGTGAAAAGTGAGGTTTCTGAGTTCTTTGAAGTATCTTCAATATCATTCTTAAAAGCATTTCAGGCTTTTTCTTATTACATTGTGGAATTTCATCTAATTTCAAATTTTAAGTCGCATTTCTGAAACAAGTTCACTTCTGTCATTTAAAGAATATAAGTAATCAAATCAAATAAATGGAAATCTCAATAGACATCATTATTTTTACATTTGTACCAGTAATACAATACATTTTCTACCAAATTTCAAAGAATCACCATAAATAATTAGAACTAAAGTAATTGCAAACAAATGGAGTAGTTCTTGGGCTTGACGGTGTCTTTTGACATGTTTGCTCGTTCAAAAAATGCATTAAGTATCAGGATATCTCATTATAGGTGTAAATTATCAAGATTATACTATGATCTTGTTTGGGAGCCCCTGGTGGTCTAGTGGTTAAGGACACGGCACTGTAACTGCCGAGGCCCGGGTTCGATTCCCGGTCAGGGACACTCCCCAGGCAGGTGGAGCCCGTTAGCCCTGTAAGGCAATCCACCTACGTCCTGAGGACCTCGCTACCACTGTCCAAGCTCGCTTGGCCCCAGCAGATGAACCTTAGGATTAAAGGGTGGGCTCAGTTCTGCGCGCACTGTGTCCCACCTAAAATAAATCCAATGCGCAGGCTGGAAGGCGTACAAAGACCTTCCACAGATCTTCGTTCGCGAAGGCTGGCCATACATATACATACATACTATGATCTTGTTATTTAAATATATCAGTACCAAAGAATAAAAAATAAAACATTGATGAGACTACACACTACATTTTGCAAATAAAAGATGCCAGGGTGGGAATAATGATGAAATTAAAAACAACTTAGAGACAGGAAGTGATAGCTTACAAGACAATTTCCAGAACTCAGATAATTTAGAGTATAATTTTTCCAATTGTGTAGTTAATTATGTGTTCTTGACTTCCACATTCAGATTTAAATTCAAATTTTATTTAGTTGAGAATTTCTTTAATCTAGAACTTGGTGTCACATTAAGGTTTGCTTTTTACTTTCTGCTTTAGCTTGCATCCTCAGTGTCTTCAACAGACGTGATGAGGACTTTCCTAGGTACTGCTAGAATTTTGCTTATTATAGACAAATTATGCCAAGATAATTTTTCCAAATTTTTGGAGCAGACTGACTTTGCTTTTTGTTCCATTATCAATGATTTTCCTTCCATAGTTTTCCAGTAACAGGTGCCATTGAACTACAAAGTGTGTTACAGATCCATCATAAATGAACACGGAAAAACTACACAAAATAAATTTCATTAGTATGTGTTCATATTTTCTAACTGTTTCAAACATTTATTCATCAATACCTAGATTTTATGCTACCTCATTCAAGAACCATGAACTGAAACACAGAAACACTGAATCAGAGAATACGCTGAGTTGGAAGGCACCCACAAGAATCATCAACTCCAACTCCTGGCCCCGCAGAAGACAGACTCAAGAGTCACACCATGTGCCCGAGAGCACCATCCAAATGCTTCTTTAACTCTGTCAGCCTTGATGCTGTGCCCACTGCCCTGGAGAGCCTGTTCCAGTGCCCAACCCCCTTTGAGTAAAGAACTTTTTTCTAATATCCAATCTAAACTTTCTCGGGTCCTGTCACTGGTCACCACAGAGAAGAGGTCAGTGCCTGCCCATCCTGTTCCTCTCACAAGGAGATTGCATACTGTGATGAGGTCTCCCCTCTCCAGGCTGAACCGACTAAGTGCCCTCAGCTACTCTTCACACGGCTTCCCCTCAAGGCCCTTCATCTTTATTGCTCTCCTTTGGATGCTCTCTAAGCTTAATATTTTTCTTATATTGCAGTGACCAAAAGTGCATGCAATATTCAAGGTGATCTTTTCACAAAAACAAAATCTGTTCCTGAAAGACACAGTTTGTAATGGAATTCATCTCCTCATTCACTTTCAGTATCTCTGTTAACAATCTTGCTCTAATATTTTAATAAGCAGCTTCATGAATGCTTCTCTTGTTCCTTCCAATATGATGTTTATTTACTCTATTTGCTGGTTTGGATTTTTCATTTTTTTTTTAATAAATTCTGACTGATTATAATCTGTTGCTTACTTTGGTTTTTTCCCATTTCACAAGCAGTTTTTATAACTTTATTTTAGCAGACCCTCTTTAAACCATATCATCCACTCTTCTTTTTGTCTTTCTAGACAAGAAGAAATAAAATTCATATTATTCCTACAGGCAACCATTTTGTCATCATAACCATTGCCTCCTTTGTCCACCCTCACCTTTTCAAGATTTAAGGCTCAAAATGTTTCTGTGACTTTCCACTCATTAGATATCTTATGTTGTGTGAAGTGTACTTTTTACAAAGGTATGCTTGATAGCCATATATGTTTCTTTGAAGTCCATTTTCTATTCTAAAGTATTTTTTGTCCTTCTTATTCCGATATTCTTTTTCATATATATTTCATAGAAATATAGGTGTTGTTGGTTTTGGTTTTAGTTTTCATTTTGGTTTTAAAAACATTTTGGAAAAGCTAATGTTGAATTTGAATCAGTTGACTCTTTAAGTTACAAAACCTTTCTGCTGGGCACTACACAAGAAGGAGACACTCCTTGAAAACTTAGCTGCTATTTCTAGACTACCCTTAAAGGGATTCATGAAACAGTCCACACAGTGCATCCAGAGTCCATCCTTCTCTATGGTAGAAGAACAGGCAAGATATGACCAAATAAGATGTGTCTGTCAATAGCCCCATAGCTATCACTTTCTGCATGCTGGGATAAAATAATTGGGACATTTTTCTCTAGGAATAAACAGATTTTCACTGGATTGGTCTTTACTGAGTGAAGGGAAAAAGGAAGTTCCTAGTTGCAATCAGCTTGATATAATAGATACATAATGTATCCACAGAGACATAGAGCAACCTTGCTTGTTCCCAGGATTTTCTATTTACTATATTCACTCCTATAAATTGCTAGGCAGACTAACACTTTCTATAACAGATCTACTGCTTACTCAGTACTTATTTTGAATGATGTTTGTGTATGTACAGGGGACCAGATGTGTCCTTTCAAAATGTTAATGAGGAATTGCCATGGATGGTAACTCATGGATGTATTTCATAAAGGCAGCCTCAGTCCCTTTAAAAAATTATTTGTCATCCTGGCAGTAACTGGTGAAAAAAGGATGTACGCAGGGCATTTATTTTCTTCTCAATACTGTAAGTTAAGGTTAGAGATACAGACTTCACTTTGCACTTTGCTGTCTTTGTTAGCTTAACACAGGACAATGCAGAGTCTAAAGGGGGAGAAACGCTCATTTTTGTCACTTGCAATTGTATCAGTGGTGGTCAAAGAGTGATAGAGGCCAGAACACTTGATAATTTGCCTGCAGTGATGCTTGTACTCCTTGGGAGTTGTTTGAATTAAACACTGCCAACCAGGGAAAAATCAATAAAGTTGTTTAAATGGTTTCACAGGGGCCTTTGTGATGATTGAATATTACTCTTCTTACAAGACCAGTAGCTCCTTTTTTTTCTTCAGTGCATGACCAGTAACTAAAGTTATTCAGTCTATTCAGTTATTAATCCAAATGAAGGCTGAGGGTCTTCTCTTCTTACTATCTTCGTCTACTGACAAATAGTTTTCATTTCCTTTTTTTAAAAAACTAAAGTAGAACAAATCAATAAACCTCCCAGAAGCAAGAACATTAACATTCCAAATCATCCCTATTTCCAGCTAAATCTGCAGAAAAGAAAGGGCAAGAGTAACACTGATTTACACCATCTAAGGATCTCCTCCAACATTTCTTTGGGTTAGATGACATTCAATCAATTTGCCCACAGAATGATGCACTGTACAAAAAGAACTGCAAACAATACAGATTTTCAGTGTATGAAAGATTTTATTTCTATAAATGTTTTTTACTCTTTTTAATGATAAATAATAGGTTATGGAATGTAATAGCCAATCATTTAGTATCCAAAGCTGCTTTTTTAAAGCATATGGCAAAAAATTTAGATCATGAGTAATTTAAGTACTAGCTTAGAGAAAGTAATAAATCTGAGAAAATCTGCATTGTGTCCTTATAGAGAATCTACTCATTCTGCCAAAGATGCATGATGTGGTAGGTAAAAAAAAATTAAAATATGCTTGTTTGCACTGAAATAAACCTCAGTCTTGCTCCATCACTATGTTAGCTGTACAAGTACCAGTTTCTAACATTTCTAGCACAGACTGAAAATGCAGCCCTTGTAGCAGTCCAACTGATGGCAGTTTTCTACATTATTCGTGTACATCATTGTAAAAGGAGAAGGGAAAAGCATTAATCACCTCCCTATCAATGAAAATGGTCCCCTCACTCTTTGCAAATATATGCTGTCATATATGAATTTCCTTCAACACCCTGAAATGCTTTAATTCTCCTATGCATCTTTTTCTGAAGTAATTGTTGTTATTTTCCTTCTAGAAGTCACACATGGAGCAGAAAAAGAGTGGATAAAATGGAGTCAAGGGAGGTAGGACTCCTGGTTTTTTATCTCTGCTTTTCCACAATTCAACCTTTAGCATATTCTTTCATTTCCTTGCTAAAACCACAACAATTACAACAACATCTAACTATAGAAATGCTTTGAGATTTAATTAACTGCTACTACATTTCAAAACCTTCATTAAAATTCTCTGATGTGAATGAATTACACATTGTGGAACAGTAATGGATGAAAATATGCCGACACAGGACAAAACAAACAAGCAAATGGAACAAAAAAAAAAACAACCAAAAAACCAAACCACCACAAATACTTCTGAGGATGCCTTTACAGTGTTTTTTCACATTTCTGGGGGATGACACATTCACAAACCCATAATGCACTCTTCATTTAAACTAACTGATACATGTTTTTTACTGGACAACATTACTCCACAAAATAATATTTATATGAAAATATCTTCACAACAATCTCTGTTCATCTTCTTTAAATTGTGAAACAGGATATATCTTTTATAGACTACAAGCTTTATATTCCTCGTCTGAACTTCTGTCACAGGAAAATCCAATTAATTCAATAGCAACAACCATCTTGATTAAAAAAAATACACTCTTTGAACTTAGCACCCCTAAATTGCACCCCTAAATCCCTGCCTATGCTTCCACAGGAAGGAAGATCTAGGATTTATTTCTTTTTCTTTCTGTTTCTAAATTTTTCTACTTCTTTAAATATTTAACAAAAAAAAAAAAAAAAAGAAGAATCAGGAGTAACAGTACTGACAGAAATTAAAATACATCAGTATACTTTGGGTTTGCAGAAAAGGGTTCATAATATTCAAGTAAGAAGTAGAGCATATATTCTGTCTTCAAATTCTCAGTATTTCATCATGGCATAGAATCCTAGAATCACAGAATCATAGAATCAATTGGGTTGGAAAAGACCTCAGAGATCAAGTCCAACCCTTGGTCCAACTCCAGTCTGGTTACTAGATCATGGCACTAAGTGCCATGTCCAATCTCAGTTTAAAAACCTCCAGGGACGGTGAATCCACCACCTCCCTGGGCAGGCCATTCCAATGCCTGACCACTCTCTCTGTAAAGAATTTCTTTCTAATATCCAACCTAAATTTCCCCTGGCAGAGCTTAAGCCCGTGCCCCCTTGTCTTATTGCTAACTGCCTGGGAGAAAAGACCAATCCCCACCTGGCTATAACTTCCCTTCAGGTAGTATGATTACATATACATCTCCATCACTTCATTTCTTATCAGTTTGTCATTTTTTTTTCCAGATTCCCTTGACAAATAGAAAGTACTGATGAGGCAAAAACACTGAATAATTGAAGTAAAAAAATACCAAGTTGTCTTTTAAATATCAATAAAATTCTATCAATGGGGGGGAAATCAGCATAGTCCAGATCCAGACTAGCCTATCTATCTTTCTAAAAATATTTTGTATATGCATGTCATAGGCCCTCTCCTGGAAAAGGGATAGGTCAGCTATCCTAAGGCTTGTCCACCGCACCACTTGGTCCTTCAGCTGGGCTATAGTGGTGAGATTCTCAGTTCAGCTTTATTCTTGGCTGTATTCTTGGAGTCAACCAAACCCATTAGTACTTCTGGACACAGACGATTCCAGCAATTTAAAAACAAAAACAAAAACATAAACAAAAAACAAACAATACAACCAACTTCATAATCTTCATAATCTAGAAATTATTAGCTTTTTAAGAGCTAATATTTTTCTATCGAATGAAAATCTTAATTAAAAATGTTTATTTCAGTTGATTTTTTTTAATTTTGGTGTTGATAAAAAAATTCTAATATCTGGATTGTCTTATACGTGACATTTACTTTCATAAGCCATGCAGTTATCAGAAGCTAATCCTGTTGAGAAACTAATCAAGGAAGGTGTTACACAAATGCAAAACATATTATTAAAGAGAGGGAAGGCAAAGCTCATGCAAAGAACTTAATATTATAATGAAATTGCCACTGAATGGAAATGTGAGGACTTCAAACTCAGTTTAATTAGGCCACTGAGTGGAATCCCCTAAGACTGACAAGAATTGAACAGCTAATAATCAGTTTGTTCTTTACTGATTACCAGCTAATCATGTCCCAAACACAACCCCTTTCCCCTTTCTCATTATGAATGCATTTGCAAGCCTTTTTTCTAATCTCTGCACTTTTATGGGCACACAGGCCCTAATCAGACAACTTCAAGAGCTTCAACTAGTGCCTTTAAAAGCCCACCTATTGTTTGTGGAGCAAATATTTACATCCTTCAGCATCACATTGGTAAACATTGCCTGTGCTTGTATAAAGTGATGAGAAACCAAATTATGCAAGAGCAGCATATTTTCTTACCTCATTTTCCGAAGTTGATTTCCATTTTCCAGCTGCTGAGTGTGCCTCTGCTGAGGCACATAATTCTATGTACAAAGAAAACCCACTTGCATTCAGAATTTCTTGCATATCATGTCATTGACTTCTGAGGCCTATTACTGTGAAGCTCCTTTTCTATGAAAAGAAATAAACTTACTTTTCATGTATCACCTTTCATATGAACTGTAAGCTCAGATAGTTATCTGTATGGCTTGTTGGTAATTTGAAAGAGGGTTATTGACCCTATTCTTAAACCTTACGTCTGACCTGTCACATTACAAACAACAAAGGGATACAGTTTGAGGGTTAGATGAGAGAAGTAGAAAGTAAGTAAATGAGTAGAGAAGTATCAACTGCAATGGGGTAAATAGGTTATCTGGAATATTTTTAGATAAGATATGTCATGAAAAGAGTTAATTGTCAATTGTCTTTTGAAAAACAGTAAGCTGTTGGCTTCCTAAATTCTATATGTATCTCATTTTTCATCAATAGCATTTACTCAATTCCCTATAAAGCTTCTTTACTTTTATAAATAGTAAGGATTTCTGCCATCTTAACAAACAGAGGCAGTTCAACACCAAGGCCATGAATATGTCTTATCAGGATCCTCACAATCTGATAGCACCAATGCCACATTAGAAGTAATCTCTGTAGAAAACACAGAGGGCAGAAATGCTTTTATTCGAGATCCCAGTGAAACAAGGCAGAGATGACTGCACATTTCCATCTGTCCTATAGTTCAGAGAGGCTAGAAGACCTTTGTAAAATGTCCTCAGCATGAAAGGACTAAAACTTGCATCTCTTGCCCACAGGGCACCACATTTTTTCAAGCAGTCACACATTTTCACTGTCTTGCTGTAGCTTGGAAAATTTAAAAAAAAGATTCACTGTTTTTGTTTCATCCAGAAAAAAGGAGCAATGGGGAACATAATTCCTTCCCACTCAATAAATTCAGGACACCTACAGAGAAGACCTGTGTCCTGATCTCTTTCCAAAGACGGTTTCTGTGTCTTACATGGTGAACGCTTAATGCTATGTATGTGTAATTACATGCAGATGAGAGAGAAAATGCCTTAGTAAGCTCTTTAGGACATCAGCTATCATAGTATCTAGTGATAAAATAATGAATAAAGTCAATTAAACAACTCCAAACTTCATATGGATAGGGAAACAGCAAATAGCAGGGCGATGAGTCATAGTGGTGTGATGAGTAGAGCTATCATGTATCTTGTTAATGTTGCAAGCATGTCCAAAATCTTTTAAGACTGGTTTTAATTTTCCTTATCTATTTTTAACATTGCTTTGGCTGTTCTTACTGTTAGTTACTACTACAACAGTATACATATAATATCTGATAGCTGGCAAGAGTGTGTTGAAAATAAATGATGGAAATTAATTTCATCTTAATCTATTAATATGATGTTATTTGAGTATTTTAATTTATTTTTTTAAAAGTTTATTTACTGTTCTTGAATTGAATCTTATAAATAAAATCAACACAAAAAAAGATTCAAAGAAATAAATAGACAAAACTATAAAACTCTACTAATAGAGTAAAACATATTGCTAATGATTTCTCTTGATATTTATGTAAGTCTGAAGCAAATTAATATTTTGAGGGGTTTTTGCAACATTAATCATGATTGATCAACTGTAAATCAGAGAAAATATTTCTGTATTGCAAAAAGTAAAAGGGAGGTAATAGCAGTACCTGGCTACATAGTAAAAACACTATTCATTCCAACATACACAACATAGAACATTAATAATATAACTTTTGTAAGTAGGGTAATAGTGCAGCTATCCTGTTTGGGTATATATGTCTGTTAGAATTAACAGCAAATATATCCCTAACTTGATCCTGATGCTTCCTTTTGTTACCATATCAGTTCACTTCATTCTTTATCCTCAGCCCACTGCATTTTAATCTGCAAGGATATTAATTTTTATTTAATTTATTTATTAGCTGAGCATATAGATTTCTTTTGCATTAGGTGACATGTTCACAGTTCAGATAAAGTCTAGATAGGGCAAACATATTGAGAAAATAAGACACAAGAAGAACTGTTTGAATTATATTTTCAGTTCCGCAACATCAAAACCACACTGGCTACAAAGACAAGTCCAAATCTTTAATTGCAAATCCAGTTTCTAAACTTGAAAGCACACTTAAGAAAAAAGTCCAAATGTGGTGTTTCGTGATTCTGCTATTATTTATTTTTACCTCACAGCTCTAGATCTTTTGTATTGTTGCTATATTCCTCTTTTCAAAGGACTTAGCAGGATGGATTACTTAGTAGGCTGTTAAGATGTCACTTGCAATTCAGGACTTGCCGAGCCAACAATTTATTGGCTCATATCCTGCAAAACATTGCTGTTTATACCTGTGTTCATGGGCATGCACAATACCATTTTATAGTCTTCACTAAGGTGATCAAATATTCATCTAATATATATATTTGTATATATTTGCGGTGTCCAATTTACTTCCACTGAAGACCTAACACAATTTGTGTATGTAATTAAAAGATTAGTAGATACTCAGCTTGCATAGATCTCTATGCATAAGGCAGTAGCAATCAAATAAGTAAACAGGGCAGTGGTCACAGCACCAAGCCTGACAGAGTGCAAGAAGCATTTGGACAATACTCTTGGGCATAATTTGTGACTCTTGGGAATGGTCCTATGCAGGGCCAGGAGTCGGACATGGTAATCCTTGTAAGTCCCTTAAAACTTGGCACATTCTGTGATTCTGTGATAACAAATCTCAGTTCATGTATTTAGTCAAGGAATTTTACTAAAAGAGCATAATTTTTACAAATAAAGAAATTGGGAAATAAAATTTGTCTTTTTAGTTGTGTATTCATACAGGGGATGTAAAAAACATGACAGAATCATACATATGGCCTACTCAATGTACTTTGTAAAGGCAAGGAAATGTGGAAAAGTTGTGAAAAATCTATTAGATATTATGTAGACTCTCAAATTGTATTTGGCAAAACAGAAATAGAAAAGGATTCACATTCAAAAAAGGGAGAAAATCAGGATGCAAAATCAATGTCTGATTATATCAATGGCCACATACAATTATTTCACTAATAATATCTTCTGCTTCCAGCTACTTCTAAACACTGACTTCTGATCTGGCCAGTTCTGTAAAGAAGAGAATGCCCTGAATCTGCAAAAACTTTTTTTTTAAACATTAAGTACATGATTTTAAAGTCATGCCGCTCTTTTCGCAAAAATGTCTCATATGTTTAAACAAGTACATTATTACAGTCAGGTTTTAAGGGAGACTGAAAAAAATAGAGTACCAAAACTGTGTGCTTTAGGTTCTGATCTCACTTGATGATATTTGGTAAAAACTTGCATAAATATGCCCCAAAAGCTCTATTCTTCTATATTTTCACCTCTACATACCATAGAGCTGAGACATATTTTCAATTTTTATGGGCATAAAATGCAGTTGTAATTAATGTTTTTGGTATTAATTATAATTTTTAAAATAAAGCTTAATATTTTTAGATTAATTTTTTTTTGCAATTTTTTCTTTTTTCTTCTGGAAAAAATTCTTTGAAGAATTTAATATGTCCTCTCATTCCTTTAGAGAAAAAAACCCTATTAAAAA
>VYXB01003487.1:88918-192507 GCA_013397135.1 Pachyramphus minor | reverse complement strand
ACTATATATATATATATTACTATATAAGTAATATAATACCTTGGGATGATATAAGTAATATAATGACTTGGGATAAGTCATCATCCCAAAGTATTAGAAAAGAACTTTGACACACTCAGCTTTATTGCAGAAAAAAAGGTGTGACACGGACATCCAAATTCTGCCAATTTTCCTTTGCTGAACCACTTTTTCTATAAGAAATACCTTGGAAACAGTATTCCAAAAATAGGACACTACTTAATGGAAGAAGATTGACAGAATCTTGATCAAAGTAAATATATGACTGAAAGTGACACCTTGTACACATAAAAGTTAGAATAAAGAGAGAAAGAATTAAATTATTACAAAATAATTCTACTTAGTTAAAAGGTTGCTTTCAAGTGTGAATTCTGTCCCATCATGGTGAAGAACTTTCCTGTTAAATTTGAATTTATCATCCGTACTCAGAGAGATGTAATCATAGTCTTTGTAAGTTTTTCAAATGTAAACACTTAAAAAGACAAAATGTACAAACTTTTAAAAGCTTTTTTTTACATATCAAATGTAATTATATAATTGTATTTATTCAGGGGAAATTCTGTTTGCTTTGTGTTTCAATATCCAATAGCTACTTAGGCTTTAGACTATTAGGTAATTATATGCTGCAGTTAAGACAAAGCTGCTAGTACTTCAAATATAATCCTGTTTGATGTATTTCACCAATTTCTGTGACATTAAAGAACTTGCCTAAAATAGTTACACTTCATCACTTTGAAATTTCAGGACAATGACAACTTAGAGAAACTAGCATCACTCAGTACTATGATCCTCTGCGTTTAAGGATATGGCGAATATTTTCAGTAGTTTCTGTTCATCATCCTCATTATTTTGACAAGTTTTAGTACTATTCATCAAAGAACACATACTAAGCGTATATTTTGTGACTATCACGGGAATTTTCAAACTCATAAGACTGTATAATTATTCTTTAACTGAAGTGAGTGATTGGTGTTCTACACCATGAATCTTCTTTTTAATAGTCTGTATTAGGCATTGAAGGAAATTTGAAAACTTTTCATGTTGCCTAAAACATGACATTCTTAAAGAAGAATCTCCTTATACCTTTAATTACCTTGGCAGGATGGGCTGGACTAAATGGCCTTCAGAGGTCCCTTCCAACCCTAACTATTCCTTGATTCTGTGACTGTGTGATTAATTGACTTTAGTCAAATCCCTTGCACTATTGCCTGGCCTAACTTAATTATATATAACATTTCACCTGCTGATACAATGACTAAGTTCAGCTTTTCTGAAATAATGTCAACAAAGCAGTTACTGCAATTTTGCTAGTTGAGAAAAAGTACTAGGTGCATTAAGAAAAGATAGTGAACTGAATGATCCTGGAGGGTAGAAGATGCGGGTCTCGACCATTAAGTCAAAACAGTTACCTTACTTCCACCAAAAAAGGACTGCCTCTAAATGACTTGTTTGGGGTAGATGTGTTACTGAGAATTTTGGCACTCCATCAATGTCCCAGTGAAGGATATCTCCCACAGTACTGTCACCCGTTGCATCGGGAAAGAAGTGACTGGTTGTGGTGGGTTGCTCTTGGCTGGACACCAGATACCCACAAAGTCACTCTGTTCCTTCCCTCCTCACCTAGGTAGTGGGAGAAAATATAGAGAAAGTATCTTGGAACAAGATAAGGATAGGGCACAGTCCCTCAGAAACAGACTGCTCCAGCATGGGTCCCTTATGGAGTCTCAAGTCCTACCAGAAGACCTGCTCCAATGTGGGGTCCTCTCTCCACATATCCAGAGGTCTTGCCAGAAGCCTGCTCCAACACCAGCTCTCCACAAGTTCACAGTCTTTTTCAGAATACATTCACCTGCTCTGGTGTGAGGTCTGCTCCAGCAGGATCTCTGCTCAACTATGGGTTGAAGGGACACAGCCTGTCTAGCCATGGCCTTCACAACAGGCTGCAGGGTATCCAGGAGCACCTCCTCCCACTGACCTTGGTGTCTTCAGGGTTGTCTGTCTCACATCTTCTCACTCCTCTTTCCCCACTGCTCTTGCACAGCAGTTTTTTCCTGTTCTTAAATATGTTATCCCAGAGAGAATACCACTGCCATTGATGGGCTCAGCCTTGGCCAGCAGCAGGTCTGTCTTGAAGCTGCTTAAATTGTGCACAGCTTCTGGCGTCTTCTGTGTAGCATCTTACCCCTGTAGCCTCTCCACTACCAAAACCTTGCCATGCAAACCAATACACTGATGCCGTGTCTTTCAAGACAGACCAGGTTGTTAGGGGTCTGTCTAGACAAAAAGATTCAGCACCTTTCTTCCCTGACTGGAGGAGTTTCCAAAAGCAGAAATGAATGATTCTGGAACTACTTTTAAAACCTCCTGAGAGTGTGAAAGCCTGTGTAAGGAATAGGTCCTTACAGAGCTTCACAAAGAGAAGGTGGTGCCACGTCACTGTCAGTAGTCACTAGCAGACAGTCTATAGCTGGTTGGTGATATGTCCAACTAGTTATGCCAATTCACAGTTCACCAGGGACTTGGCACAGCTATCTCCATCCAGCCAAGGTTTTCTTCAATTTTTGACTCGAGGCAACATGATTAAGTGCCAAAGGACAATTTAGAAACCCATGTGGCAAATCTTCCTTATTCCCATTTTATTCCTCAGACTCTTTCCTTTCTCTGATTTCTTTCTCATTTCTGAGCTCCCATCTCACTTATGAACAAAATTAAATCCATTTCAGACCTTTATTCCTTTCTGTCTCAGTGGAGAACACATGAGGAATACAGAGGGTTTTAAATTGGAAGAACTTTTTATTTGTTTGCTTCTTGGTGTTGACTCTTTATGCCATACTTGGTATATTCTAAGCACATTTGATCATAGTTATATGTACCACCTACCAGTATTTGTTTTTCTGCTGGGCGTGTTGGCCTTGGCTGTATGAGGTAATTTAGAGTTATTGAGAGACAGTGGCATTTCAATTGGAAATAGGCAACTACCTTGACCAGGTACTTTTCTCATCTTGATAAGTCTGCTTGTGGCAAGAGATAAGTGTATTTGATGAGACATTATGAAATACTGTATTTCTAATGACCATTTAAGGCCAGGAAAAGCATTACATTCTAGTATAGTGTTATGTCTTACTTAAAGGAAACATGTAAGACTTGAAAAGATATTGTTTCAGAAACATACCTATTTATAGTGGTAGTAACTATAAAAATATTCACTTATAATTTTTATTTAGATATTACTAGCAAACAATTGTGTTCTTCCTGATGACAGGAAAACTAGAGATATGCACAAAATGATCCAATTAACTTCCAGATGATTAATTTTCAAATGTGTAATTTTCCTTAAAAATTTGAACCCTGAACTGACATGTGCATAGACTGGTAAGGTAATAGCTCATTTCCTTTGGGGAATAGCGATTTGTGAGCTAAAACTACCTTCAAATAGGAAAAAATGGACAGGATAACAAGTGGAAGCTAAAAGCAACTGACAAAGGAGTCTGAACAAAACTAGCTTTCCTGACAGTGCAAACCTGTCCTGAACAAAGTAGTGCACCATTCTGGTTAGGAAATTGGGGATAAAAGTAACAGTGACACCTGACAGTATGATGAACTCTCACAGTCCCTTTGGAGCAACCATTGTATATTCACTGTTCCTTTTTAATCATTCCAGTCACCTACAGGCAGTTCCCTCTACTATTGTAATAGCAAAAAGTGAAGATATTTTTAGCTGGTAGATGCTCATTTGACATTTTGAATGCTTTCATCATATTATTTAGGGTAGAACACTGTTTCTCACTAAATAAAAAGATTTCAAGTACAGTAGATTCAACACAAGGTGGCAAAGAGCTTTGATTATGATATTTCAACTGCATGAGAACTGACTGTAAAGGCTAAAAGAAAATTCTGTTACTCTGTGGGAGAACAATCTTCAACACAAAGGCTTTTTACTACCTAGGACTTTACAAAGTTTTAAATGCTGATTCCCTCACTTTTCAACATTAGAACATGTCTATTAATGCCTTTTAGACTGGAACATCATGCAGGGAATTAAAAGAGCACTACAACCTGGAAATTGAGGTCTATTTTCACAATCTACTTAATCATAAAGTTATTCTTATATATATATATAACATCTAATTAAAGTATGAAAGAGAAATAACAAAGGTCGTGTATTCTGAGAAGTGATTTTGAGACTGACAAAAAAAATATTTTTTCTCCTATCTAGACACACACACTTTTATGTATTTAAATCCTGCTGCAGAAAAATACACAAACAAATGCTTTTGTCTGGTGACTCTTGAACTTGATGCATCCTGAGTAACAAAGTCTGTCCCCTAACTGTGTGGGAAGATGTAGGTAGATAGTAGGATCTCAAAAATTTCAAGCATACATCCAGACAGACATACAGGGGAGCACTCTTTTTACACCTTGTTCATATAGCACTGAGATTTTTAAGTGTAGAGGTGGAGATGCTCTGGCCCTGACTTCAGTGATGCTAAAGTCCTGTCACTTGCTCTGGCCCTGTGCTGAGTACAAGCACACAAGCTGAGTTCTTCTTGGTGAGCCTGCACACACCTGTGTCCTCACTGCTGAAAATTGTCTCCCAGCATATAAGGAAGGAGGAACAGCCCTGACTGCCCTGGAGTCCTGTGGATATCTGACAGTGACACTAAGTAATATAAGGAATTTGGGGTCTCCACCAAAAACCTCTCTTTTAAAGGTCCCCTTTCAACTACTCAGGCATTATTTGGTAACTTCAGTAGCATCAGCAGATGCAAGGCTCACTTCTGTTTCTGTATTGAGAAATCCCTTTTGCACAGGATTCTTACTAGAAGGGAATTTATTCCAATTATTCATTTAACTAGACCTTATTTTACATTTGAGGCACTTCTGTCTTGTTGACTGTACCTTGAATGATTTATATTGATATTTGTTCGATGGCTTCTGTAGAGTCACAGACTGTCACTCCTACTCATTAAAACTCTAAACCAACTGCAGGTTAATTCCTCCATCTTCATGCTCCTGTATTAGAAATTCAACACACATTACTGTTAAGCAAATGCCACCATTCCCTCATTATCTGCTTTATAAGGATGTTTATCTGGGTTCTAAAGTCATGGAACATTGATAAAGTATATTAAATCAGTGTGAAAGGATCATAACAAACACCTCAGGTATGTCCTTCTAAGCCAATCTTTAAGTTACATATAACCAAAGGCAGAGGCAGAGGGATAAATGATGGAGGGGAAATCCTGGATTAAACATCCCTTTAGGGTTTTTTGAGCTGTCACAAACTCCCTGTTGAATTCTGTAGGATGAGAAAAACAGAAGAAAACAGAAAGGGAGTCGAGATTTTTAAACACATTAATTATATTCATGATAATACACTGTCTTCATCTGTCACAGTATATAACCTACCACTGTCAGTTCAACTACTTCTCTGAGTTGATGGAGTGTGAAACATTGTTCTTCAGGAAGATTTCAGTAGAAGTTCTAGTCATGTACAGCAGTTCATCCCAGATGCAAATACTCTCTAAGTGCTGAAGTTAGCATGATTGTAATGGTGGATGAAAAGTCAGTCTAGACCACTGATATTTTAGAATATATCCAGCAAAAATGAATTTTTTGGCTAATTTTTTTGAATTATAAACTTCAACTAAAAGGTAGTATAGTCAAAACTGATTTCGTTAACTTGTAGATTGTCCGACGTGCTTCAAATACAGATCAACAGGTCTAACTCTAGGATTTAAGTTACTCAGCTTGCTAATATTCTTTAGGCATTTGAAATTCAAAATGGTGATAATGTGATCTTTAATTTTAAAAATACTCCTTCTTACTGAAAATTTAGAAAATAATTGTAAGAGCTTTTGGTGAATCTATTTGGTATCTTTTAAAGATACATGCTATAATGTGTACAAGAAGGTGGCGTTAATATGCCTTAAAACACACATCAACCTGTATATTTCATTTACAGAAAAGATCCTATTGCAGTTAAGATGATGTGTACACATGCGGATTTTAGTCAACCTTATGGTAACAAAGGTCAACATTGTAAAAAGAGCTATTAAAGCACAACACACAGCCTGTGGTATTAAAATTCTTTCTGGAGAAACTCCAGTCATATTGGAAAGGAAATGTTTTTGTCCTAATTTTGAAACTACTTCTATAGTGGTTTTCTTTTACTAGTAGATTTTTGTGTATCACAGTGCCTACTTGTACTTTCAAGGCAAGTCATCAGCTGTTAGCACTTTACCTGGATATATCATGGAAGTTTTGAATTCTGCCACATACAGGAGTTTCAGATGCTCTGTTTGAATAATCTAAGTTACATGAAACAGAAGCAAATAATTTGTAGAAACAAATTCAATACAGAATGAAAATAAGCACTTAAATTTTATCCGCACTTGTCCAGATTCTTTCAAGTCCCAGAGACAGAGGTAAGCAGGCCATTCACACTTTACATTTACACCTTACTTTTAAAGACTCCCTACTCCACCCAGATGCAACATCATCAGTTGGCAAAGCTTCTAAGTGTTCCCACACATCTGCAGGAAGTTTTCAACTATGAACACATACCTATGCTCAGGGAAAGGGATCTAAGACATGAGAATAATGTTCTTACCTTACTCAAGGTATTGACTTAAATGCATAATTCTGAGATAATAAAAGCTAGTGCTCAGTAATATAGTTGTAATAAGTGTGTTACAGTTTCCTTATGTAGTTACTTTGATTTTGGTCATTTAAGATACTGGATAAAATTCATACTATTTTCTGCTCTTTGTTCAACATTAGTTATAAGGAACTGCAGTCAGAACTTACATACTTCAGAGCATACTTACAGTATGCTCTGAAATATTTAGCAATAATGTTAGTATTTTGACCTTTATAATATCTGACATCTTCATTGGCTACAAGCTTCATCTCCTTCCCAATAGGTTAGAAGAGGCAGTAAAAGAATGGGATACACTGAACAGACAGGCACCATGGCCAATCAAATGAAGGAATATTAATAAGGTCAAAATACTCAAGTCTACTACTAGGATTTATAAAACATATGAAGAATTGTAATTTTAGTACCTAATTCTACTGAGAATAATCATAATGAGAGTTGAAAATGGCACAATGAATAGATTTTGGTGACAGTAATTTCATTTTGAGTGAAAGATAGCAGTCTGTATTCCAGACTAAAACTAGGATCATTACTTTTATGATTTCAGTCTTCAAAGCTACCCTTGGGTCTGGGACCTATTCTTCCTTTTCCTCAAAAGTCAATTTAAATATTATAGCTATCTATACCACACTGCCACTCTAGGAAATACACTGGAATTTATTTCTTGCTGTGATAACAAGGGGATACATCTAAGCTCACAATTTTTTTTATATCTTTACCCTCTATATATATATAATCTCCCTGTGTGTGTACATACATGTACTCAGTTCTTGTGAGTAATGTTTATGAAAACATACAAAACAAAGCTTGATGACAAACTGCTGAATTAATATCTTCTGGAATCTGTGTACAGATCACATCTCTGCAAAATGTGAACCAGACATCTATTTTTTCAAAATTGCAAGTAGCTCCTTTACTGCAATATAACAAGATGTTGTTGTCTGGTTGAGCCATTTTAGCTGACTGTACATACAATTCTTTTATTGTCACTTGCCCCATATTTGTTACTTCTAGGTTCTTACTCTTAAAGCTTCCTTTGAGTTTGTTCTCCCTTTACTGTAAATGTAAAGTTAACAGAGTTAATAAATGTCATGTATTAGCATTTGCTTCAATATTTCAAACAATTAAATTTTATATTTTACTTGTAACAAGCTAGAAGAGAACCAATTGATTGAAGAAGTCTGGTTTGACAGTTCTTTTGTTCTGCCTCGGGGTCACCACAAGCAGATAACATCCTTGCTACCATGAGAGGTAACCGTCCTTTGGGACACCAGCACAAACGTCCATTCCCTCAGCACTGCTGTGGCAAGTGGGCCCAGCACACAGATGGTACACGACACACAGATGGCACATGCCTGATGCACACCTGACACAGGGCAATCACGTTCCCATCACATGCCCCTCATGTGGTGAACACGTGGCTGTTACACGCCTATCACCTGCTCTTTATGAAGCAATCACCTGGCTATCATGTGCCAATCACATACCAATGGCCACAGAGAATTACAGAATCATTTAGGTTGGAAAAGACCTCCAAGATCATCAAGTTCAATCTTTGTCTGATCTCCACCTTGTCAACTAGGCTATGGCACTAAAAGTGCCATGTCCAGTCATTTCTTGAAAACCTCTAGGGATGGTGACTCCATCGATTCCCTGGGCAGCTTATTCCAATGCTTGATAATCCTTTCCACGAAGAAATTCTTCCTGATGTCTTGGAACAATCACACATCTATCATGTGACAATCACGTACCTGACACATGACAATCACGCATCCATCATGAACTCAGGACATGGCAGTCACACATTTGGCATGTGTCCAGCACACACCGGGCACCTGGCATGTGTGTGCCACATCTGTTTCAACTACATCCTTAGTCTCCACATGTTGGTCACAGAACACTAGTGTTTGTATCAGGGCACTCCTATAAACAGCTGTTACTATGGCTCAGAAATAGTAGTAGCTTATTAAATTGTGTTGACTTAAATGCTTGAGATCATGTGAACATAGTGGTACTGCTCTCTGTGAGACTATCTAGGAAGCTTAATGGTGAGAATTTGCATTTTAGTGCAGCTCTGACAATGCTGACCAATTTTGCACAACAGGAACCTCATGTGCTTGCCTAGACTCCTGCAAACAGATCTTTGCAGGAAGATCTTAATGTCTCTGATTGTTCAGATTTCCTTGTAAGAAAATGGTTAAAATGCCACCAAATCCAAGTGTTAAAAACAGCAACTTCAATTTGGCAATTCTTAGAAGGTAAGGAAAGCAAATTAAACTAACAGTATGGTAAAAATAAAGTATGTGTTCTGATTACATGGCTTATTTTCTCCCTCAAATGAAATTGCAGCATAATTTTCAAACGGCTGTGTGGTACTGAATTAAAGGACCTCACTATAAAAATTAATCCCGTTTACTATAGAGCACTGTGTCTAGGTCCTATATTATAGCTTGAGAGCATTAGCAGAAGCATTTTATTGTGTTTATGAAGCATGCAAAGCTAATATATATTGTATTTTTAGTTACAGATAAACTGTTCATTGTCTTAAACATATTCTGTAACTGCATTATAGTGGATTACCTACTGCATTCTCAAATTATTTTGACTGCCTCTTGAAAAAATTCCCTAACTATATGCCATTGTGTCACCCACTGAAAAAAAGTGTCGCCCACTGCTGGAGGTACTACGTTAGTCTTACTCTTCAGCCATGCTAGAATTCATTAACTAAAATAAAGTCCTTCTGGGAATTGATACAGATGCAGAATTTGCAAGCTGCAGATTTACAAACTTTGAAGACATATCATAGTTTGGAAAGAGAATTACAAAAAGGCAATCTTTTTTTACACTTTTTCTCTAGAAAACATACTGAATTTCCAAAAAATATTTCATCCATCCATCTTTAGATCCAGCCAGAGGACATACATTCACATGAGTCTCGCTTTGCTCCATAACTAGCTCTTCAGATCCTCTTGAAATTATGGTATTTTCTTGCTGTCTCACTACTGGCTGAGTTGAGACTGCTTTTACCTTCAGATATGTTGTAATTCTAAATCTCTTTAATTAGGTAAATTCTGCTGGAAGGTCACAAAACAGTGGTGAGCTCTATAATTTCAGCACACCATGTGGCTGTTGCATACAGAAATACTTCAGCTCAGCACTGATACATAGTGCTCCTGACAAGTTTCAGGGAAAGTCATGGAATAGTTCAGTCTGAAATGAACTTCAGAAGGTCTCTAGTCCAGCCATCTGCTCCAGGGTAAATGTTTCAGGCCCCAGACGTCTCTGTGGCTGTCCTCCGGACTCATTCCACTTTATTGATCTCTTTTTTGTTAGAGGTTAAAAACTGCATGTATCATTTGAATGTTATCTAATGACTGTTGGGTACATCAACCCCCTCAAGCTAGTGGCCATGCTCATGTCCTTACAGCCCAGAAGTCTACTGGTCACCTTTGCTGCCAGGGCTCACTGTTTGTTCATGTATGAAGACTGATGAGGGATTTTTCAGCCATTCAGTCCCAACCTCCACCAGTGCTGGAGTTATACCTTTTCCAGCACAGGGCTTTGCATTTGTCCTTGTTTAATCCTGTCAGTTCAGGTTAGCCCATTCCCCCAGCCTGTCAGGTGGGGGAGTAGCCTCTCTGTGACAGTGGCAAGCCCTCATAATCTTCATCTGCAGCCCATCAGATCCCATTGACTCATAAAGGTCATATTCTCTCAGGTAGTCTCTGAATTATCATCCATTGCTGGTACTTCTTCTCCTTGAAACCTTCCACTAAGCACAGAGGGCTTGGAGGCTTTGTTTGTGAAGGATGAAGCTGAGAAGCCATTGAGCACCTCAGATTAAAGCACTTGCACCCTTCAGCAAGGAGCTGAATATTTCCAGTGTTCAGCCTTTTGCTGCTAGGGCAGCAGTACAGGCTCTACTCCCACGCAGCCCACTCCCACTTCCAACTCTTGTAAACTGCCTTTCTTCTTTATGGTTTTGTAACAGCTCCCTGTTTAGCCAGTCTAATCTCATTTTACCTCTATTTGTTTTCCTTGGCACGAGCATGGGTTATTCTTGACCTTGGAGGTCTTTAAAGACCTGCTTATTTTCCTGAACTCCTTAGAGCTGATTCCCATAGTATCTTACTGAAAAGAAATATTAACCCAACAATGTTGCCTCAAAAATCATGGTTTTACTTTCCAACTCAATCCTACCTCATGGTTTTCCTATTACCTATCTTGAACTTTCTGTACTTCTGACTTTTTAGTATCAGTACAGTTTTTCAAAAGAAATTCCAGGTTTGCAAAGTCCAAATGAAGACAGCTGCCTAGAGTCAGTAATATTGTTCTAATGACAGGGACATTTAAGCAGTCTCTCAGAAAGACCAGTCAAAAGCCAGGGAATCCAAAACCCAGACAACACTTTTTAAATCTGTTGCTAATTGGCTTCCCACCTAAGTAGACACTAAAGTTCAGTCCTGTTTAGATTAAGCAGAAAATATCACAAACTGAAGTGACATGGCTACAGGTGACGGGACCAGACTTTGCACTTTGAAAGACTATTTTAATTACAGATCAACTTTGTTACCATAAGAATAGTTTTTATAATGTTCCACAACAATAGCTTACATTTATACTGGCTTAACAAAGGTCTTTGCACTCTTCCTCTGTGTTTATGTTATACATCAGAGCTCATAACAATGCACAGGCTGAATGCTTCTCTGCAAATTTAACTGTACTCCAAGTAAATTGAGTTTAATTTGAAATGATCACATCCTTACATGTTATTTTTTATTTTCTTTTTGACAGAGCCCACCACAATCACTATTTGAGGTTTTATTTTAGTTTTGTATATTTCCCCAGTTTAAAACAATCTTTCCCAAATCCATTGACAGTATGTCATATATATTTATGATTTATATTTGTAAAAAATGTAACTGGTACCCTTTCAGTATGATTTTTTATCACTATAAATGAGTTTATGTTTTTGTAACCATCTCCATTAGTGCATGACAAACTGTGAAATTTGCCATTTTTGCCATGACAAATCCATAAAATCTGTCATGTGCCTGCATGATGGTGTTCATGATTTACACGGAGTCTTAGTTATAAGGTCACTTATTTAAATGGCTCACAAAAATTACCATTAAGAAAGTGGGTACATCCTGCAAGTGGGAAGTCACATGGGCAGAATTTGTAATTCTTTCCTTTTTCTAAAAAGAATATTTTTTCAATACTTAGGTATTCAGTCTTATTCCTATTCCCATGTTTTTTAATTGCTAAGAGTTAAAAAAAGGCCATTACTTTTCTTCTGTTGAGTATATTGTCTCCAGGTGAATACCAGGTAAGGCAAACAGAGATGAAGAGTGTCTTATTGGGGGTAATCTGCAGGTGCCTTTTCATGATACAGATTCAAAATCTTTGTACGAAGCAATAGGGAAGGAGCCATCAAAAATGCAAAGTACAAAACTGAAACTGATTTGGGAAAATTAATTTAAATTCTGCCCACATAGGTTGAGGGTCGCAAGCACACAGTCTAGGGACCTAATTGCCAATAAGAAACACACAGAGGCCACAATATTAATAAATTCAGTCTTATTTGAGAGAAAATAAGTTATAGGAACATGAATACTCTAGCGTAAATATTTTGGTACAGGATTCATCAAAAATAGTTCTTGGTATAGCAGGATTTCTACCATGAAAAAAATAATCATATTTTTAGTCAGTCTTTGTTAATTTAACAATTCTTGTTTTCATCAAATAGGGGCCACATCCCACAGGATTCATGAGATTATAATTTAAAGAAACTCAAGATAAGGATGGTTGACTACAGAGGGACATTTCTGAGAATATTAGGAAAAAGAAAGAGGTTGCAAGTGTGTGTGTGAGAGAGTTTTATTTTATCATGTGAATAAATGGAGCAGAATTATACCTGCCCTTACATTTGGTGGTCAGTTGGGGTCACTGGTGTCAGGTTTGGACCTGTTTGTTTTCCTTCTCCTTCTTTACTTCTTCATTCTCTTGCTACATTTTGCAAAGTGCAGAACCCACACTTATTGAAAAACCTGCACTGATTATTATGAAATCTTTTTAAGTGTGTGTTTGTTAACCAAAAAAGGGTTCTTAATTGCTCTGATTAGGGCAGTGCCTGCATTAACATTATTAATTAACATATTAACAGAATTAACTGATTGCTGTTAATCCTGGGCTGAGTCAGGGGAGTGGTTGATATAGTCTTCTGCTGATGAAAAAAAAAAAAAAAAGATTTTGAGAAAACCATACCCTGAGCAGGATAATCAGGAGCTAACAGCTCTTCCTAGCTCTTTTTAGCTACTGGGAGCTGTCCACAGAAGGAGACTGCATCATCCTGCCTGGAAGAAGAATTGCATCACGCATGCATATTCACCCCATATCCATACCAGGCACTTTGAATTCCAGAGTTGGCATAGAAGAGTTCAGTTTACTCAGAAGCATTTGAGATTGACTGCTGGTTGATGCTAGCAGCTGCTGCACAACTCACCCTTAGGAACAGCCAGGCAAACCCAGCTGTTTATCCCTTGCAGCTCCAGCTCTGACCTGCTGCTGCAGCCAGTATGGCTGTGAGTCAGGGATTGTATGGGTGAAAGCTGGGAGCTTTGCATCACACTGGACCTATTTCTAGTGCAGTTTCAAAAGGGCTAATATAACACACCACAAACATTCAGGTTTCCAGTTCTAAATTTAGTGCTGGGTGAAGAGGTTTCTACTACCCTGAAATCAAGTTTGTTTAATACCTAAATTTACATTCTTCTGAAGTCACAGAATCACAGAATCAATCAGATTGGAAAATACTTCTCTGATCATCAAGTCCAACCCTTGATCCAACATCGCCATGGTTACTAGACCGTGGCAGTCAGTGCCACATCCAGTCTCATCTTAAAAACCTCCGGGGATGGAGAATCTACCACCTCCCCGGGCAGCCCATTCCAATGTCTGATTACTCTCTCTGTAAAGAATTTCTTCCTAATATCCAACATAAACCTCCCTGGTGGAGCTTAGGACCATGCCTTCTTTTCTTACTGATAATTGCCGGGCAGAAGAGACTGACATCCACCTGGTTACAACCTCTTTCAGATAGTTGTAGAGAATGATGAGGTGTCGCCTGAACCTCTTCTCCTCCAGGCTAAATAGCTCCAGCTCCCTCAGCCTCTCTTCATAGGACTTGTGCTCAAGTCCCTTCACCAGCCTCGTTGCTCTTCTCTGGACCTGCTCCAGCACCTCAATGTCCTTTCTGAACTGAAGGACCCAGAACTGGACACAGTACTCCAGGTGTGGCCTCAGCAGTGCTGAGTACAAGGGAAGAAACACTTCCCTGCTCCTGCTGGCCACACATCCAGGCCAGGATGCCATTGGCCTTCTTGGCCACCTGGGCACACTGCTGGCTCATGTTCAGCCTCCTGTCAATCCAAACTCCCAGGTTCCTTTCTGCCTGGCTGCTCTCCAGCCACTNTGAACTCAATCCCCTCATCTAAATCATCAGTAAAGATATTAAACAGAACTGCGCCCAGCACTGATCCCTGGGGACACCACTGGTGACCGGCCACCAACTGGATGCAGCCCCGTTCCCCAGCACTCTCTGGGCCCTGCAGCCAGTTCCTAACCCAGCACAGAGTGCCCCTGTCCAAGCCATGGGCTGCCAGCTTTTTCAGGAGTATATTATGGGAGACAGTGTCAAAGGCATTGCTGAAGTCCAGATAGACACATCCACAGCCTTCCCCTCATCCACCAGGTGGGTCACCTGATCATAGAAGGAGATCAGGTTGGTCAGACAGGACCTGCCCTTCCTAAACCCGTGCTGGCTGGGTCTGATCCCTTGTCCATCCTGTAGGTGCTGTGTGATTTCATTTAGGATGATCTGCTCCATAACCTTGCCAGGCACCAAGGTCAGGTTGACAGGCCTGTTGTTTCCCAGGTCCTAGTTGCAGCCCTTTCTGTGGATTGGCATGACATTCTCCAACTTCCAATCATCTAGGACCTCCCCAGTGAGCCAGGACTGTTGGTAAACGATGGAGAGTGGCTTGTCAAGCTCTTCTGCCAGCTCCCTCATCACCCTAGGATGGATCCCATCTGGTCCCATAGACTTGTGAGGATCAAAGTGGCTCATCAGGTTGTTGTTTCCTTCTGGAAAAAAGTCATATTCATATTCATTTACTTTTTTTAAGGCTATAAACATAACACACATACATACATGTAGATAGTTTTATGCCCCAATAATTTCAGACATCTCTTTTGACAGGGAGCATGAAGGAGAGATAATATGCCATCAGTCAGGAATCAGATATCTTCTATTAGAGAAACTGACAAAATTAGACAATAATGAAGATTTGGACTCCAACCAAGATTAAAGACAATATCTCTTTCTGACCTTAATCAGAATGATACTTATGTGTAGTTTCAGAAATGTTAAGAAATACCATAACCTAGAAAGTAGAGAGAAACTGCCTGAAGGGAGTGGATATTCTGTCACTGGTAGATAGTAGGTTATTCTCTACCAACAGGAAATCTTTAGGCAGAAACTAAATTGCCCCTTGTCAGGGATACTCATTTATATAAAGTGACACTGCTACTCCCACCCACCGACACTGACTTCCAGTAATCGTTCATGTGTCACACATACACCCATGCAGAGTTATACCAAGTCATGTGAGCTAATATTCACATCCACACTCCGAGGCTGTGACCACTTACTCATGTCAAGATATGTACTGTCCTGTTCATTAATACTAATGCCAATTCAAGCATATCGGTGTAGTCGTCTTCAATCTTACTCAGTTATGTTGGCACTTTACTCAATCACTATCAGTTAGACCCACCCAGTCGCACTGTAGCTGTGACTGATGCACACGCTCAGAGCATCAGCGTGTGTTTGATAAATAGAAGTTGTGTCGGCCAGATTTGGAGATTATCTTACTCCCATATCTTAGTCATTGAAAAGTAGCAACGACTTCAGACATTTCATTTAAATAGATATTCAAGAGGAGGAACACTCAGTGAAGGCCAAGTCAACACTTTCCATCCAGAACTATAAAGACATCTATATTTTTTCATAAGTATAGACACAAGTGTAAATAGGTAACTAATAGAGAGGCTTCAAAATGAGTGACCATATCTGCAAACAGGTGTTGGTGCATGTATTATATCTCACATATTTTCCATATTCTTCAACTTTTTTGGCTGGTAGGCATTGTATTTCAGAAAAGATTTCAGAAGCTGACACTCCTCTGTGAGTCATGGGCAGTTCTTTTGGTCTCTCTGCATAGTGTGATGATTTAAAATTTTATTTTGATTCTGATTTGGATTAAGAACAAGCAAACAAACTCTGTAACTGTACTGTCATTGTATGATATTGTTTTAAAGAATTATTTACCTAAACTCTGACAATGACACAACAAATACAAAACTCTTTCTATATCCTACACATTTTATTTCACCTTTTAACAGTGAAAGTCCTTAGTGCAGAGGGTTTTATTAGGAGGTAATTGCAATATTTGCATTCTTCAAACACAATAAGGAGAAAACTTTATTTCACCAATACTTGCCTTCACACAATAAGCAGAAAATTTTTTGTAACCAATACTTGCCCTCAAACTAAGTTGCTCGTAACTTCTTGGCTGTGACTGCAAATGGGAGAAAGCAAAGTGGAGCAAAGAAAGCAAAGTGTGAAAAGTAAAGGACAAAAGTGAGTCAACATGTTTCACAAGCCACAGAAATGTATTTAAAGCCACAAAAATGTTTGCTGTCATTATTAAGTTTATGAAGTGGATAAGGAAAAAGTCTTCTTTGCGGTGGTATGTGTGAAAAGAGACAGGGAAAAACCTATTCTTTTATTTACCTTTACGTCTCAATTGCATAGATTATGAATTACACAAACTTAATTTCACTGATTTTTTCATAAGTATGGAAGATTATCATCTAGGTTAGGGACCAAACAAGAAAGCAAACTAATCGTTACATTTTGCTAGAGAAGAAGTGCCATTAAACTTCTTTGTCATAGATGAAGAGCACAGAAAGGGACCATGATATTACTGAAGTAAGCACTTATACTATGAAATTTACACCTTTTATATTTCACATTGATTGCTAGGAACAAAGGTTTTGAGGGATTCAGTAATAGAAATCTGTGGATCATTTTAAGGTGGGAAAAAAATAAGCAAAACCTTGGGCTGATTGGTTGTTCTTCAGTGCCACTTGTTGTGATCTGAATATTGAGAGATCCCTCTGTCTGAACTAAGGCGTAAAGAAGACCATATGCCAAAGTCAATATTACGTATTTTGTTTAACAACAAACTGAGAGGTAGAGAAATAGAAAGAAATTGAAAAGAGAGGAGAGAGAAAGAAAGAGAGAGATATCAAGCAGACGATAGTTGCCACCCATGGATTCAGCGACATCCCATTGGTCCTTCTTCACCCTGGGCTTCTTGGTGGTGGGAGTCCCAAGGTCATTCCAAACTTTTCACTATTTATACATTTTAGCAAACAATGGAATTGTTTCTCATTGGCTACACAGTTCTCCAATGCTGATTAGTCTGCATGTTCAGTCTTTTTTTTCTATCGAGTCGATGTATTTCTTGGGTCAGTGGTCGCAATCTTCCCCTGTTGGAATTACCTTTTACCCAGTTGGAGCTGATTTCAGCACAGTTGCTGAGTTTTGGCCCATAAATTCTGCCTTCTTTGTGTCCATTATCAGTGATACATTATCCTCCCTCAGCTTTGTTTACCTCTCCCTAGGTCTGAGGTAACACCAGAACACCTTTATCTTATCTCAGGTTCCTTCTGGATTAATTTACAGTCCAAGTTCCAGGTATCCACGAAAGCATATTTGAGGAGGGGCTTTGGTGGTCATTGGTGGTCACAGATTAAGTTTGCTTACCAGATTGGGTCATATCTCCTTATATCTGCAAGAAATAAAAAGAATGTTTCTTTTACCCCATACCAGCTTTACTGATAGCAATTTGTCTTCTTGGAGGAACGTAAAGGTTTTTCTGGAGATACTTCTTGTCAAAAACAAAGGAGGATAGGGAGGTGGCTAAAAACCCATGGGAAAGCATGTTGTGTATTCTAAAAGATATTTCTTCATCACATAGGTAATCATGAAGGAAGTATCACTTTATGTTACTCTTTCTGATCGTGCAATGGGTACCCTGTGTCATCAAAGACACATGTTAAAGTCATTTTTTTACTGTTTTTCTCCTGTTTCGTTGTCTTTTGCTAAACACATTGAAAAGTAAAATTGCAAGAAATTGCTTAAATTTGTTTTTCTATATGACAAAATGGAAAGAAATAATTTATTTTTACACATGGCTCTATATAATAATATGTAGAAGCTATCAAGGCACACACAATGCAGAATACTGTTGTAAAAGCTTATTTTAAATATTGTATCAGCTTCCAGAGGAAAAGTAAGATTGGTACATTCCATATTCAATAAAAACCAGCTTTTAAAATGTTTGCAATTATTTTATTGTTTAGTAATATTTGTACATGAAGTTTTGTGTCTACCACAAGGACTGCCTAAGTGTGGCACACTCTCTATGACAAATACAGCTCTAGTGAAACTCACAGAGAAAGCATCTTTTCTCAATCTTACTCAAAACCTCTTGTTGAATTTGGGTGATCAAATGGAGTTCACAAACCTCTTGTTGAATTTGGGTGATCAAATGGAGTTCACAAACTTCTTCATAGACTCTCTGATATGTTTAACAATATAGTGTTAAACATGTCATTTTCTTTTCCTCATTTCTTTCTGGGCCTCATAACATTGAGACTATCCACCTTAATTTCTTTTTTTGCTTGGTAGTCCTTTTTAGTCTATATATTATGCCACTTCTTCTATAACATTTTAAAATTCAGATGTTTCTAGCAGATTTCAGCAGGTCTGAAACATAAATAATTATTTAGTATTGATACTTGGTTTTATAAACCACATTCTTTTCCCTAATCTCTCTGTTTTCTCGGTGCTTGGCTATTACCCAGATATTTGCAAGTAAAACCAGCATTGTATTCTTTAAATACAGGTCAAAATTTTATCTGTGCCCTTATCTCCTTCCATCAGTTTCTGGTACTGCTTATCCCATGCTTTCCAGTGACAGAAAAGAGAGAAGAAAAAATATAATTGATGAGATGATTTTACCATATGGTACTCTCCACTGAGTTCCTCCATTCTGTTCTGCATTTCCCTCAGTACCACAGAGACTTCTTCACAGTGTTTGCAAGGTCCTTCACAGCAGTGAACCTTCCTACAAGTCATCATGATATACATCCCTCTACATTTTTAGAGTATAAGCCTAATTCCTCAAGAACAGACTGAGTCTTAGGTTCATTTCTGTGGGTCTCTCAGGAAACAGACTGCAGACCCTTTATTTCTGCTTCCAGGTCTCTGATTGACTGCAAAAAAAAAAAAAAAAAAAACCCACACCAAAAAAAAACCCCAGAGAGCAGAGCTCACCTCATCCTCAGAAATTCAGCAGACATTTCAGAATGAGTATCCAAGGGATTGAATATGGAACATCAAGAAAATTGACTGTATGTAGGCATAGTCTTGTGATTTTTCATGTCTTCCCTTTTGAATTTCCCTTCATTTATTGTCAACCCTGATAGTCTGCAATCACCAAGCCAGTGGCTGGCTGCCACAACTTGTGTGATTTGATAATCAGACCCTACTTTCACTTCTCCACTGCTCAGCAGCCTTCAGTATCATGGCTTAATTTAAAATAAATCTAGGTCTACAGCAGTGGTACTTCATCTGGTTATTTTTCTTTTCAACATTAGTGGTATTAATATATAATAGCTATTCCCCAAGAAAACCAATGACTATTAAAGAAACTTTAAGAAGTTGCATTTCAGCTGGACTGCTCATAAACATTAAACTTTCTGAAGTTATTCTTTGTTAGAAACAGCTTGAATTAATTGTTTTCTGCAATATATGCCAAGCAGCCAAACTAAGAAAATTAAAGCCAATGTGACTTTTTCTTTAATCCTTATTTGATTGCTTGATGCACTCTACTGATGAATCTGTTGGCACAGTAGATTAAGTTACTCTTAAGCACTCAACCCCTATTGCTCTCAGAGCCAAATCCTAGAGGCATTTGTTTCCCTCTGCCATTTATTAGCAGCAAAAGTAATTAGAATATTTTGTAGATAGAACATGAGAATACTCAGTGGCTGAATATGCAGACCTTTCTGAAATTGCTGCAGTGACAGAGAATCCAGGTGGCATTTGCAGGTGCACAGCTGCAGTAAATGATGAAGCTGGCATCTTTGGCAGTTCTACTCAGTACTGATGGCAGTGCATATTGGGTTCTTTTATCCAGTTTGTAATCTCGATTCCTCTTTTGTAAACACAGAAACACCCACACATTCAGTTTGTCTTCACATCTTTTCATTACATACATGCTATTAATTGCAGTCATTACACAAAATATTATTCTATTTTCCCTAATTCTGGTTTTACAAAGCACCACTTTACACATACACACACATTCACAGACTTCAGTTTAGTTTAGTTTCAAATTTTTCCTTATGGGTGTCTGTACATACCAATTATTTTTAGGATGAAGTTTCTAAAATGTTGTAAGACAGAAGCACTCAAAGCAATGAAATACTGTTGATAATTCCAGTTTCAGACTGGAAACCAGGAAATATTAATGACTTCTGTCTGATCTTGTCTGACTTAGCTGCAATAGACGTCGTTATGGCACAAAATAACAAAATATAAATTACCTTAAAAATGTAATAACAAATATTTTAGAAGTAATAAAAATAACCCCCTCAAAACATGCATGCACTCAAAGATGAGAAATAGGAATTTTAATAGATGTTTAAATAGAACCCTCGCTCACTTTTTTCTGAACACGAAAATACAAAAAATCTTTGCAAAAATATTTCAAAATTGTAAACTCTAAAAAATCAGATCAGTTCCAAACCAGTGATGCTTAGCAGTAAACAAAATATGTCACAATGGATTTTTAAAAAATATTATGATGTCCATTTAAAAAAAAATATGACTGGTTATTAGTGTCTTGATTGAAATGTTTTGTCATAGGAAATGTTTCTCAGTTGTAAACATTTATCAGAAAAACAGACATTTTTGTAGATTTTTGATATAGTAAAATATGTTTGAAAAACTGAAATCAAGTTTTGCATTGTGGATCAGATAATTGATATAAAGCAGTATTTGTCTTTTAAATACACTGTTAGGACGCTTCTGCCAACACCTGGCTGTCTGGCACATTATTCCACTGGCCACAGAACTTTTCAGTCATGAAGAAAGAAGATCCTGTTAAGCTGAACTCATGCTTGCTTTCTTTGGCTTACAGGCATTTCTATTTCATGCCTTATCTCCAGCAGTACTTTTAGAAGGGCCTTTCCCATGTGACAACATGAATATGAGAACTGACATCACGAATTTTATGAGTAGCTCAGCACACGTGTCTTTGGAGGAATTTTTTTGCTCCCTAGCTGGGACTATCTCTAGGGACAGTCTTTCTTTTACAGAAGACTGAATTTTCCACTGCAAGCCTGCTGACCTGGATCTGAGCACCAAGAATTAATAAAAAGGAACTGCGCACCGTGTGTAAAGGAGTTTTCTTCATTACTTTTTCACCCAAGACAAGTAAAGGAAAGGAAAGGAGTAAACAGTGATTCTCTGTATAATCTTACTAGTACAAAAGATAAAGCAACTGACACTACTACATCTGTGGTCTTTTCATCTCGTAGAGCTCTCTCTGGTGTTCTGCAGAAAGACTAGCCAAATCACTGTCTCTATACAAAAACTGTTTGATATCAAAATCACCGTATTTGCAAAATGAATTTTAAGTCTACTTTGTTTTCAAATTTCTTTTCAGTGAAACCAGTTGTTTAAATTGCCTAGCTACTTGAACAACCTGCAATTAACTTCATGTGTCATGTCAAATTATGAAATGTGATAAGAACCTGCTAAGAGACAAAACATTTAGAGAAGAAAAGATAAAGAACATAAAAAGCCTAAAGGAAGGAAATGAGTTTTCTCTCAGGTATCATTCAAACACAGCTTCCAAAACTGCTGGAATTGGTCAGGGCATAGTCACGCATATTCGGCAACCCAGCATGGAATTTCCTGCCATTCCTTGAAGTAAAGTGAGTGCAAACACAGCAAATTTGCAACTCTGCATGTACATATGCATGAAACTTGAGAGAAAAGGTATGGAAAAGAGAAATGGTATATCTGATTAAATACGCCTTTGACTTATCCCAGTGGCAAATTCTGCTGCTTCTGAATAGTGGACACATAGTGAAAAGACAGGAGACAGATTTTCAGTGTGATCTGTAATGCATATATAACAAGGCAAGACAAAATAAGTCAAAACAATTTAAAAATTGTTGTATTCAAGATTGTATTTACAGCTGTGTATTATTTTCTAAGAGCTATTTTCTTCTTATGTTTCTTGTAGTATTTAAAATCTGAGACAAGTAATATGTTGATACTGCATTTTTCTCTGCTCCCTTTTTGCAATGAACTATATTAGCTGAAATACCCAGGAGAAAGAGAAAACTTCAAAGCACAGCCCCAAATAATGTAGAGAATAGGTATGCTCTCCATACCAACTGAACCCAAGCTTTAAGTTCAAACAACCTTTTAAGACACTTTCCAAGAAATAACTTTTTTAATGAATTAAGGTCATCTCAGGGGTAACAGTGATGTAAAAGTAGGTTCCAAATCTGACTGGTTCTCTTCTGCACATGCCTTTTATATCCTCCATAGCAGCTTGGGCACTGGAGATGATTCAGAAGCACCCTCACTACCCTATCACTTCCTGCAGTGAAAAGTTGCAAAGCTAACATCAAAATCAAGAACTTTCAAAACCCATTAATTAGGAGTTTATTGTTCAGTCTAATCAGCCAGGAAAAGAACACAGATATTAAGAAATACGCTCCATATGTGAAGTAGAGAGGAAGTTCCCCAGTCAGAAACAAGCAGCAGACCTTCATAAAAATGTTTATTTTCAAAATGTCATGAGACTAGATGATAAGAGTGAGTTGCCATAGAGTACTTCTGCATCATCAGAATTATAGCGATGAAAACCTTTCTTAAAATGAGAATGTCCCATTCATCATTGCCAATTTTCATGAATGTTTATTCACCCGAGAAAGAATGCCTAGATAGTACAATTTTCCCCCCTTGTTGAGAAAATTGTCATCTTAAAGTGGAATAGCTGAAGCACCTCAAGATTCTGTACAAGATGTATGCACGAATTACACCTTCTGGGTGTATCCAAAGAAAAGGACGCTAAGAGAGACTCAATGATAATTGACTATGGTATGAATAGAATGCACAGAACTTCGAGTGTCACACTCCTAGCTTAATCCATGAGGAAGATGACTGTGGTTTTTCATAGTATTCATTTCAGGGGTTCTACTTCTTTATCCATTGGGATGTCAATTCTTGAATGTATATATCATAGTGTCCAAAAATAGACTGTCTCCAGAAGCAGGAGTCTCTAAATAGAGTCTCTAAGTCTCTTAGTCCTAGCATATGAAAAAGTTCCCCAAAATATTCAAATTTATCATAAAGTCCTCCCAGTAAAATTTGGTATGTGAGAGGGATAGATGTGGTTGTATGATAATGCACTCTTTTCCTGTCCTTAAATGGCCACCAGCAGTCAGTCAACCTGCAGCCTTATTTAACTAATAGCTTTCATAGAATATTTCTTGTAAAGCCTTTGGCTCTCCTCACCCAAAGGACAGTTTAACTCTTGGTAACTATGTCATTCTTTAACACTTTTGACAGGTGACTCATCAGACCATCTAGGGCTTTCAAGCGTACATGTCCCTTTCTGCCATGATCTCTTACCACTTCTGCTCATCTGGTCTTGAAGAGTTGCATCCACAATGATCATTCCAGCCTGTGCCAGCTAGAAAAATTTCACAGAAGTATTTGCTCTTGTCCTTCCTTCTCTCTACCCTCATCACACTCTTTTGAGTTGAGTGATACAAGGGGAAGTCACTGCTGTATCTGACCAGAGCTACCTAATCTTGATAGAGATTCCTCTCCCCGATGCCTAACAAGTCACCACAGCTTCACTATCTTTAGAGAAATGTTTGTGCACAGCCTTTTCACAGGACAAATGTAGGGTTCACTGGCAGAGAAAAATAATATAAATATACAAAAGGGTACAGTTATTCATCTGGCATGTGAATGCCACTTTTACCACTCCAAAATCTGCCATATCTAAACCTTCAGTTGTTTTTAAAACAGGCATCCGTCCAAAATCAGACAAATAACTTCCACAGTTTTATCTTGGAACATTAAACTTCTCAGAAGGATCATTTTCAGAATCTTTCTAAGACTGTGTAATGCTACATATAACTCAGTTTGAATAAGCTGAATTTCTTTTGTTTTAAATTTCAGATGTTCTTCAGCTTTGTCATACCTCATGCTCTATACTTCAAGGATTTTCTTTATTGTGACTCTTTATTAGCTGGTCTAATTCTTGTAAATGATGTGCAAATTCTTTTGATATTTTTCTTGTGTAACAACTGTCCTTTACCCCCTGTAGGTCATTATCTCAGACTTTATGTTATTCTTAACAGTGAGAAAATACACGAAAACTAAAATTAGATTCAGTAGATGAAAAAACTTTTTGTGGGTTATTTTTAAACCATATTACTTTCAAGAATCTATTGGATATTTAAATTCAAAGTGTTTACATACTTTTATTGTGAAGGTTTTTTTGGTGTGTGTTTGGGTTTGATTTGGGGGTTTTTTTGTGGGTTTTTTTTCCTACTTTTTAATGTACCAGCAGCTCACTAATTCCATTTTCCGTTACCGTTAACTGTTTCCATGATGAAACCTTTTCTGGTGAAAATTCTACGTGGAATTTTGCAACATGCAACAAAGGTTATGAAGCACAACAGTAGTTTTAAGTTGTCCAGTCTAAGGAATACTGAGAACATGTGACTCATTATACTTAAGGAACTGAAATCATTAGGTTGTAACAGCTTGTTGTCATACTAACTACCAACGTGGTCTGAATTAAAGGAGGCACCCTGCTGAGATCTTTACCAGGACTCATTCATTAATTCCATCTCCTTGTTCTCATCTGTTTTGCAGCTGTAGCCAGGTGAGAATTAAAGGGGCAGTTTATATCAGGCAGATGATAAGTTCCCCAGGACAACTCTATTTAAAGAATAAGGAGGAGGACTCAGTAACTAGATAAAAGCATGGGACAAATACAGGGTGTAAATATTTAAGGCATTTTCCTGTATGCTTTTGACTTACAGTTGCTCCTGGTTGATTAAAAAAAAAAAAAAATGGACTGACTTCTTATAATATAAAACCTTCCTGGTCACTTTAATTTCACTACATGTGTTACTGTTGACAATAGCTCTTGAAGTAACATATCTACTCTAATAACATAGAATTCCTTTAAGTTTAAGGGAAGTGCTTGTGAAAGGCAGAATGAGTTCATGTCTGTTACTGAGCACATTGAAGGTAATTTCTATATTAGAAATGAAATTATGAAAGCACACAAATGTTTTCTGAAGTAGTAGGATCAGAGGTAACCAGAGTTGTTTACTATACAACACAGGTACTTTGAAAAGTGTCCTTGCAGTCATCCCCTTGCTTCCTGAAAAATTGTTTTAGAGACAATCCTGAATAAAGAAGTCCTGAGACAGACTCTGAAGTACAATTGCTCCCTGACTGCTTGCTATTTGTCCAACACGAAGTGACCTTCAGCTGCACATACCTTGCATTTGCTTTTCCATTTTAGGGTAAAGTCACAGACAGTGAAATAACGGATACCTTGGGTCTCCACAGTCCTCACACCCTGGAGCCACACCAGCTCCTTACCAGGTTCTATAGGCAACCCATGGGGATAGTTGTCTCCTATTTTATTATTTACCATGGAAGGGCAGATCTAACCTATTCCCTCTATCTGACTGCCCAATCAGTTCCTAAGGGTACTTATTATACAGACCACACGACCTCCCTGAACAGTTTTCCTCTCGTGCTTCCTGTCCTTTTTTACTCTCACCATGCTTTGTGGAGCTCCACATTCTTTGATAAGTCTTGCTTTTTCATAAGTTCTAGTGTTTTTACTCAAATGTGTTTGTATACCAGAACACATGTGGTGTAGAACCTTTCATAACACTCGAGCATTACATTTTTCTTGGTAATGGATTTCATCTTCTACCTGACAATCTATGCTTGAATCTTATAAGCATAAAATTAATATTCCAAACAAATTTCTAAAAGGGTTCTTTGAATTAGCACACTGCACAGTATTTCAGAAGGCTTTAGTAAGCGTTTTCTCCCCCACACAGTTTCCCAGACACTGGACTAAGATGATGTTCATCACTCTTATCCTGCGTCTCCTGTACTTTCTGATTCTCTAGGCTCTTTACCACAAACTTATAAAAATTCAGAAGGGCACAAGGGAAATTATTTTTAAAATTGCTCTAGTTCTGTTAAGGAGAAAATATCAACGACACTGTGGGGGTTTTCTTTTCCCTGATATGGTCAGAAAAGTTTTGTAAAGACGTTGGCAATTGCCCATGAGACAAGTACAGTATTTTTATTTCCATTAAGCTGATATGATTTTGACATTATCTTGTTTGGTTTTCCCTCAAGATACATATTTCTGAAACAAAGTAGCTGCCATGTTTCTCAAGTTGATATTAGCCAGATTTTACCTTCTTTTAGTTTTCTGGTACCTTATTTCTCAAGTAATAATATTTCAACATATAAATATTATAAAAATAATTGTACATTCTCAGAAAAGGCTTCTTAATAGTGAAGTTATTTCTAGAACTAATGTTTGGCTTTTCAAAAGTACTTGCAAGAAATTGCAGTTTCAAATAGTTGAACATAAATTATGAAAAAGTTTTGGGGATTTTGTTTCATACATTCTGCATTTTAATATCTGTTATAGAGGTTTATTTGACTTGGTTTACACATTTTGACCTCTGGGGGGGAAGGGGGGGGGGGGGAAAGTAAAAAGGAAAAGTTATATCAGCTATTTAATAGTTAATCTGTCCACACACATTTCATGAGGATGCCTATTTTCTACTATAGTCTTTTCTCTGCAATTAATTTCTCTATATTCCCAGGTACTCTAAAGTTACGTTATAACTGAACTTTTCCTCTAACCTTACCCTTTCACACTCTGTTTACGAGGTGCTTAAGTGACAACATAATCCCAGAGATCAAATCCTCTCTCCTTGAAGCAAGTGAGGTATGGAAACCTGCTAGTTCACTGTGTTTTCAACTTGGTGTTCTACAGCAGCTAAAAGTTAAATGAGTGATGTGTTTTTTCTTCTTGTTTTTCTTCTATGACTTCTGCAAAGAATGATCTGAGTAAAACGCTCTTCTTCTTTTGCACATTGTTCATTTACATGTTTTGTTTCTCTGGATTAAAGCTGATATCACAAAGCTTATATTAATAACCAATGTTCTTCAGCTACTTAACTAAAAGTAATAATCAAAAATTTCACTTTAGATTTAATTAAGTTAAAATTTAGTTGGTGTTCTTTACTGAAATACTCAACTTCTTCACTCAGAACATTTGATTAAATAAAAATTCCTTTCAGTACAAACAAATTGCATGAACAGTAAAAAAGTTAGAATGGATGCAACACAGTACTGATACCCTGATGGTATTATAGAACTCGTGAAGGAAGACAAGCTTCTTTTCTCTTTGAATTGGAAACTTTGCATCAATACCTAAAACACCCCTGTTACCAGTACAGTAATTCCTGGCGAGACACAAGATAACCCAAAAAAATCTGAATGCAATCATATCTAGGAAAGATCTTCAACATAAAACTCTGTATCTAATCACCATTAACAATATTAACATGTGTGGAGGAACATGTTTTGATAGTTTGGTAGCATTGGATATAACTTATATTGGGGTTTTTTGGTTTTATTGCGGTTTTTTATTTTTTTGTTGTTGTTGTTATTGTTGGGGATTTTTTTCTTTTTTTTTTTTTAGAAAGCACATAGATTTCTTTTCTAAATAAAGACTATTTGATTGAAAAACTATTCTTGACTTCTCTCCTGTTTGAAAATGGCACATCCTCTTTGGCTAACATGACATCTAATATCATAAAACTTCAATGTTTTGAAAGTAAAGGTCATCCTAGAAATTTAATATCTGACTAGAAAAGATCTCTTCATCATTTTTTTCTCCTTTGATCACTTAATTGTCTGTATTCTCATAAATATGCCTAAAAGAAGAACAGGATAGATCAGTCAAGCTCAATGTAGGACTTTCACCAAGATCTGAGTAATTAAAAAGATATGTACTACTTATAACAACTTCTGATACTAACATTTGCCAGGTTAGAATGCCTGTATCTTTTCTCTTCAGATAATGAAAAAGCCCCTGTGCAGTTCTGTGCATCTACTTGAATTAGAGGACTTCATTATTTCTACCTACATATATATTTATTATTGTGCTATTATACACACTAGAAGAATCACAGAATAAGGCCTGATCTAGTACACTGTAGCTAAGGAAGTTAGGCATATGTACACCTGTATTAAGAGTAATCTGGTTAAGCACCTCTCTGTGTTTCTCTTGCTATACTATAGATAAGCTAAATAAAAACAGGGTCTGTTAATATTCATTCCCATCTGCAGCCATGAAGTAAATGGCTATTCATTCCATACTGTGTTAGCTATAAAGTGGAAAAGGTATTTTATATTAAAAAACTGTGTGCATACTGCTTCCATAACTACTTTAAAGCAAGGAAAGAAAGCATAAGCCTCACCAACATCTTTTTAATGACCTTTTAATATATACTACGAGAACATAGCCTTTAGTTACCAAGATAAGCAGAATTTCCTCTGTGCTAGCCTTCAGAAGGTAGAGTTATACCTTCTTTATTTTCTTTTATTACTGATATGGAAGATACACAGCATCAAGATGCTTCAGTTCTACAGCCAATACTATAAAACCCCTCTTTTAAGGAAAAATTAGTAACAGTAATCTGTAATATTAATAGTCATCTTAAACATTTCCCAAGCTGTAACCCCACATTAGCACTCTATCAGTTTTCACTCCTTCCCTTTTTTTCTGGTTTCCATGTTGTCTCTTAATATTACTTTTGTATCTTTTACAGATACAAACACCTAAATATCTCCACTTCAAACAGTCAGTAAGTCAGTTCATCTCGTTCAAAGATCAAGTAGCTCATAGGTGTTCATACGCATTCATTTTTGCTGAATCAAAGTCATGACTTGGGCACCTGTTAGGGACATGGTTTAGCAGTGAACATAATGGTGCTATTTTAACAGCTGGACTCAATCTTAGATATTTTTTTCCAACCTGAATCATCCTATGAGTTTCATACTACCACCTATTGCAGCCCTTTCTATCAGCTATGAAAGAACAAAGTTTCTTATCATCCTGCCTATGTTTCCTTTTAGAAGTGTAGACTGTTGGTTATCGATCTCAAAATAAAAGAAATCATATCTATTATTTTATTACTGTTTTGAATATATATTTTCACACCTGAAGGATGGTTACTGTGCCTGAAAGTTTTGTATGTTTTTGCAGGTATAACATTTTCTCAAATGGAAGTATTCACTTCTTTCTACAAAAGTTATCTTGTTTTTTATTCTGCCCATCAAAAATGAATGCTGCTAGAAGGTGATGTGGAGACTTCTTAATGCTTTTATTAGGTGGGGTTAAAGTAGTTACACAATTAGGGGCACCCAAGGGCAAAAGAAAATTACTAAAAAGTTCTTTAAAGTGTGCCTTTTATACCAAACAAGGAATTACTTACTGAGAAAATGCAGAGGACATCTCAAGACACATAACACAGTCTTTCCAAAAGAGTAATCTTTGCCCTTCCTAAGACTATGTATGTAATTTATAATAAGATTAGTTTCTTTTTTATTGGTCTGCATTTGAATTCAGATTGTTTCATTTTTTTCTATAGTTGGAAATGTTTCCAATAAAGCCAAATAACACTAATTGATAAATATGTTTTGTGTTAATTTTATCTGAAATACTTAGATGGGGAAAAAGGCAAAACAGCAATACAATTACAAAACTGACTAAGTCCCTTTATTATATGCCCTCAGAACAAACTGTCCTGGCATTGATTAATATAAAATTAAGTTAGCAGCATCAATAAGAAGGGAGACATACTCTGCATGGGACCAGCCTGTAATGTGTCTTAAGCAACAGCCAATCTGACCAAGTAACATTGACTTGATTTAGTTGCAGATAGAAAAGTTCAAAACAAGACTCATAAACATTAAATCTCTGCACTAAATAGACAAACACAAGAGAACTCACTTATCTGTGATGCTTCGGGAACCACAAACCAAATCAAATTTGTTTTGCTCAGGTGGTTAGTTTCTCACTTGAGTCCTGGGTATGTCTAGGACAAGTAGCTTTGCAATTCAAATAAAAAATTACTTTTGAAAATGAAATTCCAGTGGTTGACATTGTGGCAGTTGTTCAAGTCTGTCCATTTTTTTGATGAAATCGGCAAATCATTGCACAGAAAAATATTGTTTGAAAATAAACGTCAGATTGATTTAAGCACTATCAGAAGTAAATTCTAAAGCTGAATTTTGTGATTGAACTGTGTATATCAGATTTATTCTTCTTCTAGTACAATGAGTTTACAAGGTACAACAAAAAACATTTTAACAACTTTTAGAGTAATTCAGGTTAGTTTTTCAGAGAGATTCAGATCTTCCCACATGCAGATTCTGCAGTACATAGTACAACAGCTAGGCACTTTTTTAATGTTAAACTAAAATGATTAATGTCCTGGCTGGAGACTCTAGTCATTCCAGAAACTCCTTTCAGACAGTTCTGATCGTAGAACTGACTAAACTGTACAAGGACAATGCACCTGTAATTAGTAGAAGCTGTTCCAACAGATGAAAAATTGATCATGTAGGACCATCCTTAACATAAAACAAAGATAGTTAGGAGGCATTTTTGCACATACTTTAGGATGATCAATAGCAACAGATGGTACATGTGCTGAAGTGATCAAATAGAACCACAGGCCAGTTGGGCATAAGAATTCAGCAAAAAATGTTCCATGGAGTCTCAGTGAATCCCACAGGAGTCATTGTCTCACCAAAGACACTGATTGTTACCACCAGGACAGCAGCTAACCATGCTGTTCAAGAGTCACTTCTCCAAGTGAGCTTTATCCTATGCAAGAGACACCAATAACTTCATGTTTTAGCAAATACTCTCTGCCAAATGTAATTCAAACATTTTTAATTACAATAATGAGAAGTGGAGAATTAACATTCTAAGTATTCAGCAAGCAGCAGAATGTTTTATATTCTTTATAAAAGAGAGGTTTTTTCCATTTCATATGCATTCACAGCTGCTTCAGTGTGTAATTCTGAACAGTCATATGACTGCAGATATTAGCCTTAACAAAGATTAAAAGGGTTTTTTTGTGTGTGAAGATTTTATTTCAGGAACAGTATTTATGGTTTCTTATTTAAACTTGCAGGCAACCAAGAAAGCAGAATTGAAGCAAAGTAACTAAATTTTTATGCTTTATTGGTTTAGTTTCCTGAAGTCAAAACCAGCTCTTGAGTCCTACAATATTCCAAGATTTCAGTACTGTCTTTTACATTATTAGTAAGTGGGAAAAAATTAATTTAGCTAGAAGTATATGCCTCTAACACAAATTTAACTTTAAGGTTTCTCTTTCAGTGTTACTATCATTCTGAACTGTTGTAATCAGCTGACTAAGGAGATGTGAAAATACAACCATATGATAAATATGGATATGGACCTGCTCCTCTAGTTTTAGTAACAGCCCAGAGAACCTTAAGTTTGAAGTGTCATGTCCATAATTCAGTAGTTGTCCATGAAGAAGAGTGTTGGTTTGGCCTGGTTTGGCCTCAAATCCCTAAAAATTTCTCCCCCATTGGATGTCCTACATCTCACCTAACTGTGCCTTATTGATCTCTAAAAGCAACATTTCACTGCAACAAATACAGGATGTGTTGTTTAGATGTCTCTACATCTAAGAAAGTCTCTAAGACTTTTTGAAAGGCTTTCTGTCATAGTCTTTCTTTTAATATCTTTGCTAACTTACACTTTTTTTATACAAATTTTTATACAAATATATCTCATTTTATTTTTGCCTCCAACAGGATTAATTATGTTGCACGACCTGTTTAGTGCCTGCTTGAACCTCATGATTTTTCCATGCATGGTCCCAGTTCCCAAGCTTGTCCAAGTCCCACAGGATAGTATCCTATCCTTCAGATGTGTCAACTCCACCACTCAGCTTGATATCATCAGTAAATTTGATGAGAGTGAACTTGATCCCTTTGTGTATGTCATTGATGATGATCTTAAATGATCCCAATACTCTGTGATGTTCCACATCACGGAACACAACACAGCTGCTTTTGGCCATTTTGGGTTCAAAACAGCAAAACTCAGCTAGTTCTTTCCAGTTTTAGACATAGTCTTAGAAATGGTGTTTTTGTGCATGAGAGATGAGCATCTTGTTATCACTGAGCAGCAAGGGCAAAGTTTCCAGGTGAATTTGGATATTGACTAATCAGAGTTACTTTACTGGCATTAGTTTCAAAACAGTAAATATTTTTGGTTTGAAAGCTGCTGACAAACTTTAGTTGATAGAAAACCAACAATTCCTACAAGTCCTTTCAGCAAGTTAGAAGCATAAATAAGTTCACTTTCTTTACTATTCAAATTTATATGTTTAACTTTGTTACATAGACCTCTCCTATATTATTCGTTGGTCTCCCTTTAAATTGATTCCTCATTATCAACATTTAATTTAGCAAGTAATGGTATTACATGAATAAGAATATCCTGGGCTTTATAACAATTTTGTATTAATTCATTCACTTGTTACAATATGTCATAGATCTTGAAAAATAATTCTGCATAAAATCACAGAAGGTTTCATCTACTATTCTTCCAATACTGTTTTTCACTAGGAATGTTATCATTTTTCTAAACAAACAAACAACAAAATCTTTTTAGATCTTCTAATTGTGACACACCTTAAATACCCTACCCAATGTGCTGCTTATCTTATATCTCTAATCACATGATTATTAGTACTGATTTCTATTTCAGAATTGCAAGGAGATTTTAACACTACTATATGACTTTTTCCACAGTGAATAGTAATGTTCATACTTATTAGGCTAAGAGATTGCAATATCATCATGAAGAGTCTTGCCTGTATGAATATTTGCAGTGTGTGAATAATATATGTTCTGAACCAAAGTGAATGGTATTTTTTACTTCAAAGTAACATTTGCAAACACTTTCAGCATTATTCATTCATCTTTGCCTATAACAATTGGTAAATGTTGACTGGTTAATATGCAACTACTCTAAATACTGAATTTGTCTCAGCTTCTTTAGTAGCTTAAATGTATCAGGTGATGAGTCAAGTTACATGGTTAACCTGATGATCTGGTCTTGTTTTTATTTTTTTACCTTTTCTCTTGAAGATGCTTTGTTGAGAATGAAAATCGTAGGATTTTTGTTCGAAAAGACCTCCAAGATCATTGAGCCAACCTTTGACCAAACACCTCCATGCCAACTAAATCATAGCACTAAGTGCCATGCCCACTTTAAGGAATAGTGACTTCGGCATCTCCCTGGGCAAGATGTTCCAAAACAGAGGTACCTACTTGTCTCGGTTTTTGATGCTGTGTTTTATACTCTCTATCTCTCTCAAGGGGAAAAATAAATAAATAAATAAATAAAATCATATTTCAATCAATTTGGCATTTTTCTTTTTGGTACATTCTGTTTATATATCCCTGGTACTTCAGAATACGAGCTCTTCTTGGGAGGGAATTTATGCTATTATTTGTTGACAATGTGACAGAAATATTATTTTTTAAAGACACATTAACTTCTTTTTTATAAAAAAAAGTTGCTTAAGTGTAATCCAGTCTTCTTTCCTGGTAGCTGCAGCTGGCAAATAAAGTCTCCTCCCATCCTCCTCTATTCCTTCCCACACAAACAGGCAAGTATGTTTGACTTTGTTACTGAGATAGTACAGACTACATGGGCTACACAAAAGAATTCTCGTGCTCTCTCTTACTGTTAATTATGTTTTTTCTTAAAATGTCCTTTGAGAATAAATGGTTTAACCCCCAAGCTACCTAACGCCTCATGAATTGTGTTCACGCCTCACTTTTTGATTATGGTAATGCCACTGATAGCATCGGTACAATAATTAATAGCAGGTTTTGTCAATTTTCTGCTTGACAAAATCCTCCCAAAGCTTTACCTACATCTTACCACATCACATAGGATTACATTTCTTTCCTTCTCTTTTTAACCTTTTTTCACTTTTCTTGTTATGTGCATATCTTGAACTTGATTTTCCGTAGTGCTTACGTCCTTGATCTCCAAATGAAATAAAAAGGGTTTTCAGGGCTCCAAGGTTTCTGCTTTCTCATTCTCAGTGTTTATATAATGCTTTACCAGCAAATCCTTCCCAAAATAAAATAAGGATACCCCAAAACAGTTTAGTTTTCAACTGCACCTTGAAACAGTCAGTGCACAATAGGTTAAACGAAGCTATTGACAATTTCAATTTACAGCTGGCAATAGAGAAAGTATTAATTGAGAAAAACAGGAAATATCCACAGCAAGACCTCCATTATCTTACAAATTATTTGCTTTCAAAATATATTAAAATCATGCAGATCTTTGCAGGACTGTGTGTAGCACAACACTTACCTGCCCCCTGGCAACACAGTCAAAAAGGCAAAGTGTGTCTCATTCCACTTCTGATTTTATAATGAGATATGAGCCTACATTAAAGAGTAACACATTTGTTTTCTGACTGAAATTCCCCAGGTATTCCAGGATGCCAGGCAGCCTTTCTATCTGTCTACGCTACTGTTAACATGTTTCATAAATCTAACTCAAATGCAGCTGAATCTTTGCCGTTGCAAAGCATCAGGTTTTGAAACTAGACAGACATCACATGCATGAAGTGGTTAATTATGTTGTGGCTTTCAAAGGCAATCTTAGTTTAAATCATTTGCTGCTCTATGAGAGGAGGGTCACCTATGCACCATAACTACAAAGGGAAGAAGGCATTTCTGCTGTCTGTTCTGTCTCCATTTTGAGTGCAGACTGCCTGCTGATTATTCTGCATTCACTTCTCTAAAAAGCTTATTAATGTGGTCTAGAGGGAGACTGTCAGAAATGGCAGACTGAATCAAGGGATTTTCCTTCAACATCCAAACGACATGCTGCAGCAAGAGAATTAAACAGATGACTAAACAGTGCCCTTTTGTCTGCAGATGAAGATGGGATTGCCAACTTGTAAACCAGTAACTGACATTTGGGTGGATTAAATCGTCCTGCTATTGTACTGCTACTTTCTAATCACTGGTGCTTTCTTGATCTTGAGTGCCTCAGCTGAAAGCCTTCTCAGTTCTCTGAGACTTGTTTGCTGAAACCCTCAGCAGAGTTTTTGCTGTAAACATTTATCCATAGAGACGTACTGCTCTGACACTGACTGAGGAGAAGAGTTGGCTTCTAGGTATTTAATTAAAACATTAAGCAGAAAAAGCGTTAGTGTCAACAGTCACAAGTGCTTTACTATAGCAGTGGGTTGTTATAATTGAGTTTTCCTGCAAATGCTTTTCCTGCCCCCCTTCCTCCTGTAAGAGCTGGAATAGCTTGAGGTTTTCTTTGCCTCATGCTGTTAGTTGTGGCTTTGAGACTGTGCCCCATGCTGTCATTCTCTGGATTCTTTCAATCTGGTTGTTAGCTTTAATTTCTAAAATCAAGATTGGATGGCAACAAGGCACTCTAATGAAAAGTGGAAGAAGAGTCCTTTGTTAAACAGCATTAAGAATTCTTGTGTGCAGCAGCATATACTATGGTCAAGCTGATCGTGTTCGAAAGCCTCTTACCTTGTAATGTATTTTGAAAGGGGGAATGGACTATTCAGGAGCCAAAGGTACCATGACACCTATAGAAGTTCTGTCTAGTTTTCTATTTGTCACTATTGTGATGTTTCTAATTAAAAAAAAAAACACAACAAAACCAATAACAACACCAACAACAAAACCAAACAAAAAAACAAACAAAAAGAAACCCAAGATAAACAAAAAAAAAAAACATAGGCTGTGCTATCCCAAGAACAATTACATTAGAATTTGCATTTAGAAGGTAGGGGAGGTCACACATTTATTTGTTGTCAGTCATTTCAATAAAATACTACTTACAAGAGTACTGCTTTGTTTCAAATAAAGTAAACCTGTATCTCCTAGCTTGAAACTAATAAAAAAGTACAAAATAATATCACTTCAGAACACTTTATTGAATGAGATCTCTAAAGAACATGCTTTTCACACTCTGGGAAATCTTACTTCTACTACCTTAAATTGTCCATGCATATTACATCTTCAACAAAATGAGTCAAATGAAAAGTTTTTGTTCCTGAAGAAGGCAGGAAAGTAAAGATTTCTTTACATCTAACATGTAACATTTTAAGTCATAGAAAAAATTTTCAAAGGAAAAAAACCCTGTGTGCTGCCATTTCCATATTGCCTCTGGCACTCTGGACACAGAAGTAAAGAAGCTGGTAGTTACCAAGATGACAAAGTTTGTAAAAACACCTTCTGATCTCGTCACATCTGTAGCTATTATAGATTCATATTTTTAACCTCAATTCTCTGCCTTTGACAAACAGAAGTTAAAGGGAGGAGTTCTGGTAGGATATGCTTTGATATAGTCAGCTACCTGTTCACAGGCACTTTAGCTTGAAAGTAATGTATTAATGTAGCATTTCCCCCTCCTTTGCATACCCTGCTTAGAAAGGAAATTTGGGTTTACACTAACACAAACCCATTGTGTGAAGAGGTGCTGGAGCTCTCAGTTTCTCACACCTTGGCCTCACCTTCCTCTCTGTCAACATGCCACAAACAGCTGCACCCCAGGAACTCAGGCATTGTACTTGGTACAAGATCCTCCTTGTTGCTGCTAGGTGTTTCCCCATTTCTGTTCTTGACATAGGGACACATAGGTACTTCATTCCAAAATACTTAAAAAATGCCCCGGCGCACAGAGCATTGCCCCGTTAAGCAATGCAGAGTTGTTTTACAGACATGACATTAATGACCATGACAAAACTGGAGCCCAAACTCAATTCCATGTGACTCTAAGCACTTTACCTTTTTTCTGCAGTGGTAGGGATAGGCAAATACTGGAAGACCAGCAACTATGCTACTCCCTCCTAAGTTAGGGCGTTATCCCTATTCTGTTGTACGGTCACAATATCTACCATTCAAAATCAATAGAAGTGAACCTTTTTTCGTTGCTACTTTATTTATGATGGGAATAACCACACTCTCCCAGCATCCCAAGTCTTTAGTAGTCTAATTTGCATACCTGTGCAGACAACATACTTTTTGAACCTGCTAAATACCTTTTGAAGTATTATTAGAAGATTAAACAGTCACATGAAAAGCTTAAACATCAAGAGCTAGTATTAGTCTTCCGTTCTGTAAAAAAAAAGAAAAAGAAAACTAGATGCCAACACCAGAATAGCTTGACAGAAAAATCTCTGAAACTTTTGAAAATATCTCTTACAAGGTAAAATTGAGATATCAATAGATCAAGTTTAATTGCAAAATGTGCATTAATTCCATTTAGTTCTAAGTTTTTCCTCTATCTGCACACATACAGAGTTTATGCATATGTTGTATTTTCAGCAAAACACACATCCTTTCGTGTATTAAGTCATGACCTAACTTGTTAAGACTGGAATAGCCAAAAAAACATTTATTTTTCACTCCCCCGCTTTCCAAGAAACATTGGATTATTTTTGGCAAAGACTTAAGAGGAAAAACCAGTACATTTTAGGTGAAGACTGCATTTTTATAATTTTTTCTTTGCTTTTACTCACTAAAGTTTCTAGTAAAAGGAAAAGGATTTAACTGAAATGTTATTAAGACTCAAATATTTCTCCTCAAAAAAGGTAAAGAGAAAATTCTGAACAATCGTAATTCACACCAATTTTTTTCTGCAATTTACTTTTTATTTAAGTGTTGAAATAATTAGGAGTGAAAATATATTAAACATTCATACCATAATTTTTAAAGAAATTATAACAAGTTAAAAGAACTTTTAGAATGAGAACTGTTTTTTGATGAAAAGTTGTGAACTTACACACCAGTGACTAGCTTAATCAGGAAAGATATTTTAATTAAGAAAGAAATTGTTCTGATGTCATGTTCTCACTGCTTTCATTACAAGGTACTGCCTAAACTGTGGTAGAGCTATTAGAAGTCTGTTAATATAAAAGGATGATATCTCTTTAAAAATTGCATTAACAAGCTGGGGATATCATTAGTATACAGCTGTAACCCTAAGAGTGTAAACTTGAAAGAACTGTTTATTTTCTGCCTTGCAGCTGTGTGTAAAACCCACTGAGAGAAACTTGTTACCAATTACTGGTTTAGAGGCTTCAAGTAAAGACAGCAGGTACCAAGAGAGTAAAAGAGTCTAGCTCACAAATAACTATACAACAATAAAATTCCTTAAGAACAGCTGTTAAAGGAAAGGAAATATAACTGCTGAGAAGAAAAAAAGAAAAAATAAAAGGAATTTGTAAGTCAGGAAGTAAGTAAAGCAAAGCAAGATGTAAAGAAAAAAAAATACTGATCTGAGAGAAGGAAGATTTTGCATCATCTTCCAGTGATAAAGTTGAGATCAATAGTTGCAATTCAGGAAACCAATATATTTCAAATGGTGTCTGAGTACTTGTAATATGCAATTGGAAAGTCACTTCTATACATGTACATTGAAAAATATATTGCCAAATGAAATATGGAAAGAAAATACAAGTGTAAGAGAAACCATTAACATGAACTGTTGCAAACAAGAAATCTGTCATTGAATTAGAAGAGAGTCAGTTCAATCTGTGAAAAAAATTTGGTGGTATTAACTGGGAAAAAAAAGAAAAAGGAAAGGATTTGGGACATACCAAGAAAATAAGCTCATAAATAAGAAATAACTGACAATCCTGAGATGAAAAAGGTAAATGACCAAAGTAAGAAAATCTTAACTCAGAGAAGTTATGTATGGGTTGTCAGATGTACTCTGGAAGAAGTGCTTGAATACTGGGGACTTCTCTCACCCACAACCCCTTTTCATACTGTATCTCCTGAGTAATTAGCACCTCACTCAGCACATTTTCCTCTCAATCTCTTCCCAAGGAGCTCATGACCTCATTGGACATGAGAGAAGGAAGACTCTTCCCTTGCCTAAGCCCATCTCTCCCATCCAAGAAAAAGGCATCCTGAGAAAAAGAGAGTGACTGCACAGGACCAGATGCTGCAAAGTCAGGCAGGAGGGAATTATGTCACAGAGCAACTGTACTGTCCAAAGACTTTACGACTCTCAGCTACACTGAACTTGTGTGAGTGCTTCTCATTTGTTTCCCAGAAAAATAAACCAGATTAACTGGTATAACCACCGGGGAATTTATGTGCTGAATTTTCTGCTAAAGCTCATCAGGAAAAATTCACAAAATCCGTGACCTTGCTTAGCTGTGTAAATAGTACTCCATGCAGCAAGAGTAGCTTCTCTAACCATTTGAGCTAGCTTCGTAGATTAACCTTAGACTTCTTTCTTAATATTTGGTCTACTTCTTTTGTTCTTGCCATCCTACTTATGGATGGCTGACAGTTTAATATAATCCTTGTATTCAGAGTGAGCAGAAAATCAATATTGCTCTGAGAACTGCTACAAAAGGGAACATGGTGGACATTCTCCTGTTTCTGTTACAACCTCGTGTTGGCAGGATGAAGTCCAGCTCATTGTACTTTATGCTTCTACAGCATTTTTCAAAAGAAGAGCTCAAACTGCTGAACAAATATAAACCTTGTAATATCCAATGGGAAAAAAAAATGGTTTTGTGGTATCTCTGCCTCATCCAAAACTAGAAAAGAAAAAAAAAAAATAAAGTCAAAGTCAGACAAATACTAAGGAGAAAGCAAGAAGAATGAAAACAAATAAAGACCCTAAGCTTCTATAAATTAGATACTAGAATGTCCAGTCTTCAGTTTTGAACCTCTGAATTCCTTAAAGTAGAACCTACAAAGGTCAGTTATACATCTTATTCTCCACCACATTGTATAAGAAAATTACTTGCATGAAAAGAGTGGTCTCCAAAACCCTTATGTTGAGCTGTAAGCTTCCTAAAGGAAACAATAATGCCTGTACACCTATACTATCCACTGGGGTTAGTATATGGCAAAAAGTCTCAGAATTGTGATCATCACCATACAGAAAGAGGAGACAACTATGATAGGAGTATTGGAAATACTGACAACACAGAATGGGAATAAATCAGAATCAGGTCAGATTTTTCAAAAGTGGCAGGCACACATGGGGCAATATATTAAAGCATAATGGTAGAATAAGAGTTCTGGACAAGATAAAAGGCTTCAAACCACAAAATGTTTCTAAAATTCTGTATCCACTGAAGTGAGCAGCTAGGTGTTCTCAGTAAAAACTTGCTTAAGCAAACATAACAAAACCCCAAACATGTCCTTTGACATGGAAGATTTGCATGAAGTGCATGAAACAAAAATTTGACAGTCTACAAAACATTTGTGTTCCTACTACTACAGCACAGTGTTAAATTTCTCTCTTATAGAGTGGTGACTGAAGACACCAAGACCCTAAACCATCTCATCCGTGAGCTTCTTTACGCTGACGACGCTGCCCTTGTTGCTCACACAGAAGTAGGTCTGCAGCATTTAACATCCTGCTTTGCAGAGGCTGCTGAGCTTTTTGGGCTGGAAGTCAGCTTGAAGAAGAGAGAGGTTCTCTATCAACCTGCACCTCAGGAAGCCTTCCATCATCCCCATATCTCCATTGGTGACTCAGAACTCAAAACAGTCCAGCAATTTAACTACCTGGGAAGCATCATCTCCTCAGATGTTAAGATCGACAAAGAAATTGACAACAGGTTAGCAAAGACATACAGAGCTTTTGGTAGACTNGGCCATGCTGCTGAGAACACAGCCCAACACTGCGTTGGGCAGGGCACGTCTCCAGGATGAAGGACCACTGCCTCCCTAAGATCGTGCTCTATGGTGAACTCGCCACCAGCTGCCGCAAGAGAGGAGCCCCGAAAAGGAGATACAAGGACTCCCTGAAACAACATCTCAGCCTTGGCCATATTGACCATCACCACTGGTCTGCTCTGGCCTCCAATCGGGAGGCCTGGAGACAAATCGTCTATAATGCTGCTGCCTCCTTTGAGAACTCGTGCAAGATCACTCTTGAGGAGAAAAGACAACTCAGAAAGAATCGTGTCCAGTCATTGCCACCTGGGGAATCTTTCTCCTGTCCCTTTTGCAACCCTTTTGTCTGTCGCGCATTGGCCTTTTCAGCCGTCAGCGAGACTGTAGCAAGTGTGAGTAGAGCCCTTCGAAATCTTTGTTCGTGGAGCCAAGCCATGATGAGAGTGTTTCTGGTTTTTTTTTGTAACTTGTACGTAAAAATTAAAAGTTATTTTTATGCATAATTCATTGATAGAAAAAATCAGGCAATTATTAATTAGAGAATGAAAGTTGTCATTGCTTGTGCTATTTAAATGTAGGTCAGTGGTTACAATATATCATAATCACACATACACTCTCTTAACCATGAACTAGTATTAATCTGACTGGAGGATATTACACCTGACTATGCATTGTAAGGTTGTGGGAGTAATTGAATTATTTCCAATTTTAAAGCAATTTTGTTAAGATGGCTGTTGCTTACTCTAGCTGTTGTTTGTATGTTTTCCTTTAAAGTGGCATTTGTGACTGCATTCATTTTAAATGCACTCTAAAAGGATAGTCTAAAGTGAAAATTCCTTGTTTATTTGAGAGAGACTGCTTAAATGTTTAATGACATTAGCTTATTGCAAATGGTATTCATTTCCTGTATATGCAAATTTTCTTAATGTGAAACCCCCATAACAGGTAGAATGTAGAAAGTTAATGAAGCCATGTAATTACAATCACTATAGTGACTGCAGTCCCTGGAGAACAATAATGTGATAACATACATGGGATTTGACTTTCTTTGGAAACAACAGCTTATAATTTGAAAATAGATAGTAAAATATTTTCATTATCTTCTGCTGTCTCCTAAGGCAAATGGCAGGTACAAATAGATTATGCTTTTATTAACTTCAAAAATGGGAGATAATACAATTAGACAACATTTAATTGTTTTTCATTTTCCAGAGCTGGCACTGGACTTGGTTTAAACCCTTCTTTTCACCATAGGGTAAAGCCAGGGTCAATGTGATTTCACCCTCACACTGTAATTTATTTATTTTTTTTTTTTTTTTAAACACGGGAAAGATACACATTGCAGATAACCAATTATAAGTCATTGGTCACTCTAAAGTACATAATAGAGAAATCAAAAGCTAATTAGAAGCTTTGAATGTCATTTAAAGAAAAGATTTCAAAGGACCAATTTTGAATTTCAAAGATTTCAGTGCATTTTTTTTTAAGTATTTTTGCAAAAAATAGGGAAAAAATAATAAGAAGTATTTAATGTTCTTATACGATTGTGGGGTTTTTATTATTACTGTGAGTACTATAAAGAGAAGAGGATACAAAGAAGCTCCCTACTCCAGCAGCATGCTGTTGTGGTGCAGCAGGACAAACTCCTGCAGCATCAGGAAATCATCTCTCTGGCAGCTGTGGCAAATAAGAGCTGTCTCATAGGAAGACTTTCTACACTCTCACCTCTTACCCAAGGGAAGCACCTAACTGAGGAACCTGGTCAGCCTGAGATCTCTGTATGGTAAGCAAAAAGAAATAAATGACATGAAGTCTCTGCTGATAATATGGAAAATTTCTCTTAAAGGTGCCTGTTTCTTTGCACTGAGTGGACCTTTAATTTAGGCACTTCAGATAGATGGCCAAGGTTTGCTAGCATTCTTTTTGTTTGTTTGTTTTTCAACTAATTCACCTCAACGCTGTTAAGAAACCTCAACAATTACCTGTCTGCACTAATTTTCTACTCTCAAGCTTGCTTGCTTCTCTCATGGAAATTTTATATCTGGCTATTGAAGAAGTGCACTTTTAAAGGGAGGGAATACTTCTCTCCACCACACAATGTAGAACTTTTCCTTAAATGATGAAGAGTTTCCTTTAGCAAAATTTCATAGTATTAAAACATTACTACAGGTTCTACCACAATGTTCTAATTGCCCACAATGTCATTTTGTGACAGGGAGCACAGAAGTTGTCATGACAAATTTATGAGCTGGTATGTATCCTTCCTCCTTTACTCCACGTATAACTCACCTGCTGTTCAAAGTTCCAGAAAAAAATATTTCTTTTATTCTGTCAGCAATGTGCTGCCTCCTTCTTTTTTTCTGACATAAACTTTTAAAACAGTAGTGCCAAGCAAGCAGGAATAGGTTGACTCAAAGCAGAGCAAGCAGCTATAAATTATGTAGGTCACTATCAGCTGGGACTCTCATGCAGCATGTAGCAGTTTGTAGCAGCAGTTCACACCATATAACCAGCAGCAGGAGCAGGAACTGCAGGCTGACTTAACATAGTCAGCTCATCTTAACGATGAGGCTACAAATACTGAATTACAGCTAACGCCAGACATTTTCCGTGAGTTTTCCTGAGCTGTTAAAGTGGGTGCTGCTCATTGTATCCTGACTGAAATGAGCTGTGCATGTTCTGGGTGCACGTTCTGGGTGCAAGTTTCACAACCCTGCGCATCTAAGACCGATCAGAAGTCTGTCACTGCTCCAATACAGTTGACAAACACAGGTTTCTTCCCCCAAAACAATCTTGACCTTTTCTCTTGACATGGTACATAGCCAGGTCTTTTTTCATTAATGGAGATAGGGTATGTGCAAGTTGCACGTGAGGAGCCTGGAAGTGCTGCTGGTTCAAGAGTAATGGAAATTGGACAGTTAATTTCTTGAAACTTCTACATCAAACCCAGCCACATTAAATAATTCCATTGATAGAATTACATTTGCATAAAATTCTAACTCAATTGTTGTGAAGTACAAATAAGTCAGTAAAACTCCCTGTCTGTTCTTGAACACTTCACACTCAGGAAAATAACTATATTTCCAAGATAAATTAATTATCATGAGTTCTTCATCCACCTTAATTTATCACCCACTTCATTGTGAGGATTAATTAGCATCAGCAAAGTAATTATAAAGATGAAAAATGCTGTAAGTATTTAGACAATATACATATCTGTTCTGAATAGAATATGAATCACATCAAAACACTTCCCATTCCATCTCAGAAATACTCTGGTTTCATGTGTATTCCAGCACTTTGGAAAGCACATCGAAGGTTTTTGTCCACTAGAGCTATTCTCCATAGATCTTTGATAGTTAAAACAGAGATTGCTGGTGGTACTATTGTGTCAGTGGTCTTTGGTTTCCTAAACTTCTTTGGGAAGTCAAGCTTAGAGTTGCAAGTGTTGACAGGCATCATCCAGTCTCCAACTGTGACACACAGATGTAGCCAATGACAGGAAAGAAGCAAAGGCTCAAAAGTGCAGAACCAAATCATGCTTTTTTGATGAAGAACTTTAGAGGGAAATGTCAAGTTTAAAAGACATGCCCATAATCTTTTTCTTAAATACAACTGTAGGCAGCAATTTGCTACTAATTGTAATTGCAAGACTGCTGCTAATATTCTGAAATAAATTAATGTGGAAAATAAAAGGATGCATTCTGAATAGAGGTGTGATGCGTTAAGTAATTCTTTTGAGAGAACTTCCTACTATGAAATATATTCCAGGTGTTTTTAGCATTTAGAGAGAATATTGTGCAGCTTTGTTCCTTTGTTGAAGAGAGGAAACAAAAATAGACAAACTGTTTCTAGCAGTTCCACTGAAAACCTGAAAATGTTTATTTTAAGCTATTCAGGAAGTTGATTTTGCATGGAGACAGCTTCCAATTAAATTGCAGGTGTTGTTTCTAAAAAGTGGGCAGTTCCATCTTTCAAAATGTTTTGAAGTTGCATCTCAGAAGAAAGCATGTTTACCAGACTATCTATGATTTCTAACAGGCTTGTGATAAAATTATATTTATGACTATTCCAAAGTATATAAAACCACATCCTGAACCCAGCTGTGACAGCTGAAGTCAAAGTCCCCTGACAATATCAGAGACATTCCAATAGATTTCAGTGGGATTTGGATTTTTGCACAAATATTTTTTGTTATCTTTCTTGGATATTCCAGCAGATTAAACCTTTATATCTGTAAAATACGTGGAGATTAACTGATACATAATAACATAAGTATCATGCCACTATGTTAAAATGGGAAAGAAAGGTCTCTAAGTTTGGATAGTTCGGAGAAGGGAATAATTTAGAAATGTGTCATTTCAAGTTTGCAGTGGTAGAACCATGCATCTCCACATTATCACTCTTCAATTTCACATTGGTATGGGGTAGGATGGGAGGTGAAGGCTGTTTGCAGTGCCTTGACACATCAGTAACACAATGGGCTCTGTGAGTAATGCTCTCTTCTACTATTTCCATGGAACAGTTCCTGTTTTACAAGTAAAGTAAGCAAGAGAAGAATGCACAGTGAAAACTAACAGGTGTTTGCTAAAAGAAGGTTAACATTTAGTGAGCATTCAGTGACTTTCTATGTGTTATTAAGGATTTGTTATCTGCATTTTTAAACTTTTTTTTTAACCAACTTTTTACCTATCTTTTAAGTGAATGAAGCCTAGGAACCTTCATATCAGAAAAAGATGGAGAATACCCCTGAGATTGATGCTGTCTTAGAGAGGAGACCATTATTTTGTGTTAAGCTATATATAATGCATGTCAATTCCCATGATAAATATTCAGGTAATTTGGTAGTATTGTCTTAGAACTGCAGCACAGGTAGTAAGCTCGTATCTCAAGACTTTTAATTTTCTGTCCAAGTAGATTGTGCTGGGCTTAAATGGAGTCCAGTGCCCAGAAAAGTTTATTGATACCAGAAGTTCTTTTTTTTGTTGCCTGCTGTATCCTTGGGCAGCTCACTTAAACTTTTTGCTATTCAGGTGTTTATTCTGCACATTGTTCCTAGTAATTCTTCCTTCTTCTTTCTGATGTGTTGGCACTCATGTTTAAACATGAACATGAAGTGAGAGCTGCCAGTATTGATGAAGCAAAAAGTTTAGCAATAATACAAAAAATGCAAGCTGTTTATGTAATAAAAGAATTCTAGGAGATTTTGGTCATGTGATAATGTATTATCCAGCAGTTTAAATTACATGTGGTTGTTAGAATTTAGAGTTGTGTGAGTTAGGTGAAAGGATGCTAGTCACTAGATTTTTTATTTCTAATTGCCCCTGAAAAAATTCAACTTGAGCACTTAAAGTAAAAGCCAGTTCTGAAGCTGACAAATAAGAATTTTTATCTTTTTTTATCTGGAACAGTAAATTTACACTAAATCTCCATAACAATATAGTATATTTTAACATAATTATATATGTTGAGCTGGCTTTGCTTTGTAGATTTTGATCTGTGTGAATAAACTAGCACTGACTATGCTAATAAAATGCATACAAATGTTACAGCCCTGTCTGTACAAGCACCACTGTACATTAGATATACCCTGGTGTGAACAAATTAGAAAGAGCAAAGGATAACAAAATATACTATGCTGATAATCTACTAGAAGATTACATTTGTATATTAAGTATAGCATGAAACTTCAGGAATGTTTAGAGCAGCCAGTGTGAACTATCACAGCATGATTTAATAAAATTGCAATATATGAACATACAAACTGCTGGAAGAGTCATTAGTTTCATTAAGAATATTACAGTGAATAAATTAACCTAAAACAATAAAACCTGAGCAGCAGATATATGTAAGTCATTTACATCTTGTAGTAGACTCATTTGGTGTAAAAAAAGAATGAATGTGTTATGGTAGAGGTTTCATTAGCACTTGCATTTCAATTGACTTGGAAGCACACCAGAAGACTGCAAAGGCAATAAATATCATCTATAAACAAGAATACTGTAAAAGGCTCTTTCTTTTTTTAAACTAGATGTTCTGTGCCATTACACTTTAATAGTCATTTTACATTTTCAGCATGAAAAAAGCTAAAAAAGCTTGTGTTGGTGTTGTCAACAAAACTGATGTTCCTATTTTATATGACTATACTACATAACTCTCCATTAACCCTAAGAGTGCATTGCCATATGATGAGACAAGATTAGAAAGCAGATTATACCATATTCTGTTAAAGTTATAGTAACTTTAGCTCTTCCAGATAAAAATTTTGCCCATGTTTGCTAAGCTTTTTACACAGCCTAACTGAAATAGCCCAGGGGGTAAAATTGTTTATGAACGCTGTTATTCACTGACACCAAGAAACATTTTAGTGTGTTTTAATTATAATTTTGATAGTACCTGAGTAAAAAAAGTATCAGAAGTCTCTTGATCTCATTCTCTACAGGACAAGAAGAGTAAATGGATTTCTTGACACCTGACCACGTGTCTGAACTGTTTTACACAATGTCATTTCTAGGAATAAAATTCAATATAGACTGAACTATCAGTTTGAATGACTTGTATGTTATATTGTATCAAAGATGATTCAGGAACTAGGATTATGCTGTGCCTGGGGCTGATGCTTATCCCCTGTAATCTGCTGATGTTCATGTGCCTATATCTGGCATCTTATGTGTCATAGTAATACATGATGAACTCTTTCTGAATCAGAAATATGTGAGGTATACCATACAAAAATAAAACCCCATCTAGTTTCTGTCATCATAGAGGTATGACTGAATTTCTGCATCTCAAAAGGAGAATAATTTCTAAGAAATTTTCATTAAAAAGGTATAGCCAGTTCAATTACTGTAAACTATTAATATATATTATATATATATAATATTTTGATATAATTTTATATATAAACATACTTTCATACATTAAAAAAGCTTGTAAACTGCCACTGTAAGTCAAAACAGGCAACATTTTAGCCCAAGATGACACTATAAAAGAGGATAGTAACACTTCCTATAAAGGTATTGTGTTTCCAAAGGATAAGAACTTCAGTATGATAATTCTCTGAATAAATCCACCCACTTTACAAGCTTCATAAATAAGAACATCTTGATCCTTACATGTTTGGTTCTAATTTCCCTTTAATACAATTATATTTTTGGCATCCAAGCATCCTTTGGTAAAATATTCAAAACTTAATGAAGCATTTCATGACAAGTATTATATCAAATACCCCACTCATCACGACTCCTTTTCAAGTTGATTTCTAATCTACTTCATCACTTCCTGTACAAAGGTCATTCCGGAACTATGAATGTACAGGTTACACTTCCTTGTAAGTTATATAATCCAACTATGTTGCTTTTGAGAAGGGATAGAATAAATGGTGCATAATATGCATGCTAGCAGTTCATCACTAATTTGCTTGGCTTTAGAGATTTCTGTTCTGGTCTCTGTATTTTTTTTAATGAATTTTCTTTATATATATTTTTCTGTTTGTAGGATCAATTCAAATGCTTGCTAAACGTTCTTTAGCAACAAAGAAGATAAAATCCACCATAATTCATGCATGTTCAGTACTGTTTCTTCTAGATGATTTTTAGTAACAATTTATAAATTCTCTTCCATATTGGCACTCAGACACGCGCAAGATTTTAATTTTTGAAATGCTGGTGTTGTACAACTGAAGTACCTACATTATCAGAATTTGTCAGTTTCTCTCTTTTTTTTTTTTCCAATCACTTATGACTGTAGTTGATAGACCTTGATCCAGAACATTTCTCTCTGGGATTCTCTAATATCCTCCTTTCTCCATAGCAAATTAAAATCCCCTTTCCTATCTTTTGTTTAATCCCTTGTTGCACTCCTTTTGCTCCATAGCTGGTTAAGATCCATTACTGAGAAACGTGGTCAGATTCCTGAATATGAGTAAAATCAAATATGCTGCCATGTGTTTTTTTTATTCTTCAATGAACTCTGGCAGATTAATAAATATGGTTTCCCTCTAGAAAAGTAATTTGATTCTTTATCATGATCTGAGGTGTCTACTGAACCTATTATTTACTGTAGTTTCAACCAATTTATCCATTAAGAGCATCAGGTTTACTAGCCTGCAGTTCTCTAAATTTTCCCATGAAACCTTTTAGTGTGTGACTGTGTTTACAACCTTACTTCTTTTCTAGTGCAAAGTGGGTATTCAGTAGATAAATTAGAAAACATGTCTCATATTTTGACACTTTTCATATGTTGATTTCTTGATAAATTTGGGGTAAAAATATCTAGGTATGGTATCAATACTCATTTCATCAGTTCTTTCTAAAACTTGTAATGATGGCACTGGAAGATAAGACAGTTCATCGGTTCTATGCCACTCAAGAGGATGGGGTCTAGATTGTCATAAGCTTCTCTAAACAGAGCACTGAGTCAAATAATTCAGTCTGTTTTTTGTGGTGCCCCAGTCCTCTTGAGAACTCATTTTAGATCTTGACCTGTAGGTAAGTGCTACAGATTCCCTGGCAGGCTGCCAGGTTTTTTTTCTGTATTTCAAAAAGAGTTAAGGAAGCTGTTTTTCAAATTTGTTTGTTTGACATTGTTATTGTTTGCATCTATCTTTTCTATTTAATTTTGTTTTTTCTAGCCACAGATTCTGCTTTTATATTTTATAATCTAAATTTCTCTATGGTCTATCATGGCTTTAGACCCATTTTACACACACACACACACACACACACACACACACACACACACATATATATATACACAAACACATGCTCTTGACTGAAAGAGAGCATGTACCATGATCTTAGACAAGATTTATGCTCCCTGTGTTTATTTTATTCTTTCAGTTACTATTTTTCTAAATTGTGTGACATGCTGTCACAATGTCATCTGAATTCCAAGACAAAGGGATTGAAACAGTATGAAAAGCTTGTCATATTGTCTCAGTTTTGAAACGCTGAGATTTTATTTACCACTGTACGTAATTTCTACAATATTAAACAACTATAAATCAGAGCGTTCAAATACAGCACCAAAGTTTTATTGGAGAGTATCATACCGTGCTTATATTTGGTAAACTGAGCCTATTCCTAAGAGATTATCTTTAACTCTTTATAACAATGGCAGTCCTTTCCAAGCAAAACCTTGATACGCCTGATCACTGACTTTCAGGCAATCAGTTGCCACTTTTAGGGGATGATGGAAAATAGACATCTTTCCTATTAGAGAGAAGAAAGACACAACAAATTTGTCATACAGACACAGCTTTGAATTTCACTAGACTGCTGAAAGTTGTTCTAATTCATCAAAGTTACTGGATTTTTAAAACATAACCTAGAATGAATTTGCAATTAGCAATCTGACAGTGCTCTACTGCTAACCCACATGTCTGCTTGAAAGAAAGACATATGTACATTATATGATACATTTTCCATGAAAAAGTAAATGGAATACATTTATCTAGACTTAATCAAAACAATAATCCTGATACGGAAATTTCTTTTGGGGTTAGGTGGGTTCTTTTGATTTGGTTTGGCTTTCTGTTTGTTCTGGGCTTTCTGTTTGCATTTTGTTAATTTGTTTGTTTTGTTTGTTGGTTTTCTGGGGTTTTTAAATTTGTTTGTTTTGTTTGTTGTTTGGGATTTGGTTTTATTGGGTTGTGGGGATTTTGTTGCTTTTAGGGTTTGTTTTACATTGGACTATTAGAACAGATTAGCAGGCTAGAAACATTTAGGGAGAATTTTGGGTAGGTCTCTGTTTCCTACAGAGCTCATACAGATATGCTCACATATCAATAACTGTGCTGTTACATCTTCAGATGTCCAGACTTCTGTCTGTTTTGATTCCTTTCAAGCAAAGGTTAAAGAAGTTCACTCAAAAAGATAAATTTATTGTAAAAAGATTAATTTTGAGGACTTGGGGTTTATAGCTAGAAATTATTTAAAAATTTTAAGCATCTACACATACACAAAGTCAAAGAGTGATAATCACATTCGTTGTACCAATGGTTTTGAGAAGGATCTGATGATCTGATGTAAGTCCCAGATACATCCTAACCATCCAGTCACACTTCGTCAGTGTGATTGACAATTCTTCAATTAAAAAGAAAGTATACAAAATAAATAAAATGTTCTGGTTAAGATACAGATAATCAGATTACAGATCATTCATCCTGAAACTAAGAACCAGTCAAGGAGTAATGGAAAAGTCTTTTTCCTTTGTCATAGATGATACAGGTAAGAATTGCATCCAGTAAATCCATGGATGTGAAGGATATGAATTTCACTTCATACATCCCACCAACTATCATATACTTAGGAATATTGCCTAGGTTTACCTCTGCTAGAATTAAAAACTGACATAATGAAATAAGACATCAAGCTTTCAGAAAGTAAAAAGAGACTATAAAGCTCTGACCCAGCTTCAAATCAGTTAATGAGACCCCTTCTAGATATATAAATGGGCTCATTAAAAGTACAGATTGAAATTAAATTGAAGCATTTAGAAATTTTTTTCTTTGCATTCATGATTTCTCCTCCTCACACAAAATAGAAGAGGCTGCATAGTGTAATAACTCTTAAAATCCCAAGACTCTCCTTTATTTTAATTGCTTGGGCAGTCTGAATTTCCAGAATGAGAATATGGAATGATCATCTAGTCTGGGACTAGTCATCTGTGGTGACTCGTTAGCATTTTATGAATTCTGCAGAGGAGGATGAATACAAAGCCAGATCCACAGTCTAGAGACACTCCAATTCCTCCATAGTTTGGCACTATGACATATGAATCTGATTTATCAGATATTTTTTACATTGTTTTACCCTGTTTACATCATGGCTTCCTTGACCAGGATAGCTGAAGCCTATATATTTCTGATGGGATTTTGGTAAATAATTTCTCCATCTGGATTTTAAATTTCTTCTTGTGTGTTTGAGATAATTTCAAAAACTTTTGCAGGTACTGTATCTAGTAGTCAGCGGTTTATGATTGTCATCAAACAATTTCATAACTAAGATGCAAGGAATACATGCCATGAATTTTGAGTCAAGTAACATGCAACAAGAGGTAAAAAACTTCAGCTAAAAATCTTTAACATGAGAGTCTTGATGTAGTTTGTAGTAGAGTTGCATATGGTTTTTTAATTGTATTAGAAATTTTTTATTAACAAGGCAAATAATACATTTTATTTCAAAATCTGAGCTTTATTTAACCACTGTTTGTTGGTGGTTTTTTTCATTACAAGCTAAAAAGTTTGGACAAAGTTCATAAAAAAATATGTAATTTTCAAAGAGACTCAGTTTCTCCCTGAAATAAATTCTTGTTCATCTACAGACTCACTATCTGTGTTATGTACTATGTCGCAATTTTTAGTTTCACTTTTCATGATTTGATTGATTTAAAATGCAAATTAAAAAGAGCAAAAAGATTATATACTTGCAAAAAAACCCTTAACAAACAAACAAAAAAAACCCAACACTTTAATAACTTCTGGTTGAACTGAAAGATTCTGAAAAATTTTTACCTTGGATTTGATTTGCGTTGTCTTTTTTAGACAATAAATTTGCCTTTTCCAAAGTTTTATCTAATCTTGTCAGTGGGATTCCTATTTATAGTGAATATTAATGCAATGTTATCTCATGAGAGAGATTATAAATATTTATATTTTTTTATAGCCTACTATAATTTACTGACCAAAGCTCATGGAAGAAAACAGTTCTCTAACTCGCTGATACAGAATATGTTAAGCCAAAACCTTGGGAAAGACTCCCATTAACTTCAGGGTAACCCTTTAACAGATTCAGTGCATATTTTTGACCTCCATGTCTACTGCCAACAAATATGCACTAAGCATGAAAAAGACATCTAAAAAGCAACCAGATATACTGCCTGGATCAAAGGAGCATGTTTCACTCTGCAGTCAGTTCCACAGCAACATTCTGTTTTCCCACGGGTTGCTGGGCTTGGTATCGTCTTTGTGCCTTCCTTTTTTGTGCCTTTGCCTATTGAGTAGAAGCTTTTTATTGTGTCCAGAGCAGAGTTCTGAAGTCACCTCCCTGGACTGAAAGGAGCACACATTCTGGACAAATATCTGGTGCTTTTAGTCTTCTGATAGGCTGTTATCTGAAGCCCAGGTGGCCTGACGGGGTAGAAATAACATGATTGTGTAGCTGGGAAATATGTCTTGACCAGGGACCCTTCTAGGTCACATAGTAGTTGGTGCAGCCTCATGAACTTTTTTCCCTTGTCTGAGCCTATAACCCCTGCCAGCCAGTGGGAGCTGAGGCGGCACTTACTTGTTAGAAGAGTCTTAGAGTCAGTGCATGAGATTTAACCAGCCTGCATCCAAATAAATTAGATAGAAGGGTATATTTTAGAAAGCTTTTTATTGCTTTAACTTTAAGACTGATAAAATAGACCTTTTCTAAGATTCTGTCATTCCCTTTCTTACAGAAATACTACAAACCTTCTGCCACTGCTATAGTTTCAATGGCTTGCTGCAATTTGCGCTTTGTGACAATGTTCAATAAATAGAAAGTGTAAAGTGCATCAGAATTATATTTAAAAATCCTCTTCATCTGCAGAAGACCTGGTTATTAGCTATATTGCACATTTAGCTCCAAGGGTTCTGATTATAATCAATAACTAATCAGAAAGTACCTTACACAAATGAAATCTTGAATAATATACAACTGAGTCATAACTTCCCCAAGTGCATAAATACTAACTCTTTTATTGAAAAAATATGCAGTTAGCACTTTTTTTATTGTGGCATCTTTTTCAGAAACAAATTTAAAAAGTGAATTTGCAGCAGCAGCCTCTGCTCTGTATCTACAGTAGTGCACCCACTTTAATCAGAAAAGTTGGATAAGTGCCCTCTCAAAGGCATGGTGCAGGAGAGAACATGCAGATGAATATGATTGGAATAGAAGATCCAGGGGTAAAAAACCTCTCTGAAATGGACAAAAATGAAGCAGAAATCCATCTGCAGAACATGCAAGCTAACACTTGTCTCGACTCGGAAGCATAAGTCAAATGCTGTGGGAGAAAGAGTGGTGAATAGAGTTATTTATGGATGTCCAGGGATGAAAGCTTTGCCTATAAAGAAAACCCACAGACACTCAGTGAGGTAAGTACCAACAGTGTAATAAGATTTAATGTGACCATCAAAAGGGAAATAAAATGGAAAACTTTTTGATCACACTTTCTATAGCGAGGGCAAACTGCAGGAATGACCTTTACTGCTAATGCGAAAACACTGAGCCAAATTCACTTCTGGTGAGACAGTGCTGAATTCCAGTAAATTATGCTAGTGATGACCTTGGTCCGTTCTGTTTACATATCTTAACTGTAAGTTCCCAACAGTAGCCAGAGCATATTGTTTGAAGCAAAAACTTCAGTCAAAAAATCCAGAAAACACAACCCCCCCCAAAACTAAAAACAAACAAAAAACCAAACAAAACCACAAACCCAAACAAAAATCACACCAAAAACCAAACCAAAAAAATGAACACACAAAAAACCCACAAAAAAACAAAACCAACAAACAAAAAACAAAACTACCAAAAAAAAAAGGCAGCCAATTTTACTGACAATTCAACTCAACTTGGGCTTAATTGCAATGCCAACAACAAACTGAAGGTAATTCCTGCTCAAGAAATACTTCACTATCCACCCAAAACACAATAGCATGCATCAAACCTTTTACTACCAGAGAACAAAGCAAAACAGAACATTTTTCATTTCTTATGAGTATCCTGAAGGTAAAACTGTAGTACCTAACAGCTGCTCAAATGTTCTTGCTTTATGATATTAACTGTTCTATGGACAGCTTTTATGCTATCTCTTATTTGGCTTTTATCACTGGCCCTTATGGCAGGAGAGATGAAAAACTACAATAATTGCCCAAAACATCAAGAATTCATAGCAGGCTTAGCGCATGTTGTTCTAACTAACAGTAAAGTGTTGGTAGCAGTGCACCTGTAATAACTACTTAGACCTGATTCCCCTACACTGACCAAAAAAACATACAAGAGGAAGTAAAAGCATTGGTGGACTCAAGCATCTGCAAAAACAGTTTTTTAACAAAAATACTGAAAATGTTAAGCAGGTCCTGGGGTCTATCACTGCTGGCACTTTTTAAACATCACCTCCTAAAGGCACAGGAGCAGCATTTCCCAAAAGTTGGAAGTCAAGCAGGAGAGGCTTGGATGAACAGCAATCTTCTCTTGGAAATAAAGAAAAAAGAAAATGTATGCTCAGTGGAAGCAAGGTCAAGTGACATGGGAAGAATTTTAAAGGAAATATTAAAATAACTTCTGTTATATGGTAAAAAGTAAAAGGAAATTATAAAGAAAAGGTAGACTTTTCATCTTGTGAGCACCCTAAATTTCATAACAAAGCTAATCTAGAATTATGACATCATAAACCAAAACTAATTATGGATCACCTTCTTTGGGTATATTTCTGTTTAAAATTATTTAAGTTCTTTAGGAAGGAAAGGTGTCTTTTTAAATGAGAATAGAGTGTAAAAACTTACCAAGTAGAATAGCAAAACCAGACTGAGAATAAATGAAATGTCCCATTACCTTCCATAAGGAGATAACACTGTAACCTGGAGGTGATGGTATAAATACCAGTGGTGTTAATTGTTCCATTTTAACTGCATTGTTTCACACTAATCTCACTGGTAATGTTATTATATCATAAAGACACATTCTCTGTCACTTCTCCTTGTTCTCAAATACCCCAGTTTTTGCACAACAGGAGCTGTCTGTTGGAGCCTGGAGTCACCTCTGGCCTTCACAGTGTTGAGGCTAAGATTATCTAGCCCTAGTACAAAATCTCTGAAATGTGAAAAATTGAAAATATAATCACAGAGTCAAGTTGACTTGTTGCTATAAAATAAATGCAGCAGGGCTGCTCTAAATAGTTTCATATTTATTTCTGCAGAGCAATCAAATAAAGAAGTTATAAACAATGTTAAGGTGTTGGCAAATTTTAACACAAAATCCAGGAATCATCTAGGAGGCCATAAGGTTTTCTTTGTACTCTATTCCCAGGATAGGTTTTGAAATATTTCTGACCATGATTTGAACTAAAACTTCTCCTGACTTGAAAAACACATTGTTATATCTGAATTTTTTCAGTGGGACAATTTTAGGCAATTGCATGGGAACAAGTTACATATAAGAATAAAGAGGTCTCCCATAAAAGACATATAATAAAGGATGGTTCTGTGAAGGCTTTCTCACATAAATGATTAAGAATATCCAGTCCACTTTTGTGAATTGGCAACGGTGAAAAAGTCACCTTCAGGGGAGTGATTAACATGGAATTATACAGACACAGGATAAGAAAACAGAAAGGATGTTAAACAATTACTTAAGCACAGCCTGTACAAATGAAATCAATGAACGTTTACCAGCATCAGAAATTAGATTTACCAGGACAAAAGAAAAGAAATTAGAAAGTACCTTGATAACAGAGTTAATGATTATTAAAAGGTTTGAAACTTGCACAATGCTAACACTATAAGATCAGTCCAAGTCCAAGATCACTAAAAAGAGTTAGAAAACAAATTAATTTAGTAGACATTTTTATGAGTTTATTAAGCCCAAGAGAAAACATTAAAGTTTGAAACACAGCCAGCATCATTACTTACAGAAGCACAGCAATACTTTAGGAATCTTCACATTCCTTAGACCTAGCAACATTTGTTGTAACAGATCACATAAAATAGATTTAGTTTATGTTATTTAATTTCCTATGAAAACCTAAGTATTCAGTATGGCTAGAAACAGGAGACTTTACCCTCCTGAGGGTGGAAGTCCTTGTTGATATGCAACAAATCATTCTTATTACTGGCAAACCAGGCTCAGTTTTTCGCTGGCTTCCATGCATTCTTCAAGAAAAGGCTTGGGAAGAGCTGCTAGGGACAAAAGGAGAGCTGCTGACTTCTGTTGAGCTAAAACTGGTTCTGGTGTTGATGTAAATTAAGTAGTTGAGTTAATATGACTTATATTTCTGCAAACTAGAAATCAAGTAACCAAAGAGTTAGATTCCACTGTGTTAGCAGAATAAGAAACACAAAATGGCACAAATTCATTGGCTTACATATTTTGTCCCACACTTCTTTCCTCCTTCACATCTGTGTCATGGTTTGGATGAAGACAAAGTAGAGCAGAACACTGTATTGTGCGAGCTTTAGATCAAAAGAGAATTTACCTGTACAGGGGCAATTCTTAATTTCTCATTTACTAGTAGCATGTGTTCCTTTCAAATTACCAGGTATCATTTGGTCCACAGAAGTTCGAGGTGAAACAACATCAGAGTTTTCACCAGGATAGATGCAAATTATAAGATGGTTAATACTAACTTGGTGCTGGCATTTCTTTTTGTTTAATTTTTTTAATCCATATTTTCAGAATAAAACTTGTATGGGACTACAAACCATTTGTCCTGCCAATAAGGACTATTCAGTGGCATTTTTAGTATCTCTACATCACAAGCTACAGAAATCTGAACTAGATTTTCACAGGTTTACTCAGACATTCAAGAGTAAAGTAGCTGCAATAGCACAAGTTCAGTTGAAGCGAAATCTAATCTACTGAAAAACTGCTTCAGAAGAAGGGTAATTTAGCCTCTGTGGTGTTGCCTGCTACCATGCCTAGACAGCCCCCAGTGCCATGCTAATTAACTTAAAAATGGCTCACCAGGGTATCTCTGTACTGTATTCTTCAGGAGAAGTATACGAGTAGCAATATGCAAAAACACTTTGATGAATAAAAATGGATATACACAGTGACTTGAGATAGTCTTGTGCTAAATGAGCATCCTCAAATGGACAAATAATACATCTTTCGTGATGTGAATTCTAATTAGACATGAAAGCAGGTTGAAGAAAAGACTGTAGGTAAAACCTTGTCTTTTTTTAGGCAAAGTTTAAATGTAGGCTTAAAATTCATCTGTATGCCAAAACATTAATTTTATATGAGATATGCAACTATATGTAGACAGAAACACAACCTTTTTCCTATATATTTTTTCTTCAATAAAAGCCTGTATTGTGAGAGTGAAGAGAAATCTTCAGACAAATTTTCTATAGCAATCTTAGCTTTATATGCAGATGATTTGGTCTAGCAAAATACAGACTCTGTGATCGCAGATTAGAATTAGAAACTAGGAATGACACAAAATGTACTAGAAACCTATGGAAGACTGGCTCTACAATTGATGAGACAGAGTAGAGATCAAAACTGAAAGCCATTTTCTACTCCAATGCCCAAAATACAAAAAGCAGAAGAAAGACACTTCCACAAAATATCACAAGTAATAAGAGCTCTCATACAAAGAAGAAAACAGGTGTAGAAGAACTAGGCTACATTTTAGAAAAATTATAATTGGCAGAAAAAAAACTGAAAGGCATTTCAAACAGCTCTAGTTTTGGAAATAAAAAGTAATTCCAAATGTATATGATGAAGAGTTGTACACATTTTCTTGAAATTCATCTTGTTCAGATGTTGATTTGTTCACTTGTTTACTGGCTGATCTGTTTAGCCATGTCAAATATCCAAACATGAATGTATGATGAATTATAATAATGGTGATGAGACTGCAAATAAATTACATTAAATACATTAAAATGAATCCTTAATTAAAGCTAAATACCCGAGAATGTGTAATGCTAAGGGCTTAATATCTACACATGTACTTGAGTGATTTCCTGACAGCAGTTTTTTCTCGGTAGATGTAGGTACTATGGTTCAGTTTCACCTTTGTGATTCATCGTAAGTGATTATCAGGTGTTCACTGAAATTTTCAGCTTCTTGACCTTTGTTCCTGAACTTGGCTGCTAAATTTCACACATTAATAGTAATACAAAAAATAATTTTAGAAACTTTTATTTGCAAATAATTGATATCCACTCTAGAAAGATGTCTACTTTCTCACGGTCATATTGTAGTACTAATATTATACTAATCTTTTAATATAGAATATTTACATGTTAGAGTACTCATTGTGTGCCAAATGTTTGGTTGGGATGTAGATTAAGGAGATAAGAACAGATCTTACTCGCTATATATGTATTGTAACTGAACTATTTTATGCCAAAAAAAAGGTAATTTAACGTATTCTGGCATATATGAACACACAGGAAATTAAATATAAAGTCTCTAGTGATTTTAGAAAAGACAATATTAATTGAAAGAAGGGACAAGAGACCATCTATAAGGGTCTAAAGGAACTAAGGTAGGTTATTTTTTATTCTGTGTAAGGTCTAGTGTAGTTGATTGTTCAAGATAGTCTACCCATAAAAAAGAACAATATCTAATGAGGATGGATGTATCACCTAAGCATATAAGAAATGGCTGCAGCAAGAAGAGAATTGTGATGCATGTGGAGGGTTCTTTTTTATTCAGGTCCCTCTTACATGATTGCTTTTAAAATGGAGAAAATATTTTCTACATTTGCTGAAATGACATTACAGAAACAAAGGTTAACCATATTTAAATACTTATACTTTATAACATCTTTGTTTTTCCTTTCTTTGTTTCTTTTTATTTGAATGGCATTCCCTTAATACCGGCAGAAAATAAATCATTTGGAAGAGAGTGAATTTGGTTTAGTTATAATGAAGAGGAGCAAAGAAAGATAAGAAAACTGTTTTATAGAGGGACAGAAATTTACTCACTATACAGGCAGTATTATTAGTCACACTGATAGTCAAAGTGTATGTGTTGTTATAAGTAAGAGATGGGGAAAAGTAATACATATAAGAAAATCATGCTTTTTGTCCTTTGGAGAAATCAAGATATACAGGTTTAATATTGAAAGAATTTTCTCAGTGTTGTTTCTATACACTCATCAACAACAAAAGAATAGACAATTTGGCACTAGTTACAAGTGTTTGGTTTGATGTTCACTAAAAAACAAACATTCTGAACAGGCTAGCATTTTTATCTGGAACAGTAAACTTGAAAAGGAGTGGGAGGATAACCAGTTCAAAGCATTTCAGGACAGTAGAAGGGTTGTTATCAGTTAGAGAATCTCTTTTCATGTCTTAATGATGTAAAGAAACCTTCTTATCATGAAGCAAAGAATATCCTGACTAGGAAAGGGCCCACAGGGATCATTGAGTACAACAGTTAGGCCTGCACAGGACATCCCAAGAATCACACCACATACATGAAAGTATAGTCCAAATGCTTCTAGAACTCAGACAGGCTTGATGCTGTGAACACTTCCCTGGGGAGCGTGTTCCAGTGCCCGACCACCCTCTGGGTGAAAAACCTTTTCCTAATATCTAGCCTAAACCTCCTGTCACTGGTCTCAAGAGTGAATAGATCAGTGCCTGCCCCTCTGCTTTAGCTCGTGAGAATGTTGAAGACTGCAATGAGGTCTGCGCTCAGTCTCCTCTTCTTCAGGTTGAACAAACCAAGAGACCTCAGCAGCTCCTCATGAGACTTCCTGTCCTTGTTAGAAATAATACAAGAGATGAGTAAATATAGGAAATAAGAGTTGTATAGATTGCTATACTCTTAAATAATAAGAAAAAAGAACTATATAGAGTGTGGGGTTTTTTAAGTTTTTTTTAAGCAGCCTAGAATGTGGAAAGTATTTCTCTACTGAAAATATGCAGCCAAACTGCTCCCTTCTACTCTTGTATCTAAACAATATTATTTATATAACAATTGTTCCTAATACAGTTTTAATCAAAGTTACCAAGAGGGTTAATACTGTTGATTAAAAAGACAAAAGTAATGTGGCAGTGAAGGGAGTAATACAACTTTTTAAACTTCAGAGGTCATCAGTATAGTGCTAATTAAAAAAATACTGTCAGGTTCTAGATTTTTGTCCTTGAACTTTGTCAAAGAAGCTAAGAAAAGTTATAGTTATAGTCCAAATAAGTTATAGTCCAAAAAAGTTATAGTTGTTCAGTCTACAACCCACAGCAATCTTTTTTTCATTTAGAATACTATTCAGTGCATTTATTATAAAGAACTCCACCTGTTTTGAAGTACTGTAGAAAAACAAAATATGTTACTACATTTAGAAGAAAAAAAAAAGGAAGATTTTTGTGCATAAAATAGTAGAAGAGGAGGTTCAAATGCACTCACGCGCATTTACTCATGCTCTGGAGATTTAAATCTGGAGTTACATGAAAAAGTTCTTCCAGTAACCTTATGTGCTGCTTCCATGAGCCTATCCTAAATACATCAATGCATTTTTATTGCAAAGAATTTTCAAGAAACAGGAATAGATCATCATCTTTACTAAAGGCCAAAGTGTACATAAGCCCTTTGGGAAAGTCAGAGATACAAGAGAAGTGTTAATTTCTGTACATGTTTTGTAAGAGATTGAGGTTTTCATCATCTATTGTGTGTTTGCATTATGTTGTTTATTTCCCAGTGATAGAAAGCAGTGTGAACATGGTGCAAAATAAGGCACTGTCCTTACACTGTATCTGTCCGCATGGAATGCTCATTAATCTTATACTGTTCAGGTAGGACATATCTTTTTGTACTTTTAAATTTTGTGCCGTGCTTAGGCATCAGAGCTATGTGGATTTGTAACAGACTAAAATTCATATTTGTTCTTTATCATATTCATTTCTGTTACCATCAAGTCCCCTGTATTTGCAATTAATTTCTGATATCATCACATATTCAAGATTAATTTAGTGCATGAACATTTAATACTTTAAAATAACACTTATTATAAAGTTTTGGCACTTTAAGGGATGAAAACAGTGGCAAAAAGAAATTAAAAGGTCAAAAGTTTTAGTCAGTTTTCCATCAATTTTTTTTTTTAATTCTGTGTCCTTTTTCTCATTTCGTTTATCCTTGTTCAACTTCTCAGAGCTGATCAACACTCTCTCAATAACTATTTCACCCTCCACTACATCACTCTCCTTTAGAACATGACTTGAGCTTTATATGAGGACAAAAAGATGAGAGCCTGAAATCTGCCCATGATCAAAGCCTAGCATAGTTGGAATCATAAGAGTTTTCCATATATGATGCAGTGACTTATCGACTCTGCTTCTTTCACCATAGAATTAAATGCCTTCCTTTCTGTCTGACTCAATACCTGTCTGCATCTAGATGGAAACAGGCCTGAAATAACTTTTGTTCTTGTGTCTTAGTCAAAACCTGTGACACATCAGCCCAACTGAAGAAGTCTGGAGAAAAAAGTGCTTTTTCTCAAATCCCAAGGTACCTGATGAAAAGAGGTTTCTCCAAGGTGGATCGCTCCACCTTTGGCTCCAAGGAAGTAACAGGAATCATAATCTTCAAAATGAATCCGGACTATGGAATAGTTTGAGTCCACTCCTTCAGTTAATCAGGTGAGAGAAAGGAAAAATAGAAGGCAGAGAAAAAATGCAGACATTAGTTTTTGTTAATTACAATATGTAAGACCTATTTCTTTCTTTATTTTCTGATAAGATCCTGTTACTCGTGTATTTTGGAAAGCTACCATTCATTCTACACATTCTTTAAAGTATTTAACACAATGAAGCTTCATTTGGTCCAAACCATCATTACCATAAACAAAATTAATGAAAATAGTAAGTGAATATTGCTCAAGAACTTCAAATTTGGTTGGGTTCATTCTCACGAGTCCATTCTTTGTGGCCATTATCTGCAAGTAATTCTTCTCACAAAGGAAAGGCCTACAGTTGAAAATTATTCAGATGCCAATTGTGAAAAATTAATTCATAGCCTATAATTATGATGATAATGACACCATGAGTAATCATAAATCACCATTATGACTGCATGATCACTGATCATTGTAGCATGAGGTTTTTGCTTAGTACCCAGTAATATTTTAGGAGCTACGTGACAAACTGAAAACATTGACAAAGTAAACTTTCCTGCAATGAGGTTGCTAATTTACAATGTAATGTTTCTTGAAATATTACATTTTCTTGTTTATCTGTCCTATAAAAGTGTAGCCTCATAGGCTGCTTGTGTATAACTCACTCTAAATTATTCAAATATGATAGCATCATACATTCTAAGATGGAACTAATTACAAGGATAGACTGGAGTCTTCAATAATCTGGAATATTGTTTTTTAATCTAATTCTGCTTCTGAAATAATTACTCAGAATCAATCACTGTCAGGATTATAACAATAATCAAATTGGAGTTAGAAGCTGTTGATAATATCTCAGAGTCCAATTTCTCCCCACAATAAGGAGATCAAATCAATCCAGCAACTGAGAATTACATTAGGATTATTCCAAATATAGTTTGCAGGCATCATTTTACATTTTTTTGATCTTGGGTTTATTTTTACTTCATTTGGAATAAATATGTCCATACCAAACTTTAGACAGTATTTTAAAAATAAACCAAATTATTCTCAATTTACCTGAATAGTGGCTTTCACTGCAAGAACTACAGCATTCTTTCTACTTCCAGTGCTGGTTTATGATTCAAAATGAGGACAACAAAATAGGTCCTACATGTCTGTTTCTCTTTGACTACTGAAAGAACACCAAGCAAGAAATTTGTCTGTTAAACCAATTATTTGCTAAGTATGTAAATATATTTGATAATCCACTGTTACTAAACTTATAACAACTATGTAATTAGTTATCTTTATTTTAGAAATCGCAACGAATATTCTGTCTTAAAAGAATATAAAAACATTTATTTGGCTTTGAATTTAAACAAAACAGAAGATTTGGACTGCATTTTCCAAAGAGAATAACAATTAAAGTATATATTTGGAAGTGGTCCAAGTTTTTCAGGAGAAAAATACTTAAACTTAGTAAAGAGAATTGTATTAATGACACCACCTTATTGAAATCAGGCTATAAGATTGGTTTCATATTTTTTCTCTACTTTATTAGTTTAGTAGATTCAGAAGTTTATTCTTCAAGCTCTTTATGTACTCTTCAAATGACTTTGTATCTTTGTATCTGCCCTATTCTGCAAGAAATGAGTTAGCAATTCACTGCTGCATTATGTAGGATCTTGATAAGACAAAGTTATGGGGTCAATTGCAAATCTGCCTGAATAGTATTGGGTTATTTTTTTAATCAGAGATATTATTGGCAATTTTGCTGACCTTTGCCTAAGTGAAGCATTTATTGTATGTTGTCTCCTCAACAAATGTTTTCTTTCCACATAGAAAAGAGGAGATAAAAAAGAGCTGCAAAGGAAAAGGGAAAACAAACAAAATAAAGAGATGTTCCAAGAAAGAGAAGTAAAATATGTAGGAGCAGAGGAGAAGCTGATACATATGAAGCACAAAGCTTAACTCTAGGAAAATGGAAAATGATATGTACCTGTCAAGTATATAGGCATAAAAAATACCCCGTTATGCCAATTTCCAGAAGCCTCAATGCAGTTGCTAACAGGTGTAGTAGCCCTATTATGCACTTTAAATCTTACCAGGCATCTGATTCCCTTCTATGAAAGTAAATAGTGCTGTCTAATATCCTAATACAATTTTGAAATTTTTATATTCAAGAAGCCACAGAAAATTGGAAAATTATTCAGACCACATATTCAGACCATAATTCATATATAATTCAACTCTATTCTATAAAATTCTGTTGATTAAAAATATACATTAAAATTTTTTAATAAAAAAAAAATACTGTCTTTCTGTCAAACAAAATCAATTTTTTTATGAAACCTAAAATTCCCCTTTAATTGTCCAGAAAACTTGTTGTTTTCTTGATAGTGCCTACAGTTCACTTCCTCCAGGCATGCCAGCAAAAATATATATGTAACAAAAGCATATTTATATTAATATATAAATATTACCATTATTATTAGCCTAACTTAAATTTATATATACAAGATTCTGGAATAATATACATGCTACTCTACGACATTCTTACATTTTTAAGGAACAATAAATTGGAAAAAAATTACATTAGATTTACCTCTCTTTGATGCTGTTATATGGGCAGAGATATATAAAGGGAGAAATAGGGCTTCAATATAAAAAGAATTGGACTTTTTATATCTAACTAGTTATAAACCCTAGACCTATTTGAAAGTCTGAGATGACAGAAAGTGAGAAGATAGAAGTTGTTGGATTTTAGGCTTTCCAACTTGTCTTCTGACATTCATTAATTATTAAATCATATCACATTTATGAGAAAAATTTCATATCCCATATAAAACCACTATTCGTCTTTTCTCAAGGCAAATAGACTTTCACAGACAGAAGGCTGACTGAATATACAAATGGCAGATGAATTCATAGGGTTTTTGAAAAAATGTGTTTCTAAAAACAACAAATGTAAAACCTCCAAAATTTACTGCAAAAATATTGTGAGGCTGAAGACCGGTTTTTACATAATGGACATTACTCAAACTGCCTGAGAGAAGTGTCTTTGACTTCATAATTTCTTTGATACTGGTGCAAGCCATATGCAAACAAAATTCCCCACTGAAATCAATGAAAATTTTATTGCAGACCTCATGAGAGCAACAAGAAGCTGTGATGTTTGTATTGTTTTTATTTCATTTGTCTCCTCTATTTTGTATATGAGCAAGGATTACTAGTAAAAATCCCAAAGTATACAAAATTTAATTCTCAGGTATGCTATAACCAGGACATTTTTCTAGACCCCCCTCATATTCTGGCTGGTGTGACCTGAACCCAGGAAGGACACAAGTAGAACTATGGGACTCAGGCACACATCCTGCTGCATCATGGCATCAGTGATTCTGATATTCCTTTCATCCTGTAGTACTAACATTCTGTTACGCTACTGTACCTGCCCAAGGTGTAGACCATCCGAAGTCACCAGGGCAAAGGGCTTTTTGATGACACCATAACAATGAACTGTGATGCCTGGTTCCACATGCCTTTTACAAGTGTCAACGGATGTCTTAACTCATCACCATGTCATCTTGATCTGCCTAACTTGCCCCATTAACAGCACCAGAGAGCCTTCAGCAAGACATACGCAACTTAGACGTGTGTCAGCACCTTTCATGGCTGTAGACCAGGGTCTGAGCCCTGACCCAGTCAGCATTTTTCACCTGGAATAGAACCACATTCCCTGAGCGTACAACCCCCCAGGTAGCTGGAAATCACCTCCAGCTGACTGCAGTCTCCCTGAGCTGCTGTAAAGCAGCACACTACCAGGAGGCTCTATGCCTTCTTATATTGCCTCTTCACTGACCTCTTACAAAGCAGAAAATTGAAGGAGAGGAAAGAATGATCAGAGCCTTTTTAACCTGTTTCTTGTCCCAGGAGGTTCACTGAAGCACACCTGAGAGGGCAGAGAGGCAGCAGTACTGCTTGGCTTAGTGGGTCTAATTGCCCGCTCCAGGAAGTTAAGCTGAAACAGCAAGAAGAAAGTTATTCAATTCCCACTTTAGGTGGGAATTGTGTCATCTTGTGTCTTCATTCCCAGAAAATAAGTCTGGTTACTGAGCCAAGCCAGAAATTCATCACATGTTTAAAGCAACAGTATCCAAAATACCAATTCATAAGTCAAATTATGTATCTATGGTTTTTGTTTTCTTTAATCATGGCACTCCAGACATTTTTTCTATCTCAGGTGATGTTGGAAAGGTTTTATATCATTTCAAGAGAAATAAACATCTCTCTGATAACAATAGAGGTTTGAAACATAGCTTTACCCTCTTAAGTCAGAGGAAAGTAGGAGCTATATCCAAACTAGCAACATTTTGAAGAAAACAAATCATAGCCCAGGGCCCAGTTTCTGCATTGGGTAGGACTTAATCAGGCAGCTGCTTCTGCTGACATCACATGTTGCCCATAATATGCAGTTACACATGGCTAGGTACAAATTACAAAGACAGGAGGGAAAGAACTGGCTCCACAGTCACTGTTCCTAGAGTTTTTGTTTGCTCCCTGAGTAGAACAGCAGGTTAAGCAGAATTTCTTACAAACGATTTGGTCTAATTGTCTCCTCAAATTGGGATAATGTAAAATAAAACAAAAGGTGAATTCCTCCCCCCATAAATATTCCAATATATATTCATTTCCAACAAATGCTGTTTCAGTAAGGCTCCAACATTCTCTTTGAGTTCAACTTAGCGTTTCCTGTTATATTGTAGCTGACATCAGAAAAGAATTCACAGTAGAATTGTCATATAATAAACCAGTATGATTGCTTTAGCCACATAAAATCAAACTATTTTAATTATTTTCTGGAAAAAAGGACAGTGGAATTGATGCAGATATGTCGATTATTGAATGCAAGAACCTTTTCCCACTGTAAAATTGTTCCAGAAGATGACTTTCCAAAAATTGTTAAAAAACAGTCCTCTGAAAACAAATTATTGCTAGCCGTGTAGCTACTATTAATTCAGGGCAAGGGGTGAGTTCAAAACCTTGTGATATGGTCTTAATTTTTTGCAGGTTAAAATGGGAACAATCCTTAGAACTGACAATTTTAATATATGTAACCAAGCAGCTCTCCCCCTTATATTTGTGTTTCCATTTCTGTATTGATAAAAATAAACACTCTGAACACTGGGAGTACTGGATGAGCATAAAAGAACTTTGCAACAGGTCAATGTTTCATATGCAAGACATGCTCAAGGTGTTGAACTGATAAGGCAGTATTCAGAAGAACGAATAAGTTTACATTGACAAGATGTGTTTTCACACTCTCACATCTCAGTGAAAAAGACCCTCTGAGGCTTGGATCACTGCTTGTGGACCCAGGCTGGCTGACATGTCTGTTTGAACATAAGGGTGTCTCTGCTGCTCAGTCATCAGAATTCTTTTTCTGGAATCTGTATGGTCATGGCATAGATACATTCTCTGTCAATTAATTTTTCTCTGATTTTGGATACCTGAGCAGTTGCTGCCTGGGAACTCACAAGCCACTCAGACTTGGCAATCTGCACATCTGTGATTGACACTTTCTCACTTTAATCTTCTGTGTGTATGAATGGAACCAACTTTTAAAAGACACAGTAGGCTCTGAATGCAGTAGACCATCTGTGTAAGCCACAAGAGCTGCCAACAGCAGAGTACCCCTCCTGTGCTCTGTTTTTTAAATAGGGTCCTTGGGGAATAGCAGCTGAGATTTACAATGTCTCAAAGCAGTCTAAGAATCAAAGAAATGGGATGCCCAATAGTGTGATAGCAAATCCCATAGGCTTTGGTGTTAGGTAGGATGGAGACAATGATGATGGTGACAGTACACTAATGAGGACAATGATGCTGTAGGCTGGGTAAGTTACCTAAAATTCCTTAATTAAAGGTGTCTAAAGCATATAACTAGCTTGTCTTGTTTAATTTATTTTCTGATGATTCATATTTGGCTATTTACTTTATTGTTCTAAGATTTTTTCCCTAACCTTACCTAGACTCTTGAAAATCCATGCTAACTGTAATTGTAGCTTGAAATAATTTTATGTCCACATATTCTACAACCTTGGCCTTTCCCCACAACGAAAATCTATATAATATTTGCAAGCTAAACTACAATGTGTTCAATGTTTAGTCAATTTCCAAAGTGTAAAACTCTTTTTTTTTAAACAAAACAATCTTCAGAGCTCACGAATCTCTGAGTCTGAGAAACTGTGATGCATTTGTAACATACCAAATTCTCCGTTTTTCATGGACAGCACGTAAAACTGAGGGAAATCCAGCAGTTCTGACAGAATTTTACTGAGAAAACAGAAAACTTCAATTTAAATTAGCAGATGTTTTTCTGAGTGTATCAAAACTGAATAAATGTTTGTATGGACCCCTGCAAAGCAAAACTGTCAAGCTTCATATTATTTCAAGGCAATACAGTTTCCTATAATGAAAAACACAGTTAATATTTTCATATTTCCAAGACCCGTCTTACCACATGTTCAAAGATATATTCATTCTCTCCTAACAGTTTTACACTTTCAAAGGACATGGAAGCATATTTTCCTCTAAGTAATGGCAAAATTATACCATTTTTTACCAGATGAAAGAAAGCATATTGTGAGGAGCGGAAGAACAAAACACAAAGGCCTAACAAAGGTTCACTGTGTGAATCTGTTTGTGTTTCCATATATTTTTTGTCACTGATGCTCCAGATCTCAGTGTCACTGTAGTACCATTAGCAAAACTCTTATTTATATATGAAAATAAAGCAAGACTCCTTCTGTTAGCAAACACTGTACTGATTCTCAAAAAACACAATGCATCCAGATATTCAGACGCAAGCATATCTTAATGGAATTGTTAATTAGAATTGTATTTTTTCCTATGTCTACTATTCAGAGATGACATGATGGAACTACTTTTTAGGACAGCTTAGAAAGAGGAAGAAGAAAGGGCTTTACATGATTTTATCCAGGTTTGTTAGGGTCTTTTTTATTAAAACAACTGGTATGTTGCATGGAATAAACGTATTTTCAGTGAAGCAAAACTAATGAAAAAAAGTAAAACAAAAAAAATCTTTGCATTTTCCATAAAAATCATTCCTTTCATTTTGTAAATACCTTCCCTGAACTCATCAGCTGCAGCAAGTTTGGAAGCAATTTAAATTCCTCCATTGCTAATCCTTTCCAAATCTTCCTTTGTTGATTAGGAAGCTACTTCTAATTTCTAGTTTAAATTTATAAATTTGTATCCATTTAATTTTCTGAAAGTACTATCCTTCAGTATTTATGACTTTACATTTATTTACTGAATCTATTTATGAAAAATAATAATATCCTTCTCAACTTTTATTTTGCTAGCCTGAATAAACCAATACCCTTTAATCTCTTTATATATGATAAGTCCTCCATTTCCTCTGGTTATCCTCCTTCGCTCCTGTTCCAGTCTCAGTGGATTTTGTTAGTTTGTTTTAAACACAGGTTACTTAACAGAACACTGCTGTATTCCAAACGTGCCCCTACTAAAAGCCTTGTAAAGCAGCTACACAGTACCTGGAATATTTCTCCTGGAAATATCCACACTATGTATTGTAAAAACGCCACCTTTTTCCATAGCTGAAGTTTAACAATCATTTTGCTCATTTAGGTTTGTTCTTTCACCACATTAATCTGATTAACTACTTTTGCTTAAAACACGTTATGCTATCCATTTCAACATACATGATCTTGTACTGATCTGTCTTATTGCTATCCATCCTTTGAATATGTACCATCTCATAGCCTTATCTTTGCCCACTGTGGTAGTAAGGCTTGAATTGTATAAACTTTACTTTTCTACATCATCAAGCTCATTAAGGAAAATATTGAACACAGGTTATGAAAAAAACCCAACACCTAAAGAAAATAAGAAGTGATTTATCCCCTTCCTCTATAATTAGTACCAATGAATTATCATCTTTCTCTTATCCAGCTTTTTATTCACCAACTGTCTTTACTTCAATGATTACTTGTGGCATTAAATCAAAAGCATTTCCTTAAATATAGTTGTACAAAGTTAACAAATTTACCGTTTTCAAAGTAATGAGTTATCCCAATAAGCATTTGTTAGAAACTACCCATGATAAAACCAATAAAAGTTTTAGTTTATGTTCTGTTTATACTTGCCTCCTTTATATAACAGTTTCAGATGTACACCTGCAATGAACAGGTATTTCCTGGACTACCCCTCCACCGCACCCATTTTCAAAAGTAGATTTATTTGTAGCTTTCAATGTCCAAAGTTCAAGTTCCCTCCTAAAAAACAAACCAAGACCATTACTACTGGGTTTGGAAATTCATTTTTCAATTGTTTTAGTCTTTTTAAAAGGTTAAACTTTAACAAACTAATAGTCCTAATATTGTTTTAACAGAATCACAAATCACAGAACCATTTAGGTTGGAAAAGACCTCCAAGATCATTGAGTCCAGTCTTTGACTGATCACCACTTTGTCAACTAGGTCAATGCTAAACAGTCCTTTCCATGAAGAAATTCCTCCTCGTATACAACCTGAACTTCTCCTGGCACAGCTTAAGGCCATGTCCTGTCATCCCATCACTAGTTACCAGGTAGAAGAGGCTGACCCTCACCTGGCTACACCCTCCTTTCAGGTGATTGTAGAGAGTGACAAGGTCACCCCTGAGCCTCCTTTTCTCCAGGTTAAACATCCCCAGCTTCCTCAGCCACTCCTCATATGACTTACTCTCTAGACTCTTTAGTTTGTTTTCATCACAGATTTGGCAGCTTTCATTAGTCAATGTGCAGTTTCATGAGTACATACATACATTACATTCATACATTACTGTCTGGATTAAATCTGTAATTAAAACTATTTTTTACTCTCTGATCCACAGAATTTTTTTAGCTTTGTGTACATTCTTGGTATTGGAATGTGTTGCATAGGCCTCACTTTTTACCTCTTTATGTGACAGAAATCTGTATTAAAAGTAGTATTTCTATTTCTATTTATGAAGTAAAGAACTACTCAACTTTTAGCCAATTTCACTCTATTCTTTACTTCCCTTAATTTCAAGAATAACCTCTTTTGTTCATCATTCTTTTTTTTTTTCAATAGAAAAGCTATACCTTTCTTCTGAATACCTGTGTGAGTCGTTCATTCTTTACACATTATTTATCCTTTGATGGTTTATTATTGTTTGTCTGAAATATAAACTCTCTAAAATATTTGCATTTACTTAAAGTAAATAAATTCTGAGCATCCTCCATGTTCAAATTCTTTGTGTCTTCTCAATAAATCACATTAATAAGTTTCTTCCATTTGTTATACTTCTCTCTTCCCCTCCCAGATCTACTTTTCTATAAGTAATATTTTCAGAAGTACTGAGGCAGCTCTAGGATTGTTCACTCACAGTTTTTTTTCCATGATCTGTTCTCAGCAGAGATGCATGTTCCCATTCACTCTAAAAACCTAATCAATAAATTAATTCAAATGTTGAGCCTCAGTAGTTTTGCAGAAGAATTTTCTACCTCTCTCCAGCATGTGTGCCTATGATGGGAAGAAAGAACAGGAAAGAACAAGATTGTAGGGGGAAAAAAAGAAAAAAGTGTAAAAGAATTAAAAATGTGGACAGGACACAATGGAAAAAGAAAATAAAAAAGAAAAAAAAAAAAGAAAAAAAAAGAATTAAGGGTAATACAATTAGATGGGGACAAAATAACATAAACCATAAATTTTCCAGGCAGAAAGAAACCTAGACAGTCAAGACAGGAGAGATAGTGGAAAGCAATTTAGACCGCAGTATGAAATACAGGAGCAAAAGCAAGACGATGCAATTTTGCTCTCTATGCATTGATAATGACACAGTGCAGCACTCTATCATCTGGAAAAAGGAAAAGTAACTCAAGAATTTAAGGATGTTTCTATTGTGCATCTTACACAGGGAAAAGTCATTGTATGTTATACTACAAACATCACAGCACTAACACCTCTTTCCAAACTATCTTCAGGGCTCAGACTACATTCAGTTGTTCAAATGCTGACTTTGTTGAAACATTATTTTTAGATGTCCAATGTGGATTCCGTGCTGACTGCAGTACTCACAAGTGGGGAAACTGAAAAGACGTGTAGTGTCCAGGTTCAATCCTTCATAAACTTTCTGTTTGCATTGTTAAGACACTAAAACAGGTCATGTCTCTGAGTTCAGCCCAGGAAGGCATCATCTACCTCACACTTACAGAGAATGTTGATACTTCAGTATTACATGATTCCATTCCTGTCATACAAAAGTCAGTCTAACTTCAGTATCTTTGGGTCAGTCCTCCTTTCTATTTTCTAGAATTACAGTGTTACTACCCACGCTGTCCTTTGAAAAACAGGATCAGAGCCCTCCCTATCACAAGTTGTTACCTTGACTGATCATGGTTTAAAAATTAGGCACAGTTTCTGTAGAGTTTAAAAGCATTTTTTGTTATCATGGAGCAGAAAACTAGTCTTTGTGGTATGCACATGACAATGAGGTTTAACACTTTACTGATTACTAAAGGACCTGACAGCACTGAACACATAATTATTAGTATTCTCTAAGCAAACAACGTAATGTTGTGTAATCCCAAAATCCTCCTTGCAGCTTCTCAGCTCTTTTCCAGCTTCCTCTGAAACACTATCCATCCTTCACTGACTGCAGAATCTCTCAGCAGTTTGTTAGCCGAGCCACCCAAGACAGCAAATATGGCAAACACAGAGTGACTTTGCAGCAGAAACCCTAACAGTACTTATCAGGTATTTGTAAATCCCTCTGTAAATGCCTTCAACTGGTTTCCCTTTCTGCATTTCCCGTGTCAAGGAGACCCATGTTTGGAAGGCCATTTCAGCAGGGAAACTTCTAGAGCTCTGATCCAGGCTATATATGCAGTTTAAACATACCCCAGAGTAACAAAGAGATACCAAGCTGCTCCAACCACTGCAGTCCTGCATCTCTCTCAGTAAGATTTCACTTTGTACTATATTAGACACGAAATCTTTTATGAAACAGACATGAAAATTACATTTTGACTAATAAACTTTTATGACAGAGATAGCATATGGAGAATCTAGGAAAAAAATATATCCAGCATCAAAATACAGTTAGGAGAAATGCTTTGGGTTTCATCATTTAATGTAGTTAACTGGTCCTTCTTGAGATATGAAGAAGGTATTTTAAGTTTTGCTTGAATCCAGGGTGAGAATGTGAATAGAGCTTTTATCTTAGATAATAGGCGCTGTAGCACATGTCTATTTGTTGGTTCTTATTTACGAATCCTAAACCAATCCCATATATTTTTACTTTTGGAATGGAGGACATTTGTATCAGTCATCTGACTTTGAATTAGACACCACATTTCTCTTCCTCTATATCCCTCCCCTAGCCTTTTTCTCATCAGCAAATTTAGTAATTTTGAAACATGTATATAATTTCAATAACTAACTTCCTCCAGCTATACCCTTCATTCTTGATTTCCAGATTGGTTTTGAGTGGGGTGTCCTGTGAATTCTAATGACTGAAATCAAAAACTCCACTCCTACATTTATATGAAAGTCAATTTTAGGCCCACCTGTTTTAAGGATTAATTTTCAACTACTGTACTAGAATCTATAGATGTCTGAGTTCACATATTACTGAAGGATTTGATAGAGAGACACAAAGGTTTAGTAACTTAAATCATCATCTGACCTACACTCGGGGTTTGATTCCCACATCAACTATCTCTATAATCTCTAAAGCAAACATGGATTACAGAAGGCTTGAATGAAAATTGATATTATAGTGTATATTGTCAGTGGAACTATTTCACCAGCTCATTTGATTTTCAAGTTGACAGCATTAAAGACAGTCTTGATTTAAAGTAAACAAAATATTACCTTAGAAATTAATATTTATAGCCATTTGTTTAAGTAATGTTATAAACTAAGATTTGCTTAATTTCCTGTGTTTTGAATCGACTTCATTTATTATACAAAAAGTAGCTTTCATTAAGGTGGTTGCTTTCCATTAATCTCTAGAAAATGTGGTGTTTATCCTGCTTGGAAAATGAAGGATTAGGAGACAACACATCCCTTCTATTCCTACATACAGCCATGTGAATTTGGGTAGAGATTATATTTAACCTTCTGTATCTACAAGATGGAAACAACAAAAATGTTCCTGTCTGATCATGTGATTTGAAAAACTGAATCAATTAAGACTTCAGACTAATATAAACACAGCTTTGACCGGCAAGTGAACATGCAAGTATTTTAAGGTACATTTCCTATAGTGAGTGATGAAAGAGCAATTATACTCCACTCCTAATGATACAGAGGCACGGTCAGAGACTTGTTCTATTTTTACTGCCAAATCTGAATGTTAGATGAATACCTAATCTTTCAGAGTGTCCTGCAAGTATTAGATTTTTCCCTGTCTTTCCCATTGCTTTAAAACTTTATGTGTCTTCACATAACCTCACTGAAGCTCTACAGGTTGAAATGTATTGGTTTGGGTGTTTCCTTATGTACAAAGAATGGTTCAAGCCAACCAAAAGAAGCTTAGTTAGACAAAACTCTACTACTGATTTTAGGATAGATTCTGCTACAAAAAAAGTGATATCATTAATTCAGGTTAGTAGAAATACTAGAAATAATGTGTGTAGTAGGGAGTTCTATATCTGATTCTTTAGTTCCTAGACTGTTCAGCACAAATGTTCTGGAGAGAATATAGCTATTCACATTGACTACGTTCAATTGTTAGTAATGTAATAATATGAGTAAAAAGAACAGGTGTTTTTTAGTAAAATTTGTGAAATCATTAAATTCCCCTCTGTGATTTTTTAAATTTTATTTCTAAAGGCTTGAAAGCTTTATTTGGAGATTTAAACAAACAAACAAACAAAAACCCCAAACTCACAAAAAACCTAATAATATAAATTTCAAATCTATTTTTCTTTTATGTACCCACTCTTGAATCTCTATAAACCATCTACGATTAAAACTCCATCATATTACCATCCTTTTAAGGCATATTTACTGTTTTCAGGATATGTGTATTTTTAATATTCATGTAGTGAAGCAGCATATTGCCTTAATTAAAATAAGTCACATTAATTTATCAATCTCTGTTTGAAATTTGTCAAATAGTGATTAAGGTGTAATAGAAACATGCAATCATAGCTACCAGGAATTCAGCAGTTGTCTCACAGTGAGAAACTCTTGACCTTACAACTCATTTACTCTTCGACTTGGCCTGGTAATCTCCTGAAGGAAATGACGCGGAACACATGAGAATTCAGGTCAGAACCCTGTTAGAATCAGTGTGAAAGAGCAAAAGATTATTAGGACTCTCAATAAATTATGACTGAAAATTATTTCAAGGGAAAATTATGCTAAGATGCAAAAGGAACAAGCAGAAAAATAATTAAATAATATGCCCTTATTCTACTGAAATCATATCAAACTTGTTGTATATTGACACTATACAAAATGCCCACCTATGTAAAGAATTAATTTGTCTGTTATATTGTAAATATTTCTGTTTTCAAAAGCTTCTTTGCTATTTGTGATAACAGATGTCAAGAAAGAGAAACACAGTTCTATTATGTGTATGTAGGTTTTTTCTATTTGCTCCACTTCTTACACTGATAAAATCTTGTAGTAATTATGTGCAAAAATATTTAGACAATAAACTGTCTGGGCTGTTTAACTACAACCAAATTCACCCCTAAAAGGCCATGAAACTCTCCTCACTCTCACGTTCAGATACTGTGCTCATTCACAGTTTTCTTTGCTGAACAAGAGTACCAATACCTGCAAGTTTGTACACAAATCGAAGGCAGAACCATGTGTCCAAAAAGGTTCTATAGTCTAAAATCATAACTAGCAATATCTGATCAAATTATGCTCTTTAGCAGGTTGCAGTTGAGTGGTTTACTTTCTCTGTGGTTGCTGCTACGTGCTACCCAGAAGTGGTTAAATGTGGTTTAACATCATATTATTATTATTATACCGCTGCTTAACTTTTGCCTTGAAATCAGGCTTTAGATAAACTCTCCCAGTTTGGTGTGTGTTATCCCACACAGTCCTATCACAACAGTCCTATCATGTCTGTCTTACTGTTACTCCAAATTTCTAACCTTGATAGTTAGTCCCTTGCCTCCCCTCCAGGTTTCCCACAACCTCTCTGCTAGATGAAGAAGACCTATTCTACTTACATTGACTGTAAATCAATAATGTAGCTATGGCTCAACTGTCTCTTCCTCTAAATGGCTGGTGATGAACCACGCTGTTCAATACCAAAATCTCAATCTTACCTGAGGGGCTGAAGGTCCAGTTAAAAATTCAACTGGTGATTATGCTTTGGGGTTTTTTTATTGCATAACTCAGCCTAACCTGCTATATGAAAAGAGGATTTCAATGGCCCTTTCGCTTCATCGTACTCTGAAAGACTAGAAATGTGGCTGTCCTGTTCAACAGCAGCAGAGAAGGTAATCTTCACATAAAGTACTTTCTGCTTTTGATATGCTTCTTGACAAAACACGAAGGACTGTAAAATACTGTGCACTGTTATTCACTCAAGTAAATGCAAGTATAAGAGAATTGATCTTAAGCGCTCGTGTCAACACCTGAAAAAATCAGAAAAAGAGCTCCATAAAATGAAGTAAAAAAATTCGTAAACAATATGTGGAAAAATATTTCCAACTGATTACCAAAGAAGGGCTTGTCAGAAAATTATGTTCTCTCGTAGTAGATATGCTGTGATTCCTCTATTGCTACCAAGTACTTAAAGAGTGAGCAAGGAGAGAAATTCCCAATTAGTGAGAGCAAGATCTTCATGATACATACATTCCAAAATAAATTTTAGGATCAGTTAGTGGCTCCTATTGTTACATGTCTCGTGACATCCCCTCCTCCCCCATCTTGGGATGCTAGTGAAATGCTGACATCAATGTTTATCGCACTTGGTTCCTTAACAATAATCTCATGACATCACAACTGCCACTAAGAGATTCTTTCCCAAATTACCTGCCATTGTACAGGAAACCACCAGATGGCGACTAGAAATGCAGCTCTTCATCATTTCCTGAGATTGAATAATGTTCTGTCTTCAGACCTGGCTTCCTGGTGGCCTCAAAGGGCAGTCAACTTAGAGTCGATGAAAGGAAAGCATTTATCACCTTCTGCAGTTTACATCTGCCTACTAACCAAAATCTTAAAACAGCTTCAAGCAACTTAAACATGCATAGCAGGTCATAATGTCATAGTCTGCTATGAAATTTATTCTAGAAGTTCTCCTTTGCCTCCAGCTTAGCAACATGTACAGTCTCTGAATTTTGCAGAGATAAATCTGCTATTTCACTCAAGAAATTCCAGGTCACCTACAAGCTCAGCGTCTGTAAGCAAGTCCTATCATAACAGGGAACTGGAGCTCAATTGATTTGAAAGATAAACTGCATTAGCAGCAGAAGAAAATCAAAGTAATAAAGGGAAAAAGACTGAGCACAGAAGTGAGAAAGTTTTTCTACTGTTATAATAATGCACAAGTTTATTAATCTCTCTCAGTCTTGCTTTAGTCAGAGAACAATGTCAGTATATCAAATGGATGAGTCTTCTTGTTGCCAGAGTGTCAGCTTAACTCAGTTTATGATTTTCTTTGTTATATCTGCTTCATTAATTTGCTTTAAATGACCTGAGAATCTACTGGGAACATATTTTGCTGCTAAATAATTTATGTGGACAGTAATTATATGTGGATATTAGTCTGCAGTTGCCTTCCCTTGTACATGTTACAATCCCCTCTTCCAGATAACAAAGATAATTACAAAACATCCGCTGTTCTAGAATTCTCTAGTTTGACTAGCTACACAGCTTCCATGGCCAGTGGTACTTACATTTCTGTATGTTGCATGAGGTTCCCTGGGTCTTGCTCGAAAGAACAAGTTTGCCATACTTATATTGTGTACATTGAGTATTTGAACATGCAAAAAACTGGTTAGAAGATGTTAAATGAGTCTTTCTGCTCACCCTCTTGTTTATATGAGGGAAAGTAAAACAGATGTAGGAACCAACATATTTTGATATATTCAAAACGTAATCTTTCATTTTTCAAATAAAGTATTTTGGGTGTTTTAGGCAAGATTTTTTTTTTAATTTGTTATTTCTTTATAATCTGAACTTAATTATCAGGAAACAAAGTAAGAATTCTTCCCAACTGTCTGTTGATTAAAATGACAATGACTACTTAAAGTTCAGTGAAAGAAACCAATTGTCTTTTCTTAATGTGTTTTTTTTGTTCCAATCTGATTAATTGGATATGACCAAGAATGTTCTTTCTTTATCATCTTAAGAATTTTGCTTTAAAATAAAGCCATCAAAAATGTCAATCTAACATGTTCAAAGAGCTTGGAGAAGGTGGAGAATCACTGCAAGTGAAACAGAACTTGTAACCAAGAATTGTTTAGTTTGCAAATTTTGCTCTATAATGAATAGGAAGGAGACTACTACTTTACCAAAGAACTAGAGTGAGCACAGTTACGGTATCAAACATCAAGTACCATTATAGTATCAAACCACACATATTTAATATTTGAAGAATTAAACATGAATTAACTGCAGGTGTAGCCTGAAAAAAAAAAAATACAGTATATGCCTCATAATTTTAAGTCTTGACATCTGGTTTACAGTTTCAGTTATGCCATATCTTACATAGCTGATGTAGCTGTGAATTGTCATTTACATCTAACCACTATTGGTTGAATTTCCTGGCCCCTTGTGTGCACAGATTGAATTTTAAAAACAATTTAAAAGTTCTTCTGACATCATACCCAATAAACCATTCCAGAATATATTCTTTATGAGTTCCATGTGATCGTAGTTTTCAAAAAGAGTATACAGTATATTAATAATACAGTATATTAAGTATTCACTTGTTAGTTACATCCAATTAGAGTGTATTTTGATGTTGTCAGGTTTTTTGCTTAACCTAATAGATGCACTGAGATGTGTCAAAAAATAATTAAATCTTAAATGAAGGAGAGAAAATATTAATATTTTATTCAAAGTGTTGAAAGTAACCCACTAGTGTATTACAATACATGCCAAGTAATTATCTCCTTTTGCAGACTAACTCTCTGACAAGGTTTCTTTTTAAATAAAACATAAACACCAAACATAATATTATGAAATATATCTGCAATGTCATCCTATTTTACAGAATTCTCTCTTTACCCATAACAGAGAAGATTGTTCAATTGATTTAAATTTGAACTTGTTTTGGTAGTCCTAGAACCTGAATATGGGCTTCTTGAGTGGAATTTGAGTTCTGTTAGTTTCTTTGTTTTTCAGTCAACTTTCCATAAAAATGTTTGGATGTGGGTCTGGATATGATAAAGCTTAAGGTACAGAAAGTCTTGTTGCACATTGGAAGGTGTTCTAGACGGGTACATCATCTCAGGGACAGCATTGGAATTAAAGTGTTTCCAGGAAATATATTTCTGTTAGTTTTCAGTCCTCCTTCTGGTACTACAGAATACCTTCTTAGTTTTTCTTGCCAACTCCCCATGAGGTGTGTAGAGATGCAAGGGAACTAAGTAATTTCCCATTTTCTTCAAGAATGCTTGAAGAGCAGCTCCATGGTTCTCCTCAGATCCTTACAGTGGTATGTCAGGTGCCTCATAGGGACCCTAGAAAGAGGAGAGATGACAGGTAAAAATGTAATGTTCATACTCTTGAGACCGGTCTAGCTCTTACTGGTCTGCAGGTGTTTACTATGTATCTATGTCTTTACTATGTATCTGAGCATAATTTATGAATATCTGCCTGAATTTCATGTCAAATGTTCTGTTGTCCATAACCTATAAAAATGATGTTATATTAGTATACATGTATTAGTACATGTATGCATTATATATTAGCTATAATGTCTACTATATATGCTATAATACATAATTATTCTGAGCTTTATCTTATCCCAAAATGCTCATTTATTTGCTCCTGATAACCAAAATCTTCCTTGAGTGTAAATTTTTATTTCTAATTTTTATAGATCACATGCAATGAACATGACAATTACAGTTTACTGGATTGGAGTTCTTTAAGCACTGGTACAAAACTACATATACCACAGTCTGTGATATAAACTATCACTTCATAAATGCAGCAGAAATATACTAAAAAATACAAAGACTTGAAAGAAATTAAAGAAAAAAAATGTCTATTCTTTAGAACTCTTGTTGAAAAGCCTATAATGTGTACAGGTTCTGCCAATTAGATTTCACTTACTGTTGATTTAATTTCATAAATAAATTAGAAAATGATGGGTGAAAATAATTTTTCTACTTTGCTTATTTCCTTTAAAACCAGAGCACATTCTAACTCTAATTTTTGTGTGTCTAATAAATATGAATTGTGAGCAACAAAATAAGAAGCATTGGAAATAAAGTTTGGGCATGATTTTCTTACACTGTTCATCAATAAAACAAACAAAAACTCAAAAATTCTACTTGGCCCTCTGCAGGTTTATTAGCCAGTCATCCAACTTTCAACTAAACTACTAACTCTGAAAAACTTTTTGCTTTTGTGTTGATGTATGAAATATACACAGCAGTGAGAAGAAACATAAACTTCCAACAACAGACTTCTCCCCTTAACCCATTATTCTTGAGAAAAAGCCATCATCTCCTCCAATATACAATGCTATATAGACTAGGCAATCTGCAAAGCCCTCCTTTCTTTGTAACATTAGATCAAGCCAAACAAATTTAAAAGAAAACACCCCCTTTAATGATGGAATCAAACTACTTAACCAAATAACAAACTATTTAAAATTAGGAACTTAACCTGATGCCGACTTTCAAGATTGAAAAAAGAAAATGAGGAGTTGGTAAGGAGGGAAAGTATCACTTCAGTTATGTTCTTTGTAATCTGGCTTTCCACTGAGCAGGTCAACCCAAAAGATGGCAACTTCAAAGTCACACATTCACACACTTGAATTCTTGTCCTTCTCTATGTCACAAATTTCAGCATCTAATACACTTTAAGAAGTATCAATGTTTCGTGTGAAGCAAGCAAAATATTTTAATATGTGTCTCAGGTATTCTCACCACAAAATCAAAGGAGACACATTATGAGATTAGTGTAACTAAATGAAAAGTGTGTTTAAAAAAATATGGAAAAAGAGGATTTTGCTGATTGGGCCTGCTTGTTCAACCAGTTTTTAATGTAATTATAACTGTAAGCACAGTTTTCCACATCCAGTAGTTTGCTAATTTTTATTGCTAATCTTCTCCATGTTTACTTGCACAATTTGTAGGAAACTGCTGTGTGTGAGAGAAGGTGCTGTCTCACATTACAGTGAGGCAAAAACACAGGGTTTCTTCGCATAAACTTACTTTTTCCATCAGAAAGTCTTGCATCTACATTTTCTCTGCAGTGTGGCAGGTGGTTCCTCATAAAACATGACTGTATCATCAAAGACAAGAGGATTTCACACAAGTTTTAAGCAAGGGAGGTTTCCTTTTATACTCTATTTACGAGCTCCCTTTTACCTGGACACCAAGACAGTCAAGTTGTTCAGTTGGTAAATCTGAAATCCCTGGATTTCAAGTGGACAGTGCAAAATCCAGACTGTATGGTACACGTCTACTTATGCCCACTGCTGTGGCTTCCAAAGCATTTTGATGTGCTTTTCTTCCCTTTTTTTTTTTCTTTTAATAACAATGATAGTAAAGCTGTAGATGGGATGCCCAGAGAGATTATGAAATCTATGTCTTTGGAGATTCTGAAAACTTGGCAGTACAAATTATCTGTATTTTGTTCAGGGGTCACTAGGTTATAGTTCTCTGCAGGTCACTAAGTCAATTGTCCAATCTGGGTCTCTCTATGACTGAACAGCAGAAAGCCAGGAGATTGATTAGTCTCTGTTACTTCTCCCACTGTTAGAATGTTATCTGAGGGTTTCTCTGGACATTCAGCTCAGGAGGGATTGTGAGAGGATATGTGGTCCTGTCTTTTCATCGGCTGATACCACAGACATGTTAGGCCCTCTTTTCTTCCCTCATTCACTCTCAGAACTTCTTATTTCTTGGATACCAGAGCACAGCCCCTTTTTACCTGCTCTCACCTTCTGTCCTCTTTCTCTATTCCCCCTTTCCCTCCTCTGTTTTAGCCTTCATATAAACCAAGAAAATGAGGCTTATCAATCCAATATAGTCTTCTTACCTTGCTATCACACTAAAGGAAACAACAAAAAGGCATATTGCCAGGTAAATAACATCTCTGCTGCTTTTAGGCTCTCCTGATAAACAGGTGGCCCAAAATATATCATCTCACCTCTCAACTCAAAGGTAAAGAAAGTTCTAAAGGAGACAGCTAACAAATCTTCCATGTCTGCAACAGTCTTTTGTCAGTGAACATCCAAGCAGGTACAATGTGCCTTATAGTGTGAGGACACCTCAAAACCACTAAAGGGAAGCAACATTTTAACCTCCTTAATGTGTAGCACACTGAGGTTGCAGATTTCTTCTGCTGGGTAGTTGTCTTCCTAAAACACAAACTCAAGATACACTTAAATCTTCTCTATATGTTTCTTAATATCCCTCTATAAATTCATTCATTTTGACTGGAAAATGAGCAGAAAAAAAAACTGAAGGAAACATAAATAACACAAATTCCAATAACGACTCCCACTCACTATGAGCTTAAGTAAAACTTCCACTGACTTCAGGAGTTTTGATTGGGTAAGTATTAATTGTCCCAGAGTCAGTAAACTCACAAATATAATTATATAAGGAAGAAATACAAAACAACCAACAAAATGACTGTTAGGATGCTCAGTTCCAAATATATCTTTTCAAAAATATCTGTGCATCTTTTCATACCAGCCCTGAAAAATATCAATATACATCAGACTAACAAGGTACTCCCTAGTTCAAGATGAAACAAAGGCTGTACTGACATGTACATCATAGAATCATAAAATACCAACTTTGAAGGGACCTCAACACCCTATCAGCTGGATCTTCAGGTGTCCAGTGTTGTGGAAACCACTACTTCCCTGTGAGGATTATTCTAATGGCTAACTGTTCTCATAATGAAAATACTTTCTTCTTGTGTCTCTAGGAATACCTTGTACCCATTACCCCTTGTTTCTCCCATGTGACTGGAGTCTACACCTTTTTTATAGCCACCCTTTAAAAACTGGAACATGTTGATAAGGTTTTCCCTAACCCTTCTTCTCTAAAAGTTGAACAAATGAAACTCTCCCAGATTATCATCATACAGCAGGCTTCCTGGTCCTTTGATCATCTTTGTGGCCCTCTTCTGGACCCTCTCCAGCATGGTCATATCTTTTTGATATAACAGAGGCCAAAACTGTACACACTATTTCAGGTGTGGCCTGACAAGCTTGAGTAGAGTGGGACAATGACTTCTTTAACTCTGTTTGTGAAGTCCTTTTGAAGCAGCCTAGCATCCTGTTAGCTTTCTTTGCTGCATCAGGGCACTCTTCACACCAGTGGTTCATCTGTGAGATTCTGAATCTGCTCAAAACCAAAAGAGAAGTGTAGAAGAGATGGAAAAGTGGATGAATACCACTGAGAACTACGAGGACACAACCAGGCTGTGAAGAGACACAGAAAAGGAAAAGATCAGCTAGACTTGGAATTGCCCAGAGATGTCAAAAACTACAAGAAAGAAGTCTTCAGGTACGTAAATAACAAGCAGAAACAGAAATTGAGTGTCTCACTCCACTTACTTCCCTTGCCTTTAAAGGGGGTGAACTGTTTTGTGCTTTCAGGAGAGCATTCTTGAAAAACTCGCAGCACTCACTAGCTCTTTTATCCTCCATGGATGCTTCCCATAGAATCATTCCTAAGTGAGATCTGAGTAAGTTGAAGTTTGTTCTTCTAAAATCTAAAATATTTGTCTTAGTACTAACGTTCACTGTGCTCAGTAGGATCCCAAAAGAGTCACTAATGTACAGCCAAAGGCTATCATGAACTGAGATATTCCAAAGCAGGTTTTCTTGGTTTGTGAGAGGCAAGCCCAGCAGTACCTCCTTTCTGGTTGGCATATTTAACATTTGTATGAGGAAGCAATCCTCTATGCATTCCAGAATATTCATGAATGAGTTCTGGGCTGCTCTGTTTTTCTTCCAACAAATGTCTGGTTAGTTGAAATCACTCATAAGAACCAGGTTCCACTGATTCAAAGCTTACTTAAGTGTCGGGGGTGGTCAGAGAACTTGGGAGAAAGTTGACGGATGGAAGAAGCACCTCTATTCTAAACAGAATGGATTTTGAGTTACTGTAGGGTGGTTTGTTGTGGGTTCCAAGTTAGAAAGAGGAGTTTGTTAGTTTATGAATTAGTATTGTTTTCAAATTCAAGTTTGTACCCTTTTTTCTGATTGGTTCCAGGTTGTGGTGCAGTTATAATTACCTTATAAGGAAAGTTACACCCCTCTTGCCCTTGTTTGCTGAGTCTCCTCCCTTTGTCATCCCTATAAGGTTTTGTACCTAACCCTTTTTCCTCATATGTGTTAGATCCTCCCTGCTTCTGGCATGTTCCACCAGACCCCTATAAAAGGGGTTGGCCATCTTAATAACAGGGATTTGTGCAGGGGATCTCAACTCCTGAGCAAGTATCCTTCGCGTGTCTGAGTCTCTTTTCTGTTTGCGGCTCCGATACACGTTACTTAAGTTACCCAAATATTGTTTCATTGTCCTTATCATCTTGATTTGGAGATGGGTAGCAAATGTCTACTGCAAGATCCCCCTTGGAGACAATCCCTCTGACTCAGAGGCATTTGATAGGACTTCCACAATTGCCATACTTGGCTTCTATACATTCAAAGTTCTCCTTAACATAGATCATGACTCGTCCTCTTCGTTCCAGCCTGTCTTCATGAAGTACCTTATATCCATCCATCATGATCCTCCAGTCATGTTTCAGTTGTTTTAATGATATCATACATTTCTGACTAGGCACAGAGCTCCAGCTCCTCCTGTTTATTACCACGCTGTATATTGGTATACATACACTTGAGGTTCCTGGTCTTCTGTTGTTCATCTTGGGAGGCGACTAAGGGACACTTGTCACTGCTCTGGCTGGCATGGCTTACTCCCAGGTTGGTTGCAATGGCATGAGCATTGTCACTTTGTATTCTGCCCCCCAAGTCCTTCCATTTAAAGCCCCCCTCATCAAGTAGGCCATACTACCACCAAAGATGCCCATGCCTCTTCTATACAAATGTATTCCATCCCTCCCTAGTAGGTTTTAGTCATGAAAGAGTGTCCTGTTGTCATAAAAGCCAAAACCCTCAAGACAGCACCAGCCAGAAGCTGATTTGCATAATACATCTATTTCTGGCTGCACCTTTTCTCTAACCAGTAAAATGGAAGAAAAGACAACTCAGACACCAATACTTTGCTTGCATACCCAGAGCTTTGTAGCCTTCCTTGATTCTGTCCAGGTTCTGGCTGTCATTTGTTCCCACATGAAAGGGTAACAATGTAGGTCTGTGCTCTTGACAAACAGTGGCACCATCTTGGCAGCATCTCAGGTCTTAGCTCTCAGAAGGCAGCATACCTCTTGTGACTCCTTGTCAGGCCTACAGGTGAGCACCTGAGTGCCCCTGAAGAGAGAGTCAGCCACTGCAGGCACTTATTTTTTTCTTTTTTTGCAGCATATAAGTCTGAAATACCTGTAAGGTAAGGAATATTTTTTTCCTCATTTCTGAGCAGAGAATTGAAGCACTGGGAGATTAAGTGAATTGCCCAAAGTGATATAGGTAGTAAGGAGTAAATGCTAGTCTTCTGACACCAACTCAGAGCTTTAGTAATCCTCTCAGTTATAGTTGCTATAAGAAAATAAGTCTGATCCCTTGTAAATATTGCCTAGATGTGTAATCCTGCTTGAATGCATAGTGTCTGTTTCACTGGCTGGAGAACTGAAAGTCAGCTAACCATACGAAGACATCATTGTAACACTTTAACACTGCCCATGATCACTGACATTCTGCTGTTGCTGCTCTGAATGGCTACAGTAAAGTCAGGTCAGAATCTACAGGGGTATAAAATTATAGATTATTCTTCTATCAAAATGTTAAACAACAGTTTTGAAATTTAGTGTATTTATAAAAGATTTTATCTATACATATACCAAACACAATACTTAATTTTCTTTTAATATCAAGAAATAACTACTTTTTACACTTTAAAATACTGTTTTCAGGAGTTAAAGGTGAAGGCCACCACATTGGTCTGAAGTTCTAGCATGTTGTGGATAACACAGTGAAAAGCAAAAACATTCAATTTTGCATAACTAAAATGTGCCTATTAGCATGACCAATTTCAGGGGACTGATTAGTTATCGCTAATGTGAACCTCTGGTATTCAAGTCTGAGGTGTATAAATCAGTAAGCAACGAAAGCCTGAAATTTGCTCAAGTTATGACAGCAGAGACCATAAAAATACTAATGAAGGTAAAATCAACAGAAGCAGAAGTTTTAAAGCATACTCAAAAAAAAAAAATCAACTAGATAAGATTCAGCTCATACTAATGGGTATGTTGACACATTTTGAAAGCAGTGACAAAAGGACAAAATGTCATAAATTTGAAAAGACTTTAAAGTCTTTCTGAGTTTGATGTTTATAAATGGTTTTCAATGGTAATGTTAGCTATTTGATCTCTAAGCTTTGCTAAATGATTCAAATTTAACCAACTAGTATAAATCTCCAGTGGTTCAGAAAGGTTAACTGTACAGTACACTGTGACAAGATATTTCACCACATATTAATCATCTCTCACTATTTGCTTTCTCTTTTACCAAGGATCTTCATTTTAATTCCCAAAAGCTTCTGCTGTTTCTTTATTGTTCTTTTACTCTCTGATTTACTCTGGTCTGTCAGCTCACTCAGAATTGCTCATATAGAATGAAAACAGATCAGACATATGAAAAGGGGGAACTGAGAGTAAAGAGAATGTAAAGCAAGGAAAATTTAAGGCTAAAATAAAGTAAAAATATTAGGGTTTTAATGGCATGTACCAATAAAGACTAACTTGAAAAATACAAAGATTACCTTTAACTATAAGCATGGAAAAAATGAAATCGAGTAGCACCTGAAATTTAACTGAAGTTCATCTGGAAACTTTGTTTTGTGATATACTTCTCCAGCAATGATGTTGAGGGGTGTAATGTTTACCCTTCTTTACGCAGAGGTTAAGAACTCCCTTGAGATTTTCTTATGAAGCCAAACCTCTGGAATAATAGAAATCTCTACCTGGGACCATATTACAGCAGAGAATCTAAGTGCTATAAATATCTTGTAGGGATGGAGAGCAAAGGGAATGACAGCATTCAAGTACACTTGATGTAATATGCAGATCATCAGAAACAGAATATTAGCCAACCTCACTGAAATCCTCACTAAAACTATCCACAGTCAGAAATCAGGGTGTTAAATGCTGTTCTTTCCAAATCAACATAATCTCAAAAGTTAAGAAAGACTCATTTCTGTGGGACAGAAAATTCCAAAGAATCACAGCACTTCCTGTGAAGGTCTTAGAGTGGTCAAATAAGTTTTTATCAGGGCCAGAGGATGAGAGAGAATGACAGAAAGTCAAAATTTCCAGGTTTCAGTGTAGCAGACACAACTCTGCATTCGACCTAACCTGCTTGGTAGCATTTCCCTGAACGTGGTGACCATGAGAGGTCCAAGGCCTGTTCAGTGGAGGCTGACACTTGCTGACGCTGCACCTCTCTTTGCCCCATTCCCCACAGCCAGGAACATGGCCACAAAAGCAGGTGCTTTTGTGCCTTTTTTTGTGTTTATTTTGCTTCCATTGCTTGGAAGTCTGCAGCATCCCTTACCTTACAGGTACCCCACTGGCAAGTAAGTTTTACCAAGGCAGCATGAGGGAAAAGCTGGCAGGGAGATAAATTGTAGCTGTGCTCTTCCCAGGTATTCCCTATGAAAATAATCTGGAAAGTTATTATCATTTATTCCCCTAAATCTCAACATGATACTTAATTCTGTGACCCTGTGAGTATTAAGATTTTTTTTTAAAGGCGTGCCTGGACATTGAGGAAATGTATATACAAAATAAAATATGGCATAGAAATATGACCTATATCTTCACATAACTACATTTTAGCACACTGCTGTCCCTACAGATTTGTGAATTCATCATCTGCCCAAATCAAAAGTATTTTGAGACAAAGGGTGGCCCCACATCCTTATATAGTGCCTGTACCTGCATCAGCCTTTAACTGTACAAGTATTTCTAATAAGAGTTTTGAATATTAAACTTTTCCCCAAAAGGGAAAATATCAATAGACATTGAAAAATTTGGGACAGGAAATCATTATTTGACAGTCATATAAGTTGGCATTTTGCTTCTAATCATAAACTTCTCATCTTATATTCTACCAAGAAGTAATTGTCTTGAATTTAGTTTAAAGGAAGAGTACAATTGTTTTGCCACTAAAAATAGAAAAGAGGCAAGGAATTATGAATTTAGAATATATTACATACCTGTGAGAAGTGATTGGAAAACATAAAAGAATTCTACCCTATCTGCCTCCTTTTACTCCTTCTGAGGAGAAACAAGAAAATAACAGAAGAGCAACTCAATTTTTTTCTGTGTAAAGAGAGGATTGTTATCAATAGAGATAGCTTGAAAGCAACAGATTGAAATTTTTTCAACAGCCACTCTTCTGGGAGAAAATGCTATTTTCCTAAATTAAAACTTTTAAAATTAACACAGCAAAAATTAATGTTCTTTGGAAAGAATCTTTAGATACATTGGAATTTTTATCAAAACATAGCTCAGCAGTTGTGCAGTTACCTGCATACATGTCCTTTAGTTTAAGGTCCCACTTTGACCAATGCAGACAAGGACATTATTATATCCCAAGTGAGTATCCTGGCTATGGAAATAGGCTCTATCATCTCCTTTCTTTATCACTGTGACATTTTATATAAATAACCCATTGGGTCAGCCACTTAAAGACTGACCCGATGCTCACTGTATACCCTTGAGAAACAAGAAAGAGAGACCCAAGCCCCCACCTTGATAAACATTGAATCTTTTATCTGACATAATCATCTCCAATAAGACCACTTGTAAAATGACACTACATTCTGCCAGCTGCTCTGCATACCTAGGCAGTAGGAAAGCCTTTGCTAATCTTGTTCCATCTGTAATTACATGCTAAAGGAAGAAAAACATGAAAATAGACAGCTTTCTCTTCTAGCACACTACTTAGATTGCTATAAAGGTTAGAAAAGTTCATATGGGAAATAAGAGGGAAGGCTTTAGATAGGATTATTTGCTGATAGTGACAGATTTTTTTTCACTAATTTTTTGAATCAAGAGGTGGTTTTTTTCACTAATTTTTTGAATCAAGAGGTGGTTCAGGTTGGAGCAGTTATTGTTCAGGGAAATCTCATGGCCAAGCCTGTCAGGAGGGCTTATTAGGTGATTACAGTAATTTCTTTGGGCTCTGTAAATTCGGAAGTTTTGAAGACAACACAAAATGAAAAGGCAAGTCAGCAGCAAGGGATAATGAAGTAGCTGTGAATGACCGACTGAGCTGGTTACATTGTTATGCTATTTGTTCTGAACAAGACATCTGGGAAACACTCAGACGGTGGTCAAATTTCCTTCAGATTTGAAGATAAATATCTAGCCTGAACAACCATATGAGATTATGGACAGAAAACAATCTTTTTGGCTTCTCCACAAATCCAAAAGAGCAAACAGAGATCTGTTCTTTTCTTCCAAGGCTGTTTCCATTTTAGGTAGAATGAAGCTGCCATAACAAAATACTACTCCTCTGTAAAGTTGTTTTGTAACCTGATTATTCTTCTTGTGTTGGATTGCTTTGGAGTCACCAGTATTTAGACTAAATTTCATAATAGTGAAGAACAGCAGAGAGCAGGAAATTCTTACTCCAGATGTCTACTATGCAGCTTGGCTACAGCAGACTTACATTCTGAACTCCATTATAGTCTTAAGGAGATAATCATTACAGTTAATGAAGTTTAAAGAACAATGCATCCGATCAAATTTAGGACAAGATGAACTGTTATCTAAATGCCATTGACTATATTGACTATATCTCCACTGATTCTAGTGGGACTTACACAGTTAATTAAAATATGGGCAGATACATTACATATAACCAAGGCAAGATGGATCTTTGCTGGGGCTTTCCACTATATGCATAATAAAAATCCTCACAGCTACATTAAACCATGTCCATGATATTTCTGCACAAGATCTTTTGTTTAAATCTCTTTGTTTCGTCTGAAATGGAACAGAAGACTGCTCTCAGCCTTTATCATGGCTAGAAAGTTGAGAACAAGCAGACATTGGTAATAATACTGTTCCTTGTGTGACATGGTGTAAAAGAACTGCCATACCTTAGCAATGCTATACTGGCTAGCCATCTTAGTTTGAGCAGATTACTGACTTTGATATGTGCATGAATATGCATATATATGCATCCCTAGAACTCAAACTGTACCTTTGTCTGCTTATACTAATATGCCCAATTCCACAGCACAAAGGATAGCTGTACTTCAGAATTGAAATTTTCAAACATCTGACTGTTCTAGCTTACATTGATTGGAAAAGAGAATGTTGGATACACAGTATACCACTATTACTTGCCTTAGATTTTAAAATGTGTTTAGCTATGTGTGACTTAGTGCAACTGTATTAACATAAATCTGAATCCCAATACATAAGTACAAGAATCTAAATATAGAAAAAAAAAAGAAATAAAAATACTATGGATGTTTTAGAAAGAGCTATGTCACAATATTTTTAAGAATGTTAGAAGGTGAAAAGTTTCTTGTAATATCTGTTCTCATAAAGTATATGCAAATGTTCACTATAATGAATAAAAGATTATTAAACCCTTTTGTACCCTGAATCCATGTTTGGCTCGACCTTATCTCATTAAGAACTTGGTGCTGACATAATATCTGCCAGATGGCATTATAATTCTGTGTCCAAGGAGCATGGGCTTATTCCTTCAGGTGAAATGTTTGCAACCAGGATATATCAGTAGTGGTCTTCTGCTACTTTTAAAGTTTGTTTAGCAGGGACCAATAGCTTGTCTAAAAATACAGATATACAGTTCAGTCTAATTCCAATACTTTAACTGATAGGAATACAATTTCTAATGACCAGCTGGACATTCCACTTTATTCCTTGTTATTGATTCTGGCAGGAAGCATAATCAGTGAGTTTTTCTCAAAAGTTCACTAATAAAAATAATTGTTTTGTAGAGAATTATAGGGTTCAAGGATCTTTTAGATTGGGTATTACAATTAAATTGTTTTATTTTCATTACTGACAATATCTCTGTAAGTGCTTGTATTTCAAAAATTCTATTCCTCTCTGGGCACAGATTATTTACTGGTAAAAGTAAACAGCAGGAAATTGTGTCTCCATAAGCAGAGGACAATATTCAGTTCTTGTGTGAGACAGCAGCAAGGAGATTCTTTGTAGTTTTACAGCTGAACACATGAAACTTCAATGTGCAGACCATGAGCTATGTCATTTTGGAAAGGAATTCCTGTCATTCTAAGCATGGAGTGAACAAGCACAACTGTCATAGGTTAGTATGCAAACTAGAAGCAAAAGGATAAAGAAACTCCATTTGAGCTTTCAAAACCATAGGGAAGTAAAAAAGGCACATCAAACTACTAAAAATAAGCATGATACATAAATACAAACCTAATTAATTTCTTCTTATTTGAGTAAGGATACAGCAACACAGTAGGGCCAGGTGGATTACATAGGCTATCTTGAGCAGTGAAATAATGGAAAGAAGTAAACTTAAAAATAAAACTGAAATAAAAATAAAGGCAGAAATGGGAGTTTGATGGTCAGGAAGGAAAGAAAAGATGCCCAAAAGTCCTGTATGAGCCACAATCACAGTCTGTTATCCCAGAAAAACTCTCTGAAAACAGTTCCATGCAAATGTAAGGAAAGACTGAAGATCTTTTTCTAGATGTCATCTGAGAGCCAGACCAACCATCCAGTTGTGCCAGATTATAACTTCAAGCTGCCAAACCCTTTCTTGTAGAAAGTAGTGTTTCAATATGACAACAGAGTAGTAGAATACTTACTGAAAGTATGGTCACCATGAGTGCCTCACTCAAAACCCGGGCTTCAAACAGCATTGGAAAAGAACTGCTTTACCAGGAAGGATCCATTTTGACTTGTCAAAATTACTCTCTTTTTTGGTCAGCAGGTTCTCAGACAGAATAACAGTGCTCAGAAGAGATCTTCTTAAAATACCAGAGAAATTCTGTAACTTGACCTGGACTGAAATCACCACAAACTAAATTTATCTGCCAACAGAGTATACAAACACTGCTGCACAAATGATTCTGAGTGTCAGTGGACCTCCACAGGATGAAAAACTGAACACAATAAATCCATTCAGACCTAAAGAATTATAGCCTACATTATTATGGTCAGGAATTATGACCTATCACACCGTAATCACTGACTATAAAGACATCAGTATCTTAAGTATTGTGGTTCCACTAGATAATACTGTGCTTCTACCCACATACATATTCATGTAATACACATATAACCTCAACAGCTCAGTAATAGTAAAAGAGACTGGCAGAAACCCTATTTTTTTTTTTTTTTTTAGTTTTCTGTCTGTGTGTGATTAACAGCATTGTGCTGATCTTCAGTTTTATTCTTCAGGCTTTAAGAGTAACACCGAACAACCAGAACTGATAGTCAGCAAACAGCGGGGAAATGTTTTCAAGGCAGGAGAAACAGAAGATATTTTTGATCATGTTTTTGACCTGTCCCAGTGACCCTGTGGAGCACAGCACAAAACTTCATGAAAAGAAATATTTGTTTAAAAAGGTCTCTGAATCCCAGGATGCTGTAGCAGAAATTTTAGGCTGCTTTTTTAACAACAATCCTCTTGAGGGTGTTAACTATATTCAGGGTATATAGTGTATTCTTACTCTGCACCAGTGCTTTATACTCATCTTAAGCAGTATACTCATTTTAGTGTCTCAAAGATCTTACTTATCAAAACTTAGTTTTCATCATGGTCACACAGCTTTGGGTCAGCCTAGCATGTCAACACAATCTTAGTTTGATGATGTTTCTTTAACACTAAGTACCTTTGCAAGAAGTACTGTGCATTTCCAAATGTTAACTTTCCATAGTTGTAAACACAAAAATAACCAATGAAATTTGAAGAACTGCAGATTAGAATAATGGTATTAAATCACATTAATCTTTCTGCTTTGGTGTACACCTTCTTTCTCCAGCAACAGCAGTCATCCTAGTAGGGAAGACAGTAATAGTAGATCTTCTGATACTCTGAGTTCAGCCACAGTCTATGAGGTTTAGCAGAGACCCTTAATTCTCTGAAGCCAAATCAGAATATAAGACAAACTAGTTTTGTTTCAACTCTCAGCTTACTGAATTTTTCTCATCTTTCTTTTCAGCACTTATAGACTCAGTCTTCCTGTGCCTAAGGCCTTTCAATTCCATAATCCTCCCTCTAGCTGTAACCTCCGAATGCAAACAAGGGACCTCAGCTGGTGGTTTTGGCTGTCTGCTAAGCAGTCCTCTCACGACCCTGTTAAAGCCCCCTTATGTTACACAGAAAATGCTCCCTAATTCACTTATAACTACCTTAAGCTTTAAGAAAGATCATGACGGTAAGAATTTGCACCAAACCCCTTCAGACCTGTATCTTTCTGCAAAGATCTACAGCAATTTTATACATAGAGAAGAGCAAAGAGGAATCATACAGGACTTTGATTCATACAAGTTCATCTGATGGGCCAGAGAACACCTTTGTGTCTGTCCCTAACTCCTGACCTTGGAGCCCAGCTCCAAGTTTAGAGGTTATTTTTTATTTTATCTGAAAAATTTAAAATTTTTTTAATTTTCACCAGTCAAGCAGCAACATCAGTTAATAATGAAAGAAAACCAACTAGAAACATTCAACAGCTCAGGAAAAAAAAAAAAAAAAGAAATTTGTGTACAGTGTAAGTCAAACTTTTTCTATAAGAAAATTCTGTATTCTGTTAACTTTGTTTCCAGTCTTTCCTCTCCTCTTTGTTGTATTTACTTGAGTCCCATCCCAAGGGCACCAAAAAGGCTGACGAATATCAGCAAACTGAGGCCCCACAGGCCATTTTGGAACAACTCTCAGAAGATTAAGAACAAGTAACCTCTACATCAGATCGTAAGACTGGCCATGGTCAGGGGAATTGCCACAGAGCCCTACTTGCCAGAGTGACTTTTTCCAGGCTGAGTTTCCTGCTGCAAATGCCAAATGCTTTGCTCAGCTGTTTATTAGTCAGAACTTAGCAAGTTCTTTGCAGACCCTGCAATGTATTTTGAGCTTATCTGGATGGTGCTATGTCCACAAAATGGATCTACAGATATTACTGATGATGGGTCACATGTATTGTTAGAATGAAAGTGAAAAAAATACAGCTGTATACAAATGTCATGTTGGTTGTTTGGTTTATGGGTTATCTTTCTTCCAGATTGTATAAGATCTAAGAAGCTGGTTTTCTGGTTGAGAAAGGGGATGGTTGAGTCATTTTCACTCCCAATGTGAAAAATGAAGCAGATATATACTCCTGCCTGGTGGGAGGGAAAATTTTGTTTCCTTGAAGGTTGGACGTCAAATATATGCCTTCACCATGTAAAAAGCAAGGGTGTTTTAGTGGATGTATTTGACTACCTAATAATTTTTTTACCAAAAAGCCATATTCCTTAGAAACAAGTTAATTTCAGAAATGGTGACAGTCTGTCTGTTCGGAGGTCTAGCTTGCAGGTTACTGGCCTCCAATCTCAGGGAAGGGAGATGATGTTACTCAGAGCTCTGTTGTCCCTGAGTGGTGGTATCTAGATGAAGTCCCAACATGTAGAATAGGAACATGAATCAATATAGTTTTTATAAGATGCCAGGAGCATTTCACATTTGGGAATGGTTTTCTGACCTCTTCCTGTGGGGCAAAGAAATAACATTCCTGCCTCGTTGATCTTTATCAAAGAAAGTTCACCAAGTTTCTTATTCTCAGCCTGTTCAGCAGTGACTGATTACCTTTCTAGCTCTCTTGGGGGGCAAGCAGTTAGTTCTCATGAGCATAAATGTCTTCAGAACTACCCCAAAGGACTCAGAATTTATAAAAGATAATAGATAGGCAAAGGTATTACAGGCACACATTTACACATTTGACATACAAGTTGTAGAGTGTGACCACCTGAATCTCATTCTCTGACAAGACCAGACTAAAATATATTAATATAAAAAATGTGGAGACATTTATTTAATAACCAGTAAGCAGAATATTTTGATCTGACTCATGCAGTCATTAGGACACACTCATTATACAAGCTGACATTCCCCACAGGCAACGAGAAAAGAGCTACCATTGTCAACAGCTTACATACATGTAATATGACCTTTTGTATAGATGTATTACTTTGTTTGTGGTGGGACTAAAAGGATGTGGAAGTAAAAGAGTGCATATTTTTCACAAGATTAAAGCAAGGTATCCAAATTCAACCACTCTCTGCTTCTGATTTTAAAAACACCGAAAAAGATGATCTTGATGCCTTACTATGTCAGCAAATGGCTCTTTGTGCTTGCTTTTCTTCCACTACATATGAGGCAAAGCATCTCCTGTCTTACAGAGTAAAAGGAAAAATAATCTCACTGGTTTTAACCAGGGAAAGGATGGTACATTTGAAATTACCAGAGAAAATTTTAGCAGAAACAAGAGGGTTAATCTCTCTGCATTGTCAGCAGACTTTCTTCACATCACAGTGAAAATTCCAGAACAGAACAGTAAGATCCAAATAACAAGGCAAATCATAATAATGATAACAAATAAATAACAGTGTTAAGACATATCCCAGTCATCTCTTTTGCCTTTTATTTTGCCAGAGGGATTCTACTTTTTTCTATTAAAATAAAACAAATAAAGAGCAGCAACATTTTTTATCTGCTTTGAAGATATTATTTTAAAAAATGGATCCCTCTCAGCAATTTTATTAAAATAAAATTGCATATATTCTGCTTTTAAAACTGGAAATGATTCTGTGCTTTTAATTTCTTTCTGAAGTAACGAATTGCACAGCACCAGAATGCTGCTTACCATTACTGGTTCTGGCCTTAGGGAATGTTACTTTATTACCTTTCCAAACCATACTTCAGAAGAATTAATTAATTGATGCTCTTAGCAGTCTCATCCTGACAAAAACATATGATACTCAAATGTTAAACATGGAAGCTAAGATGAAACTGTCAGGAGAGGGCTGAAAGTGGTTATTAATATGGGTTTTGATAAATATCTTCTCAGGCTCACACTGTGCCTCGTCTACTTTCATCTTGGAAAGTAGTTAATCTGATTGATGAAGATCCTGTTTCAGATTGTCTCCATGCTGAGTTTAATAACTGTGCTTTTTTTTCCTCAAAAATAAAAAGTCCCTTATTGCAAGGCAAAAAAGCCTTGCAGTAGCATGTTTTGCAATCATGTAAGAAGCCTAACAGTGAAACCTTTGGGTTTCTCACTCTCCATGCTCCAGTAGTGTTGCTTAATTACCACACCATCCCATACATGACAGCAGCCAGTCCACTCCCCTCTCCCTGTGTGCTTTGCAAAGCAGACTCTGATAAGAAATTGTCATATGCTGCTAATGTTAAGCCCTTAGGCTTAAAAGAGTAAGCTCATCATGGCATCCTATCAGGCCTCTAGCACAAAGGGGCAACACAGCAAGCCAGTTTTGTGTCATTACCGACATTCCAATGTTAAAAATGAACAAGCTGGGCTATTTTTATTATTTAAATTCTTCTGTTTTAAACACATAGTCACAGTTATGCTTGCTAAGTTGAATAAAAAGGTGTACAAATTAACATCTGTAGATGCATTACCATACAGTATGCAATTATTCATGTTAGAAAGAGCAAAACTTTAAAAGAGAAGAATGCTTCAGGTATACAGTGTTACTGCATGGATATATGAAAAACAGGCAATGGGGTTTTAATAATTAGTAAATCAGCTTTTCTTATGTCATGCAAATATAATTGTAATATGTCTGCAAAAAAATTCTTCAGTTAATTTGAACCTTAATTATTTTCTTCACAAATATTTTGAAGTACAGTGAAAAGACGTAATGCCTCAGCTATTTGTGTTATCATATCAATGCAGTTCCCCTTGCACTCTGCTCCATTAAGATTACTTCCTTGGGACATCCCTTTACCTATACCTCCTTTCTTTATTAAACCCATCATGGACTCCCCCTTGTCTATAGTATTTAAAAGACATTTTCTTATTTGTATCCACACCTTACAAAAGAGACTGCACGTTCAACCCCAGCCTCCTGATTAACCCACCCTTAGATACCTTCCTGGTATCACAGAATCACAGAATGACTGAGGTTAGAAGGGGTCTCTGAAGGTCGTTTTGTCCCACACCTGCTCAAGCAGGACCACCTAGAGCCAAACTTTTTAGTATCTTCAAAGATGAAGATTCCACAGTCTCCCTGGGTAACCCGTGCCTAATGCTTAGGGCATTGCACCCTCTCAAACATGTCCCTTACTGCAATGACAGGAAAAGCTTGACAGCCATTAGATTGCTGCAGTGTGGAGACCACTGTCTGCCACAACAACCTCACTGTCACTCTGAACTACCTTGACCAACTCACATCTACATAGACAAACATAGTTTGTTTTTAGGGAAACAAGGTCCTGCAAGGTGCTGAAAATAGGGTATATTCGAAACCTTCAAGGAAATTCTCATTAAAATATCTTCTAAGTAACTAATTCTGCAGGTAATCTTGGATAACACAGAAGGCTAGTACAATATTGAGGAACAGTTTGCATGAATAGTCTAGTCAAGACTTTACAGCCCTTTAAGAAATCATCTGGGAAATGTTATTTTGTGTGGAAAACACTGACTCAGTAGAAAATAAATTTAGAAAGGTTCCATTTCAACTGCCTTTTTGATCCAAAACCTAGTAACAGAAATTTCTTGTGTGTGTGTGTGTGTTTATCTGAAAGAGCTCTTTATCTCAAATTTTAGTTGTTTTTTCTAATTAAAAAAATGAATGGAAAATATATGTAAATAATTGTAAAAAACTTCAATGCACTGAAACTTTATTGTTATACTGGTACCATGGAAAATATTTTTGAGTGGGTAGTAAAAATGTTTTCAAACTGTATAGAATTGCAGTATATTAGGACAGAGCCCCCTGAAGTCCTCTCTCAACAATGCAGACAAACTCAGTTTTGTTCCTGCAAGACCAAGGTGTCTACTGGGAGCAAGTACTCCTTGTTCTAGCAGCTGGGGCCATAACAGACATCTGAAGGGATAGAGAAGATGTGAATCTGTGTACAGGGGATAGAAAGTACCTGAAGAGCCAGGTTTGTCATTCCTTGCAGTAGTAGGGAACAGGCAAGGTGAGGATTGAAACTAGACATCTCTAGGAGGCAGGAGCTGCCTTTCCCCATGTACCCAAACACTTTATTGGTGTTATTGGTGGTACTGCAGAAACTGATATGGCTTTCCAGGGCCTAAACACTGATAAAGAAAATAGAAAAAGCACACAATATCCGCTGTTCATCAGTTCCCACATGTAAACTAGGGCTGTTCCTTCCTTCCCTCACCGGGGCTAATATCTACTAGCCATTATTTACTAAGGGAAGTCACACCACTGCCTGAAAATACCACATACACTGTGGCATACTAATGGGAATCTGAGATTGCTGCCAGTCAAAAGACTGGTGATATCTCTGTCTCTTTTGAAATGGAAGAAAAGCTTCTCACATACACCAACTCCAACAGAGCACTAAAATCTAGCACTATGTGTGTGATTTCTCAAAAAATGAAGAGCATAGGAGAGGGGAGGGGAGGGAAGAAAAGAAAAGTTACTGTTTCCTGAAAGTTAATGCCTTGATAAACATATTACAATAAACATGGTTGAATGGCCCTATCTGATTATCCTGCTCATAGCAATTCTAAACATTACACGAGTGCCTTTGGGCGCTGCATCATTTTACATGTACTTTCCTGGAGGAACAGCACACTGAGTCAACTGCCAGCAAATCTAGAACACAAACTTTGCAGGGAATGACTGGAAATACTCAAGCTGCCTATCTACAGAGGAGCACCTGGTGGATTTCACTCCACATTGGTGTTGCTTGTTTTGTTTTGTTTTGTTTAAGTTACAGAGACTGCAAGAAGGAAAAATCAAACGATCCTAAGGGGCAAACAGAGATTATTTCATACTAAAATGGAAATAAAATCACACTGTACTTGCTTTATAAAAGAAGAAAAAAGGTGAAAAAAATTAGTATTTTTATAACGATGCCAAGTTAGATTTTCTCTTTTACTCTGGCTCTTAATGGTTTCACAATGAAAGGGAGGGCAACAAGCAAAGATATATGCCACTGGGAATTATCTTTGCGTGGGTGTCCCAGTGGAGAAAAGCAGATGTGGATTTTGCCATAATGAGCATTCCCACTCATTCCCATAGCAGGACTGATAAACCTTGTATCAAGAAAACAACATTAAGATTGGAATGATATGGCCTCATTCATTCATGACAGTAAAGATGAATTGCTGAATAACAACCATTCATCCCCAAAATGACACCCTAAAAAACCTCACAACTGGTTACATATCAGAATTTTGCTCCCCAAATTCTTCATGGTCAGCCCATTTTTCACACCAAAACCAAATTCATTTTTCAGAAGGGTATTTTTAATATGCATATAGTAAAGAAGATGTCCTGATTTTCTGAGGTCTCCTCTGACATGCTGGACTCTTGGCCTAATGCACTCTTGAAAAAAGGAGCAACCTGACTGTCTTTTGGTGGGAGTTGGAGTTAGATATAATAAAAAAGAGAGAGATGGTTTCCTCTGCTGAAAGACAAAAGTATGAGTGCTGTAAGTACTGTGGGGAAAGAAAGTAAGCGGGAGTTCTGCGTAAGAGAGAGGCAGCAATCAAGGGGGAAAGAAAAACAAATCTCCTGATTTATGTTTTATCGATATGATTCTTACTTACTAGTTTTTGTCCCATACTAAGGCTGGTGGATCTTATTGAACCTGGGAAAATGATATAATATGACTCAACTCCTCATCTTGGGATATGGTCTTGACCTGTCAGGCCAGCGCTATAGAAGCAAATTTCTTTTGTGAATGAGCACATTCTATTAACATGGTTAAAATTTCTCTGCTAACAGGAAAAGTCAATTGGCTCATCCGTTTGGGTACTGGGGAGTACCCTGCTCTTGTTTTTTCTTTGCTCTTGCTACATTTAATACAAAGACAACAATCAGTCTTCTGGAAAAATTATAGCTGAGGTTTAGCTTATTTGAGAGAAGAGAGATGAAAGTTCCACATGCCAAATAGTAGCTTTGGAAAAAAAAAAAAAAGTACAGTGTACTGTTGGAAAATTACTATTAAAAAATGCAGTTTTAAGAATATAAATTGGTATCAAATTGGCAGCAGCTCTGAAAAGCTGTGAAGATACACATTCATTGCTTTAACAGCTATGGAAGAAATCATAGGCCTAAGTGTCTTGCTCTTGTTTGTATCAATCTCTGTGAGTGTTAAAGCGATAAGTGTGTCTGACAAGTTTCATTTCAAAGAAACCTCTTTGTGACTAACAATGAGTTGATCTCATTACCTGCTTCTTGTATCAGTCTGGTGAAAAAGTAAATCTGAAGTTCAATTTGTCAGTCTTTCTTCTTAATCAGTCTGGAAAAAAAAAGTCTTTAAACTGAAGTAACTAATTCAGAAGAAAAAAAAAAAAAAGAGAAAACTAGACATTATCTTTTGAAATCTGGGCTGTAGCTGGAAGTTGCATTTTTTTATTAAAATACCTTTTATAAGCCTGAGATATTAACTAGTCTAGAAGGAGCATTTATCAAAACTTCAGTTAGTCTCTGAAAAGCAGTTAGGTCTGAGGAAAATAAAATTAAATAAGAAAATTCAGTGCCACAGAGGAACACTCCCAAAAACAAAAGAGAATATAAAAGTGCCAGTATATATTAAGTAGTTTACCACATGCCACATACCACACAGGACAAGCCATTACATAGCTACAATTAAAGTTGATTAATTCTATTCCCACAGTATTATTACCAAAGGCCAAGAATAAAGAAACCTTCACTCATACACGAGTCTCATTCACTAGGACTCATCACCTTTGGATTTACAGGCATCCACAACAGAGTGAACCAAAGCACCAGATACTCTCTTGGTTCTCCACTATATCTTCTATATCACATCACTTTGCAAAATATGACCATTTAAAGAATGAATTGGCTGGCATCAAGTCTTCTTGCATTAGGTTAGCTCATTGTAAAGAATTTCTGTTTCAAATAAGAGGGTAAGACTCTCAAGGGTAGGACATCATACTCGAGTAGTAGAAAATAAAAGTGATTAGGAAAATAACAACATCCAAAATGAGTAATAGAATGACAAAGCAAAAGATAGTGGACAAATTAGAAAGAACAGGGTTATTTTACAACACCAGTTGAAAGAAGACTGAAGATGAAGAATCAGCAAAGTGACCTCAAAGAGACTCAGTCAAGAAAGGGCCTGAAATGGGAAGAGACTCATAGTATCTAAGCGCAAAAAGTCTCTCAAGGAATATCAAAGAGTTCAAGGTGATAACAACAAACAACTTGAACTAGAATTAGAAAATATGACACTTAATGTAAAAGTTATAATTGTAGTGTTCAAACGTTATTATTTGGGCCTTCAAAGTTCAAGTTATTGGCTAAAATAAAGCAAATACACATTTTTCCCAACTTTACATTATTACATATAGGACATATTTGACTATTTCAGCTTTATCTCATAACTTTAATGCACAAGAGAGGCTTTTCAGAAATAAAAGTTAAAACATTTTTTTTTACAGAAATTCAAAGGAACATGTCAGCCTTTTCAATTTAAAAAAAAATTGTTTAAAAATTGGCTTTGCATTCTGTAATGATCTAAAAAAGTATAGGGAAGAAATCCATGTGAAAATGAGTAAAAATTCCATAAAACAGAAAGAAAGTCTCTGTTTGGTGGGGGTGGATTGCTAAATATGGTACAGAGCAGTACCTGCCTGCCTACCCCTTGGCATTGTCATTAAGCTAGGTGGGACTATGTAGCACAGGGTTTAATTTGTTCCATTTGCTCTATCTCACTTGTCTTCAGCAAACCGTTTTCAGTTCCAGCTGTCCCATCACTTCACTGCCTGCGCTTGACTTAACAAACAAACTTGTCCCCCGTCCATGTCACATGTGAGTAGAGAATTTCTGCCTGATTTCTTCTTCCCTACATTATCTGTAACACCTTCCCTATATCTTCTTTATGTTACATCTTGAGACTTACTTGAAAAAACCTTACTAGGTGTTTTGGTTTGGGCCCAAAATTATATTTTCTTCTATGAGGTTGGATTTTTTGCCAAACTACATCTTTCATAATAGATGAAGTTTATAGGGTTTCCAGCACTTTCCTGGAAATGAGGTAAGGATGAGGCTGGGATACATTAAGAGAAATGTGGTCCATACAGAGATCTTGAACCACTAGAGAGACATTAAATAAGAAGCTCCAAGATTGTCATTGGAATAGTGTAGTTACTGTTGTCCCAAAATAAAATTTCTTCATTGCATTTGAAAATGAAGATATTTCAGTTAAGGACAATTTTTCTTGTGATGTTCCTAAACTGGGAAAAAATGTACAGCCAGTTCCCTATGTTCACACTGACAATATCTTTCCGTGTAACAACCTTATGCCAGGACATGTTTTGACAGAAAACTGCCAGAGTCCTTCCTAGGAAGAGAGAAATAAAAAGTCAAAAACAACAACAAAAAACTATATAGACAGAAAAAAGGTTTAAATGTGTATTTTCACAATTTTACTAAAAATTTGTTTGAGTCAAAGACATGATGATTGAGAGACTGATGAGGGTCTAGCTTCTCACTCAAAGCAAAGCAAGTGAGGTTGGTGATAGAGTTTCTTCTCCTTTGTCAGGAGGAGAATGATATTGATTCTTTCTTCCTCCTCCATATGGGACCGTGTCTCAATGTTTTCCAATATGCTTTTATGTTGTGCTCATTCTCCACTGATCTTCATCTTCACACAAACTTACAATATCCAGAGTGCCAGACATATGACAAAATCTTTTCTTTCTTTTTATCCCTAAAACTGCTTTTTTTCCTTGCTCACAAGGTTGCATTCCATTAAATGACCAGTGGTTTATAGAGTTGATGTATTTAGTATCATCTCCTGCTACAAAAGGCAGTCAGCTTCTCTCCTTCATCCTGTCTTTGTCTTAGATGCTGTTCCTTTAGATACTAGACTTTTGTTATTTAGTGATAGCAATGGCTATTATTATTATTATTATTATTATTATTAAGACAATATTATTTTCCTGAGAGTTGAAAACAATAACTTCATATTGCAACCTAGGTTTCCTACACAAGTTAAAAGGCTAGATGTCTG
>VYXB01003487.1:63142-88835 GCA_013397135.1 Pachyramphus minor | reverse complement strand
GTATTAGATCAGTAACCTGATCTCAGAGAAGAGGTAGGCTGACTCATGATTTCTGAATGCTGAACTCTGGAGATTGGCCATACTGGTGATTAGAAGAAATGTTCCTCAAAGGCAATAGCAAAAAAGAAAAGAAATTATTGTATGTGGTTAATTTACAAGTATGAGAATGAAACAAAGATGCAGATGGTGCAGAAATTTAAGGGCGGGAGAAACTGGATGAACATCAGTGTTTACAGGAATGGTGATGGGGGAGAAAGAAACAATGGCAGTAATGGTAAGTGAGGAACACTGTGGCAGTCAATACTCAACGAGAGCAGTGTTCAATCAATACGCAAAGAAGCAGCTACAGTGGCTACAGCACAATGTTCAGCTAAGAACTGAAAATGGCTGCGGCACATAAAGTGTGCATTTGTTAAGCAACAAACAGCTGAAGTTGTGCCATCTACAGTGACATGCAAAAGTATGAGGCAGGGAACAGGCAAAGATTAAGTTAATAAAATGTGATTGATTATTAACAAGACCAGCAAGCAGGTGAGAAGCAAAGGTAGTTAAGACTGAAGGATGAAAAGCAAAATTCTTTGTAATGACAACAGAAAATGCCTAACATACACACACACAGACACACATACACACACACACACACACACACACCCTGCAACCCTGCTCTGCTCAGGGCTCTTCCAGCCTCACACACACCAGAGGAGCTGAAGAGTGGCTCAGGCAGGCTGAAAATCTCCCACAACAATACCCCATCCTTCTGTCCAGTTCTCTCCAAATGCTAAGGAGGACTCCCTCAAGCAAATTCTATCTTCTTCGAGGCATATCCTCAACGTTCATACAATATTCCCCTTTTTAGTTTTATATTAGAGTAATAAATAGGAACTAAGATTATCTGCCACCACCATATACATTCTATACCACTAGCAATAATGCACACTCTTCTCTTTTAGATCCTTTTGTTATACAGTGCTTTAGTATGTCTTCGGCCTGTTCGCTGTCTGGATCTTTACTTTCATCTGTTACTTACACTCCTGGAGCCTATTTTTGTCGTAACATATGATGAAATAAATGCAACTTGCCAACAGAACAGAGAAGAACATACAGACAGCACATTTCAGTCAGCCTAGAAATGCAGAGAAAACATTTAGTTAGACACTTTAGAGAAAACAAGAACAGCCACTGGATGTTTGTAGACTGGGGAATAACATGCTAGAATGCAGTGTCATGGAAAGAGAACTGGGAATCCCAGTCAATGGCAAGCTGAATATGAGTCAACAGTGCCCTGTCAGCCAGGAGGGCAAACTGTGTCCTGGGGAGCATCAGGCGAAGCATCACCAGCTGGTCGAGGGAGGGGATTGTTCTGCTCTGCTCTGCACTGGTGTAGCCTCATCTGGAATATTGTATGCAGTTTTGGTCACTACAATATAAGATATTAAGCTATAGCAGTGTCCAAAGGAGGTCAATGAAGATGGTGAAGAGCCTTGAGGGGAAGCTGTATGAGGAGCATCTGAGGTCACTTGGTCTGATCAGCCTGGAGAAGAGACTGAGGGGAGACCTCATTGCAATTACAACTTCCTCATGAGGGGAAAAGAAGGGGCAGGCACTGATCTCTTCTCTGTTGGGATCAGAATCAGGACCCAAGGGAATAGCCTGATATTGTTTCAGAGGAGGTTTACATTGGATATTAGAAAAAGGTTCTTCCCCCAGTGGGTGTTTGGGCACTGGAAAAGGCTCCCCAGGGAAGTGGTCACAGCACCAAGCCTGACAGAGTTCAAGAAGTGTTTGGATGATACTCTCAGGCACATGGTGCGATTCTTCCAGTGACACCTCAACACAGTTTTCTCTTAAGGTTTGTATTTGTTTGGGGTTTTTTGGAGATGGGGTAGGGTTGGGTTTTTTCCAGTTTATGAGCAGATATATTATGAAAGGAAGGTGAAGAGGTACAATCAATTATATCAGTATTCTACAACAGGACCTACAAAGAGTTTTGTAACCCACAATTTATATACATTGTTTGTTTAACAAAACTGGCCAAGATGCCTCTTCAGAGGCAGTTTTTCAGCATCATCAGGAATCTGAATACTACTCTTTGATTAGCTGAACATGTCATGCAATCATCCACTCTGACAAGATATCATTAGTCCGTAATGGACATAGCATTTATGAGATTAAAGAACCATTTTCTGCATGAATGACAAAATTCTACAACACATTATACATTTTAGATACAAAATATTCAAAACAAATATAAGACCTTGATGTTCTCAGCAAATCTGACTTAGTTTGCCCATAGTAATTTGAAGTGGAAGACATTTTAACGTAGGAAAAATACTGTAAGTATGTCTAAGAAAGACTCATGCAAAACTTGCTTTCTCTGGCCTGAAATAATTTTACACCATGATGTTATAGAATTAGATATTATATATTAAGTATCACTTCTATTACTCCTGCAATAGTCAAACAATAGAGTGCACAATACAGAATCACATATTTTTCATAGGTATGCTATTCGTGGAAACATGTTTTAAGTAGAAATAATACAGGGAAAATACTTTCCAAGTTTCTTTTTGATTATAAAAAAACTTAATTTTTTAAATTAAAAATTAATATGAAACCACAGTTGTACAGACCCTCAAAATTCATTCTTTTCTTAGAATCCTATAATTTGAAAAAAATCTTTTCATTAAATCTACATGTAATTATGTTCTCTGGAACGTTTTATAAAACTGGCATTTTTCTGGGGAAATCTCCATGAAAGTATATAAACTATGTCTCACTCTCAAAAAATCTTTAGGGTAAAAGAATAAAAAATGAGCTGTTTCTGTGTGCTACTTTGTACAGTTACTCTGAGGTATCATTACCAACTAAAACGGTTATTCCATATGATAGATTTTTCTACAGACTTACAGAGTTCTGCATACACCTGCATAACTGTAGAAAAAAATATAGGCATCAGTATTTAGATTGATGGATATTACTATGTCTTTTTTTACCTGCAAGTGAAGAGTGTATAATTTAGAAGAATAAATATTAGCAATAATCTTCAGAATATCACATGCTTACACCATTGAATTTTATATTTTCTATAACAAAACAGTGAGATTCAAAGCCTGCAAATGAATTAAGGGCAAAACAGATCTCTATAACAAGAGGCACACATTATGTTATGCTAAGAGAAATTAAAAAAAAACCTTAACGAATGGCAAGGAAATTCACACATCTTAAGGAAGTATTTATCAGAGTTCCATGCAGGTGTGCTTAAATATACAGAGATTTGGGAGCACTCAGTAATGATTTTCAAATATATTTGTTAATCTCATCCACACTGGACAGAAGGTAAGAATATCCAGGATATCTGACAGAAGAGAAAGACATCATCAATGAACAGTGATGTAGAGATGAGGGCTGTTTTGGTGTTCAGCTATTGCTGGTCACTGGGATTTGGTTCAGCTGAGAGCCATTACAAGTTTCACAGTGTAGGAAGGCTACATTTGCCATTTCCACCTTACCAAACCTCATATTATCTAGCTGCAAAACCCAGCGGAATTGGATTCGATTATTCAGAGATCACTGTTCTATATTCATTAACATAACTATGGATTTTTGCAAACTAAACAAAAGTAGCTTCTTGCTTATTGTAGTACTAGCAATAGTGACTTTACAATGTTGTGTGGTGGTGAAGAGGTCTAGATAGAGGACAGGGTTTTGCAGGACACTATGCTCATGGAAAAGGACTTTGAGAAAGACAGATTGGCTAGTCATTGTAACTCCCACAAGGTACAGTTCACAAGTGAAGGGCAAATATAACATAGTCAGCCTCAGTGAGAAATCTGTCTACAGAAGAAAATGTGCTAGTTACTGGAGAAACATTTCTCTCAAACAATTATGCCTGTCTACATATTGTAAACTTTAGCTTACGGTTCTATTACCCAGCTGCTGTGACATGGATTAAGATATTGGAATGTAAGGATTTAGAGTTTATTCAATATTAATCTATTGTGTTTCAGCAGGACAGAAGCTGTACATTGAAAAGGGAGAGGGGAAAGGTAGTTTCATGTCGCTGATATAATACAGAAAGGTGTGAGGGGGAGTTTCCCATTCTCATCTCCATGAGTATGAACCCTTTATACAATGTGAGGTGACATTAAAAAGATATTTGTGTGAGCTGGCAAGGAAGAAAATTATGAAACCAGACAGAGGTCTGGAGATATAATGCACTGATAGATAAGCAATAACAGCTATGGCAATCTGAGTTCATTACCGAAGTCATCAATCAAAAAGATCTGATTCAGTGAGGACAAATGGAGATGCCATGTAGCACAGGAAAAAGGCTAATACTGTGACCTGTCATAAACTCAGAATTACTGTAAAGTAGAAAACATGGGGCTATGAAGAACACTTGATGAAACATACAGGAAGGTTTGGCAAATTCTCTCAGGTACTGGGGTATACAGAATGAAGTCCAGACAAAGCTGTCCTCAGGAGAATGCACTGGTTATTGATCCTGGGCAAAAACTACCTCTGAATCAGTTCAAGAAACTTAATCTTGTCTCCCCTTCGCCACCTTCAGTTTTCCCAAGGAGAAAATGCTGTGCGGATTCAATTCCAACTATCCTCATTTTATATTTCCTGAATTTTTTCCACCATTGTTCTCTTGTAATCATATAGTATATACATGCAGAAAAAAGCTATAAAGATAGGACCATACAATTTTCTCAGACTTACCAATTATCCCCAAAGCAATAATATTTGGAAGAGGTACGTTTCCTTGACATTTTTAATTCACCTGAGTGAGATCTTAGTATTATCCAGGTAGGATTTCTTATGGAGGCCATATTTATATGGGCTATATAGGCACCTAATCGTAAGACACAGTGAGATTTATAAAAGCATCCAATTTAATTGTAGATTAAAATTATCAAACCTAGGCTGAAAAACAAAAAATGTGAAAAAAAATCTCTCACGGTATTTGAGCACTCTAAAAAGTCTTAACTAAATTGAATTTAAAAACATGCATCACATGGAAAAAAAACCCCAGTGAGGCTTCTCTTCCTATATTATTTATGAAAATTCCACCTTTAGCAGCTGTCACTTTTTGATTTTGACAAAAAAATACAAATATCTCAATTCTAGAAGTAATTGCAACCTCATCTTATGTTTCCTGTATTAAAAAAAATAAAATAATTAGGCATATAACACCATTCTTATGGTCACTCAGGAGCAGTAGTTGCCAAACAACATTTGATAAAGTCAGTGAATTGACTGGACTGTTTCAGTGATCATTGATGGCTGCTACCTCTTTCCCTGTCTGTAGCTGCTGAAAAAAAGAATTATTAGTCTAACTAAGACAAAAGTAATGCTAATGTCCCAGAATTCTGTTGCAAAATAAAATGAGTGAAGAGCTAACCTTATGTTTGGATCCTATTTAAAATGTTATTCATGACATTTTACAACAAAAGTTGCAATTAGTGTCATGGACATTGCTGTCATTGCATCGCAAACACTTTGTGTCTTGTCTGTCAAAATCAGAGCAGCTGTCACAATTCAACTACATTGAAAAGAATTTTAATTAGAAATCCCTACTTTATAAAATTTCCCCTATACCTTAGCTAAAGTCAAAGTAGTAATTATACTACTTAGATTTCATTCCGACATGCAGTCTTCAAATTTTAAAATAGAAAATATTGCCTTTTCTGCTTTTCTGAATGCCAAGTGTGATTACAAAAAATGGAGGTTAACTGAGATAAAAATATTACTGTATATCCCCAGTATTAGACAGTAATACTGTGAAAAAAATTAAAATCTCGTATTTATTATATATAATCTTCTATCCCTTAAGTGTTTTCTGTGTAGAAAGTTGATGCATTTTCCATAGAACAAATTAAATGTACTGGACATGTTAAAGAGGCATTCAGAATTAGAGACTGAGTTTGCATAATAGTTTTTCAGGTATTCAGAGAGACAGATTCCAGCACAAAATTCTTGTTATTTAAAAATAGTTAATGATCCAGAAAAATATCTAATGTAGCTACAGCCCCCACAAAACTGCTGGTTTGGGCAGAATAAGAAAGGAGAATTGGTTTTAAACATTTCATTCAACTCTACAGTGGCTGTTGTTATAATGAAGGCAGTGCAGTATCATACAAATTATGAAAAGGTTTTCAGCTCTGACTGGACTTATTAATTTATTAAGAGATATTTAATTAGTCTAAATGTCATTTAACTTGGAAAACCACGAGACTTAATCCTTCAAAATAGATTTCAGTAAAGTACTATGCATTTTTTTGCAAAACTTTGCAAGTACTTCTACTTCTTAAAAAAAACTTCTTAAAATTTACACTTTATTGTTCAGCAGATACTTTATTCAGCCAACCCTTTATTTCTATTTGCTTATCTCAACAAACTCACCAACATATTTCTTACAGAGTAACAAATAGATTCAGCAAAATATTAACAGTCGGGCCTCTGCCTCAAAATTTCTGCAGAAAGATAACAAGGTAGTTGAATAACAAGGGAGCTAAACTTATTCATGAACAAACATAAATGTTTAACTTTGTTGAATTCACTGTTAATAATTCTTTTATTTCCACACATCCTTGCTTTGTTTCTCATTTGACTGTCCATTTCATTTTTTTAAATATATTGCTGTCTCCTTTTATACAAAAGCCACATTTTCAGAGTTAGACATATGAAATAAAAGCACACTGAGGTATCCAAGTAAGTGACCTGATTTTCAGAAATGTTGAGACTCAGCTCCCAGTAAGATCAATATATATTGATTCTACGTACTACATTCTCTTTATGCAGTTGAAAACATACCAATATTGCTATCCAGTATTTCATCAGGAAGCTATAAAACATTCTTAGATATCTGTATTATTGGCAAACCAAAAGTAAGTGTCAAACTATAATTCCAGTTCTGTATAGTGTTAGTAATGCTCAACATTGATTTGTAGAGTTTGAATTAGAGAACTTACTTATGTATTCTCTGAAATGTAACAAAAGTTTTCAAACAGAATGTTACGGATAAGGGCTTAAAAAGTGACTCTTACCTCTCTGACAGTTCATTTGAAATCTTCTTTCCTAGAGATGTAGTTACTAGCAGTTCACATTTATATCCTACATTTCATGTAACAACAATTTCCCTGTGAAGCCAAGCCACCGATCCTGAAAGGTTTGTTATGTTTTGTTCATACCATTCCTACCATCCTGAAAATGCCATAACTTCCCTCACCTATAGCTTCTACTGGATTATAAACTGGAAAAATCGACATCCTATCTCTGTTAACCTTTGGCAAAGCTTGAGGAACTATTTCTTGCTCATGAAAAAGCCATCTAATTGCTAATCTATAATCCTTTTAATATGCTCTACGTTGTGGATTGATCCATTGCCAGCTGACCCAGCAGTGCCTATGGCTATATTAATCCTATTATTCACATGTTCCAATGGAACTCTAATGAAGTCTGAAAGGCTTGCATACTACTGATATTAAGGATGGTTACGCTTGTATTGCACCTAATTATGGAACACTCTATTGTATCCCCTAATTGTGCAAATTACTTTTTTTCCCGAGGCATAATTTATTTCTACTACAAGTTTTATCATATTGTTTTCATCTGTGTTCTTTGGTTTTTTTGGGGGATGACTTATTTACAGCTTCAATGTTATGGTTTTAATATTGTAATAAGCATTACATTGCTTGACCAGACTAAAGAGAAAAATACCAATGTAAACAAAGATGTTCTGAAAAACAGGAGTCTATATAAATAGTAATAGTATCTTGTATAATTAGAATTTAACCAGAGGATTTAAAACCACTCTAAAAACAGGGACAAATTGGTACACCGTAAAATACTCTTTTAGGAAAATATATTTAACAATATTATAAATTTGTAGAGTAAGAAGCTAATGAAACATTAATAATAACACTGTTATCATCTGCTACAGTTCTTCAATCTTGACTCTGTCATTCTTTATCACAGAAAATACAGAAACGTTAGGCTTTGCATTGACTTCTCTTTTAGGAGTTTGAAACAATTCACAGATGTTGAGGCTTATGGAATCACTTTCAGTGTCCCACACTAAAAAACAAATCTATCTTTCCACTCCATACGCAGCACAGCAACTAAGCAAATCATCTGTAAATACAGCATCAGAAATAAATTTCTAATCCAGCCATCAGTAATCCAGTGCAATTTGGAAAATAAAGGCCTCTATTCCCCATACTGATGCCCTTCTCTGAGTCTTATTATGGTTTGGGTCATGTATCTCCACAAAACCAGCCCTGCAGTTAAAAGAGAAATCTTGATGATGATGTCTTTCTTGATGCCATAGGAAAAATAATAGACTCTTCACTCAAAAAATCACTCAAAACGATTGTCATATGTTTTTCTGTCAACCATCCCAAGAAATAAGAGTATCAAGACGCAATCTGTATTTTCTACACTGTATCTCTGCTATGTTATCTTACCCCAAATTGGCAGTAGTCTCCATTTGCATTGTATTGGAGATTAACATTTTATTATTAAGCCCTAAAAATTAAAGAAGAGTAAGGAATTTTTAATGTCTCAGCTGTTGATTGATCAGTAGAATACACGGGCTCCTCGTTTGTAAAAAATAAATATCAAAGTCTCAACTGAGTAGTAACCTTCAGCTACCTGAGCTTTTCTTCTTAAATCTGTTGCAAAATATTAAATCTATCCCATAAAGCCTTACCTTAGACAAGTAATGTAAAAATGTAGTATTGATTATCTTCTTAGCCTTAATAAAGTTTATGTATTTACGTAAAAATATAGATTCACAACAAAATATGTTTACAATAGCCAGCTTATATTACACAATATTGTGCAACTGGGTATTTGCTTGGGCTTCCTAAACACCAGAGAAAATGAGGATGTATACGCGTTGTCTCTAAAACACTTCATTAAGATTGTCTAATTAGAATGTTACTTAATTATCCAATATGTTGGCTACAAGTGCTCATAAGCAAGTCATGTCTAATTCAGGATAATATTTTAAAATGTACTACATTGACGATTTTGAGTGTCATAACTATAAATAAAACAGCAGCGGTTGCACATTACTCAACATGTATGAGCTTTCTTGACAAAACACTGGTCTCACAAAAATCTCTTGAAATCATAATCTCCTCTGGCAAGCAGTGATGCTCACTTCATTTATGGCTTTTCTTACAAGTCAACTGCTTTCCCTGGACATTCTGCTCAATTCCTTTGTGGGTCTTGTCGTAAAGCATCCTTCTTTCCTCTCTACATATGGAGCTGAAATTCCTGACAAAGAAAATCAGAGAGACTAAGGAATTCAGTCTGTCTTTTCATGGTGTCAGAAATTTGGGACCAACTTCAGAGGACCTCTATCCTGCAGCATAGACCCAGACAGCATTTTCCACAACTGAGAGGCCGGGATCCACTCTAAAGTACTTTCTCATGCTATTTTACCTCACTTTGCTATGTTACAGAAGGTAAGTAACTATGCAACACTCCTGAAACATTTCCCACATTACAGGAATCACCTAGAAATGAGATATATGGTGATTAGAGACACATAGTGGTTAGAGACACTTGATAAACCAGAACTGGAGACTGAAAATTCATCTGGAGTTTCAGTGCAACCCAGCTACACACTGAGTATTCTTTTGCCTTAACTGTAGCCTCATTGTTATCCCAAAGAATCCCTGAATTAGGAGAGATTCATCATGGACAATAGTGTAACAAGCTAGGACAGAGAATAGGTAAGCGAGGTAAGTGAAAAAATAAGTAATTCAACTACAGGAAATCAATAGATTATTCAACCCTTGGCATCACATGCTATTAACATAAATGTGCTCATTAGTCTGCTAATAGATTTACCAGCCAAAAGCGTTTTTCCCTTTAGGTGCATGAACACCACAGAACACAAGAGTCTCTGACTCTCTTAAAGGAAGAGAATGTGAATGTTAGATATATTTCCTTTAACCAATACTAGCAAACACTCATCAAATTTGGGGGTTGGGGGTGGGGGTTGGGGAAAGGCAAACAAACAAACAAAAAAAGCCCCACACCCCAAAATTAACAAACTAACCAAACAAAAAAAAGTTACAACTGACTGTGCAGGACACCAACATTATTCTGGTGATACTTTAGTTAAAAGTTGCTTGACTAACTGAAGCAGAAAACCATTCAAGCAGCCATTAAGAGGATTGAGAACCAAGCTAGGACAATGTTACCAGTCACATAGACGGAGGGACAGTATTATGAAAGGTCAAGAAGATCACAGGTTGCATGCATCTCCACCTGGAGAAATGTATGTAGAAGTTGATTTATTTTTTACTATTTCAGATTTCTGAGATCCTTCCCAAATCTCTTATGTTCTCCATTATTAGGATTTAAGTTTCTCATCAGCTCATTTGTTTAATGTATTATCTTTGAAAGAAACTAAAGAAAGGTGGCTTAAATTTTAGTTTTGGAGGGAAGGATATGGAAGAAATTATTATTATAATCTTAGATTTTGACTTAATGATATTGATTGTCACTATCAGTGTATTTCGACATTATTTCTAACATATCTGTGACAGTTTATCCTTAGCAGCCGTAAATGTGCATCACTGATCTGATACGTTCTCTAGGACCCGTTGAAATAAATTGGCATGGATTCACTTGAATCTTAAGGTATTGGGGTTTTTTTTCACTTTGAGGGGTTTTTTTAAACAATTTTAAATCATTTTTAATTGCCCTAAAAATCCTTATTTAGTTCCATGAGGAGTAGTAATAGTTTCCTTATTCTTTTTTGAAGTTAAAAATGAGATGATCTTTTCTCAATGAATTTTTAACTCTCAAGGTTGTCGATTTGTAGTTTGGATGCTGATGATTTTGAACATCTTTATTCAAAAAAAATCTTCATAAAGTTTCTGTTGTTGATGAAACAGGTAGAGAATTTGAAAAGAGTGAAAGAGATTCAGATAGTTCTGCTAATATATTGATTACCTCTATTAAAAGTATCAGATTCACGAGAGTGTCAGACACACTGTGTTATTCATGTATTTATTCTGGGAGTTGACTAGTAGCGCTCAGTGCAGTCATTAGCTCCTGACCTCCTGCTGTGCAGTCACTTTCAAATTTTTTACCAAAGTTTCCATTGTATGTAAGATTAGTAAATCATTTCTCTGTTGTTTGCTGGATTACTTTCTGTTATTTACTTTCCCCAGAAATATGTATTAGAATTTACATATCACCAGTTCATCACAAAGTTTAATTATTAATTCATCATAATAACTTGGTAATGCATTATGGGATGCTTCTCTGCATAAAGTACAGCACAAACTTTATTTAAGTTTCCCAAAATTAAACTGACTGATCACTGCTAGTATAGTGTGGAATTAGGAAATTCCTAGCAAAATAAAACAAGCAAGTCAATGTTTAGCAAGTAAGTGACAGTAAATTCACAGGTTAAGCACCCACTGCAAAGAACAGCTCAAGTATATTTAAAAGTCCAAAATAAAAGTTAATTGTAAATTGCCATAACTATCTGATTTGGGAGTTGATCGATCAAACAAACTTAAGTGGCAATATATTCCACAAAGTTGTGAGAACCTTGCGGCAAAGCCATCAAACACAAATAGCAACATTAATCAAATATGGCTCACCATAATAAGTGAAGGTTTAATAAGTATAAATGTACTGAAGCAAAACATTTAGTTAACCCTACATGCTCTGATGAATCAGCAGACTGCACCATAGGTTGTTCTAGTAAATCATATTTGTATCATGAAGTAATTGAATGAATCAGTTCCTGCGGTGCCAACAGTCTATTTATTTCCATTGTGAAGAAAATTTTAGAGTGGAAGAAGAGAAGGAGAGACATTTATAGTTCATTTGCATCAGATAAAAATAAAGATTTTGTTTATGCTAAGTCCAATGGAAAAAATATTACCTGAAGAATAAATTCAAATATTTCTGAGGAAATCTATTTTTTTTTCTTAAATTCTGACCAAAAAAGGCAGGGTCTAGGTAAATGTTAACATAAAGGCTGAAAAAAAATTTACTAGTTTTTTGGACCATATTTTCATTGTGCTTGTTTTATACTGATGCAGACTTATGCAGACTTATCAGTGGGGTTTTTTTTCTTTTCTTCCCCAGGCTAATTCTAGAGAACATTTTTTAACAGTCTGGTTATTTTGAAACAGTTACTGCTCTCAGTGGGCTGTGTCTGAGTTCTACTGTGCAGACTCTAACCAGAAGGACAAAAATTTCACACAGGGAAGAAAAAAAAATCAAATTCTTTATAATAAGTGAGTTTGGAATATACTTTACTTCAAGACATACTTCATTAATTGAGTGGGGTTTTATTCCCTTCCTTTTACTTAAATTTAAACTCAATAGAACTTGTAAAGAAAAAATATGGTATGACGGAAAAAAATGTTTATTTTTTCCCCTTGTGATAGATAATATAAATACAACCTTAAGAATAATTTTTTCAAAGCATTAAGATAAACTTGATAAACTCTGTGTGCAGTTCAGTCTGTATGCACTAGGAACCAGGCTGTAGACATACAGCAAATCCAGGCCCTGAAATCTGTGAAATTTTTCTTAAAAGAACTATGGTTGAATAAATATGAGGGTTAGACTTGGGTAAGGGATATAATACAGCTATATTAAAATCTAAATTTATTACACAACTACTTTAAAATTTATAAAAGTTAAAAATAAAAAAATAGCTCTGAGGCATCAGTATCATGAAAGTATCTGGAAGGACAGAGAAATATGGCTAATAAATAAAACAATCTAGTGAGGATGGACACTGGATCTGTCCCAGAAAACCTGAGGAACCAAGGAGCTGTGCAAAGAATATTTGCTGTGGAGAAAAGGGGCACTTTTTCTCCATCTTCTAAACTTCTAAACTAGAAACTAGGAGAAATTTTGAGCATGCACCAAGTATTGCAGTAAGGTGATAATAGCAGTAAGGAATAATAATCTTCACATGAGTCACCTCGCACTTGAAGCTATCCATCCATCCCACCGATTTCAGGGTATTGTGGAGGTTGATGGTGGTATGAGTTAAAACTTCTGGAACAGGGAATTTTCACATCTCATGTCTACGTATGTATTTTGAACTGCTCCCACTGGCAGCATCTGTGTAAGGGAAAAGATCTATTGACTCAGATAGTAATACCACAAAGGAAGGATTTATTTCCTTTTGTTTTCCCTTTCTCTTCTACACTAGGTTTGTATTAAACTCTTTAAACCTGCAAAGACAAAAAATGTAAATACAGTCAAAAATATAGTTATTGGATCAAATGTTTGAGTACTGGGAGACCTAAACTGAAACTCTTTCTACATCAGGTACATTGGGTACCTTTCTTCATATTACAACAGATGTTTCTCATTATGTCAGTTTTGAATTCTTTGTGGTATAAAATAACTTCCAATACTGTAAAAATCCTACATAATAAGCTTATATCAGGCAATAATTTTAGAAGGAATTTCATCAGGCGAAGTAGCTGGAAACAGAAGACAGAAGTTATTTCCTGATGCTTAACAAACTAGCAAACTCAAAATAATTCACAGTTTAAAACAAGAAATTTAAGTTAAAGAATTATCCGTAATGATCTGAAAAGACAAGATAGTTAACTAGTTAAAAATAGTGAATAATGAACCAGAAAAGAGACTGGAATATGTCTGAAAACGATTATCATAATTAAGTACATAAATCACAGTATAAATCAAAGTCATAATTTTAATTTAAAGATTTATTTTTGAAGCTTTTCTGTAGTTCTCTGTTGAGCATCAGAACTAATAGATTGGGAAATAGCTATTTTGTTAAAAATTTTCTCCCAGTCTTAGTTGACCAAGCAAATGCATTTTGACACATAGTGATTGCTTTGCTTCACCTGCATAGTTTCAATGTGGCACTGGAGACAGAAATATCGCTGGAAGGATGCCTATGAATTTTGATGTTCCCTTTGGGACAGTGGAGGAAGGGATTGGCTGTGCTGGTTTCAATGGACAGGTTTACCAGTTGTTGCTCTGATAGGGTCTGATTCCATATGATATTAGCTTGGTTGGATGTTAGTTTCTTGTGGTGAGTTTGGCAAGCTCAGGATTGTGTTCAAATTAACAGAATTTTCTTTATTAGGGGGAGAAACGGAGGAAGGTGTTTTACAATACTGTGTTCCAGTATCAATTGTTATCATTCAATGATTTTCATATAGATTAGTTTATGTTATACCCTGTGAAACCTAGAACTACAAACTTTAAGGTGTTTGTAACTTGTTTAGCTTCTGTTTTCTGCTTTAAATTTGTGCATGATACTAAGGTACTAAGAAATTGGAAAATACATACATTAAAGTTGTTAGCTAGTGTGATGCTTTTGCTTTATGGTAAAGTTCTTAATTGCTTGATCATACACTTCTGTAAAAATATATGTTAATTAGGGATCTTTTTTCACCACATGCACACAAATATGTATTCTCAGAAGTCTGTCTGGAGGGAGATACCAAACTGAAAATTTTTTAATACCAGCTACTGTGAGAATTCATCAAAAGTTTTAATTGGAAGATTCTAGACTGGTCCATAAAGAGTCATTGTCTTATTGCCATGACACGAGTTACAATATTAATTTAGCTTATAGAAGACCTGGAATAGAGTTCTCAAGTCTTATTCTTCCATTTTTCCATGCTATGTGTTATTGTGGCTTTAATCTCTAACTTTGATTGAATATCATATTTAGATCCCAAGAATCTTTCTGCACAATTCTGAAAATATCTCCCATACTACTGCAGTTCCACAAAGCAGTACCTTTCTAAGGAAATTTTTTTTTCTCGTCATCTCTGGTCAGGGTATAATAAATAGTCATTAAGGGGGAAAGTTGTCTCCTCTGGTCAGTCCAGGTGGGTAGCTTAAAATGGAGATTTTTGAAGATTCTAATGAAAAAAGATGTGTCTTCTAGTTACATTGGCCTTCATCAGTAGACCCTGAGAGCAGAATGTGGAAGTTCAGGGAACACAGAGTCTTATAAGAACTGTTGCTTTACTTTTACTGAATAACGTTTCCCTGAACCCAACAGAAAGTTGTGTGTTTCTAACTGAATATTAATTGAACATTATTTGTAAACAGTGCTTTATACTTTAAAGACAGACACTTCCTTCATCATAAGACTTACTCATGCATGGAAAACAAGGCCTTATGTTTCTGCCAGTTCCTAGACTAACTCTTTATAGACTATTTAAATAAAGAGATAGATAGATAGATAGATAGATAGATAGATAGATAGATAGATAGATAGATAGATAGATAGATAGATAGATAGATAGATATCAGCGTTGAGTTTTCACACCTTTAATTTGGTCTGCATTCCAAGAGTGGGTTGGGGTTTTGCCCGAAAGTGATACAATAAAAATAAATTTAAAAATAAAACGCACACACACAAACCAGCCTGAAACACAACACACAAAAACCCAAAATATTTGAAACACAGAAGCATTTAAAAAATATTGTAAATTTATTGTCTTCAATTTCCTACCTCTAAAAGGGCATCAACTTTATGACAGCCCTTGCTAAGTCACAGCTATATATGTAAACTCGGAGATAGAAAACTGCTTAATGGCAAGATACAGAATTTGGTTTCATGTGGAAAGAAACAGAATATTGATTCCTCATAATGTATTTTGGCAACTGAAATCAGTGTAAGACCTAGTTCACTGAGCAAAAAGGTCATTGATTTCCTTCTGCTTTGTATATTTAAACTACATATATAAATACATTCCTCTGTAATTGTACCATATGCTTTTAAAGAAAGCTTCTGGATTAAATTTGGAACATCTGTTTAGAAAAAGTCAACTCTTCACCCCCCTATTTTCCAACATAAATATTATTGAGAACAATGAAAATGAGCAGAAAATATAATTTGAGCATGAAAACAATCTTAAATAGAAAAAAATAAACCTTTTCTATTTTGTAGTATTCCTCATTCTCCTATTAAACATTATCCACCTTCTCTAATGCAGAATTCAATTTCCAGCACAAAAGAGATAAAACATTGATAATGGTAATGGATATTAATCTGAAATAGAATGAAGAAAAAATAGAAGCATGCATTAAAATATGTTAATGTTATTGTTTGCCTAATATCCATAATATCATAATATGTTTTTAATGTATTTAGGCAAACTGGAAACAACTGACATTAACAGCAGATAATAAATCCCTTTACTTAGTAAGTCCAGTTATAATTTACATGCTGAGATCATTGTGTTTTCTGTCACACATTTGTAATGAAAATAGCAATGAAATAAATTAATCTAGCAGTACTGAAGTTGGCACTGCAGTACAATCTCTGGGTGGTTTTGAGCCTCAAATATATCCCAAACATCCATACAAAAACAAACAGGACATACAGTATCATATATACTATCTCACACCAGAGAGTTCTCTTAACACACAGAGAAACTGCCAATAAGCCCTTGGAAAATGTATTGCATTAAACATGTCGATATCAAACGCTATCAGAGTAATGAAACAGATGTTCAGGATTCCAAATAGATTGAGTGACACTGATAACTTCATTCACAAGTAATAGTCAATATAAAATATGATTTTCTTAATAGAGCAGAGCACAGTATTGATAATTAAATAAACTTCTAATAATGAGTCTGTCACAGAGCAAGAAGTGCTATGAATCATTCATAGTTACATGCTTGAGGCAAAAAGTGAAAAATGGCTGATTTTTTTCACTTTTTTTCTCCCAGATTTGCTCTTCCAAATTAACCGGTCAAACCAGCTGAATAATGAGGTCAAATTTTTGACAGGGTTAAAAATTCAAGGGTTAGGGTTAATAAAAAACAATCTTTTTAAATAAGGTGACAGCATGACCTTAATGCAGGAAATTACTCAAGATTTTTTTAAAAAAAGAAACTGTGGTAGAATGTATGTATGGTTTCCATTGCAAAGCTGGAGTAAATAATATCTGTTCTTAATATTTCGCTCCATCTAATTCCTCCAAATACACATTATTTCTACAGTCTAGTCCATTCTGGATATGTCTCATGTCACTGCTTGGACTAAGAACTGAAACACAGCACAACTCTCCCATAATCTGTCCACAGAGCTTTTGGTTTTTTGATGCTACAAGAAATACAGTCATTCTTGATATAATAGGAAAGCTCTGACATTTCTGAGAAGGCCCTACTAAAGATGCCTCAGACAGGCAACTCACTCAATGCCATGCAAAGAGACAGGACTTCCTTAAAAGAAGGAATATTGAATGAAAAGAAAAAATTATGCGAAGTGTGCAAATGGCACCAAATTGGAGATCGTCAGCAGGCTCAAGGTCAGGGCAGCCATCCAAAAGGACCTGTAGAGTCTGGAAAAATGGGCCACAGGGGCCTGTTGAAGTTCAGCAAGGACAGGTGCTGAGTCCCACACATGTGAAGAGAGACCACCTTCTAATGATGAAACAGCTGCCTGGGAAACAGCTCTGCTAAAGAGCCTGGAGCAGTTTGCAGAATGTGAGTGAGATGAGCATGAGCCCAGCAATAGTTAATGGTGCTGCAAGGTTGTAAACTGCCTCTACTATTTTGTTGTCCTCTCTGACTCTGCTGAATTTCATGTAGAAAAAAGACCAGGTAGGATAGAGACTACTCAGTCAAATAGCCAATGAAGACTGGAAAAAATGCTAATGTTTTCTTGGAGAAAGCATTAGTCCAAAAGAGCTCGAGTGCTCCAGACTCTACTCTTCTGATATTCTGCTCCTATCTTCATCCTCCTGAGAGTCAAGCAACATCAGAAAACATTTCTATGTAGTGTAGATTCATATATCTTATATAATTTTAAAACAAATTAGCTTAATTTACAAAGTTAGATAAATTAGCTTGCATTGTGTTCCCCTCTGCTGTGACTAGTCTTCTTCCAGTTAACTCACTGAGAGCATAGTAGCACAATGATGCAAACTACAAGAGAAAAACAGCTCTGGAGAGAAACTACTCACTGGATAATTGGTGACCACTAGTATTGGTTCACCAGTGATGTGTCAGGCATCACTGCTGTGCAGCACAATTCCATTCATGTTCCTGGAGCTTGGACACTTTGTGTTCCCTAAGACTGCAAGACAGAGTTAATAGTTTTGCACAGACATTTTCTAGTCTGTCTCATGTTCTTTCTCTTCTGTGCCATATTTCTTCGGTTTCTTCATTAAAAAAGGATTTACTTTCTTACAATCAGATACATATGCTGAGTAATGCAAGTATCTCTGCATTACACTCACGCTCTCAATTAGTTCCTCCTTATTGAAGAAGTAAGATCCAGGACAGTTTCTCCTCTGGATGCATTTTCTACTTTCTGGATCATAAAGCTGTCTTCTCTGTATTCTAGGAACTAATTTCATGTTTTACTGTCTTCATTAGCTAACAGGTTTCAAAATGGCTATTGTTAAGTCCCTCATGAATATAGCAGCTTCTGTGTTTTAACACTTCAAGAGATGACGTAGGAATTTTCCATTGAATACACACAACCATTTCTTCATCAGACTCATTTATTTCAGGGTGTATTTTCACTTTTTCCTTTTTTTTTTTTTTTGTTTTTTAATTCTCACCTAGGACTATGTTGGTTTACGTTTTCTACTGTTATGATGTTTTAGCATTTTTCTTCCTCTTTGTTTTCTTCTCCTGACCCATGTTGCATCTTACTTTTCTACTGTTTAATCCAAGTAGCCTAGGGCAAGTAAAAGATTTCTTTTTTCTTTGAAATGAAAATGAACCATTTTACCTTGTGGGCTTTGCAAAAAAAGATAAAGATCTTTGTCATCTATTTGTATACATTCCTGTAAGAAAGCATGTTCTGTATATTAACTAACACATACAGTAAGGCACTGTAGTTGCTAGGAGAATTTTTCAGGACAATAACAGAACAAATAGTGATTTGTCTGAATATAATTTATAGCCTCCCCGAGGCTGCTGTAAATTATGCATCTTCTTTTACTCACAGAATGTCTTACAAATGTCTACTGAAGATATCTCTTTTTCTACCTTTGTTTTTTTTTTTGCAATATTTCATATTTTTAATACAGAGCAGCAATATGTTCATAAAAAAGAATAACATGCTTAATTTTTTTCTAAACACTAACATCCACCATTATGTATGATTTCCTTAAAAGTATCCTTTGTAAAGCAGCCATCTTCTAATGACATAGAATGGTTGCTATTGTCTAATCTTTATGGAACATAGTAGAAGTGGTAGATTGTCCATTCCTTCTTCCTTCTCACCAAGGGCATTCAGGACATTTTGGAAGTAAATTAAGTATTTGGGAGAATCACAGAATGAGTCAGGTTGGAAGGGACAGAGTGGGTCACCTGGTCCAACCTCCCTGCTCAAGAAGGGTTATCCTAGAGAATGAGTGCTAAGTTTTTGGTAATTTTAAAATCTGTCTTATGTGATGCTGAAAATCAAACCAGAGTAAATTTTCATTTTTTTTTTGTATTGGTTTCCCTTCACAGAGTAGTGTTCTAACAAACTGTCTAGAAAGAGCTCTAATTTTATGTTGTTCATCTTGGTCATAGAGTGGAGCATCAAAAACTGACACTTGCTCAATCACTTTTGGTTTTCAGAACTGATTTACTGACCTCTACTAACATTTCTGGGAAACTTCATATCCTTCAGTTTACAGATTGCAAAATTATTTACAGAGTAATGTTATCATGTAGATAACTCAATGTTACCGTTAACTTTAAGGTTTTACTAAGCAAATCTACCTGATCTCTAGCTCTTTCTGCATTTCTAGGTTATAGCCAGTCTCTGATTCCTGAGTTTGTGACAGCATTGTCCTGTGTAGTACTTGTCCTCTACTGTATCTCAAAGTTAGCTTTCTGCAATGTAAATTTTCTCATGTTTCACACATCCAAAGAACTAAGGAGATTCAGAGACGTTTATAGCAACAAGTGTTTTAGAATATGTGGGGAGTTTACAGTTTTTGCTGATTTGAAACATAGAACCTTATGATACAAGGTCCAAGGTGATTCAAGGGAAAAATTTACAGACATTTTCAAATTTTACAAGTTAGTGGGTAAAGTGCTGCAGTACAAAGGAAAATTTTAAGCACAGACTGAAACACCCTTCACCTTGATCTCTGACACAAGAAAAAAAGGAAAAAGATTTGACTGTCAGCTGTTAGGGAATGTAAATGACGGTTGGTGTTTTATTATTAACTTGACTGATATATTCCAGGTAAAAGCACTCTGGAGCACTCCTGTTAGGTAGTGATATTGGGTGAAATCGCTGTTTTGCATCTCCCCAGTTATCATTATGTTAATTAAGTTAATAAAGTTACAGCCTGTAGCTGTAATCATATTCTTATGTGTGTATCTTATTTGCCTCCGGTGTTGGAATCAACACACAGGTCTTATCAAGTCTGACAAAATACATATTTTTTTACATAATTACCAGTTTAAAAGTAATTGGGGGGGGGGCTTGGGATGTATTTACTTACTGGTACATTGAAATTTTCTCATTTTTTGGAACTATACCAAAGGGACATATACATAACTTTCAAAGTACAACTGCAGTTCCCACATACAAACTCAGGTTACCTGAATGAGGACTTTTAATGAGCTCAGGATAGTGTAGACAATCATATTTCTTCTTTAACAGAATTTTATAGGTCATTACTTCAAATAGATTAACCTCTACCTATTTAAATTCTTTTTGTCTAATTGGATGAGAGTTTGCCAAATATCCTAAAATTTCTTATTTCCACACAGTTTTCAGAACAATCTTTGTCAGTATTATTAAGAGGGTTGTTTTCTGACCTTGCTCTAAATACTGATGGTGCAATTAGGTTTGAAATTAAAATACAAGTGAGAGGAGGAAATTCACTTATAACTGATTCAAATAAACACTTATAATTCCCATCATTTAGCAGTTTTGAATTAGCCTACAGAATCCAAAAGGCATTATTGAAACCTAAGAAAAAAACAGCTTCATCACGGTTTGTGGTGTTACAGTTTGAAAAAATTCATATTGAAATAGAAACATCTGTATAAAAGAAACAAAAAATTGGTTTATTTATAAAATAATTTTTGAGGACCTCTAAAAAAAAGACTTGATGAGCAGGATAATCCAGACTACTTCTGAAGTATTTCTAATCTGTCCCTCTGAAGCATCCAATTTCAGCTACTATCTGAGACATTTCTTCACCTCACCGCAGACAATCAGCATAAATGAAAAATAGAAGATGGCAAACAGTAGGCTGACAAGATGTACTCAGCACAATCAGCAAGCTTGCACACCCTTTTGGAAGACTCTGCAGGCCTTTTAGTATGAAAGGCAAGATGATGCAAGTTGACATGCCTGAAGGATGGGATGCTGTCCAAAGGGATCTGGACAAGCTTAAGAATTGGCCCATGGGAATTCATGAGGATGAACAAAACCAAGTGTGAGGTCCTGCTCAGTTTAGGGCAACCTCCCTTATCAATAGAGCCTGGGGTATGAAGGGGTTGAGAGCAGCCCTGCCAAGAAGGGCTTGAGGGTGCTGCTGGATGAGAGGCTGGACATGACCCAGCAATGTGCACCTGCAGCTCAGGAAGTCAGTTGCGTAGCCAGCAGGTTAAGGGAGGTGATTCAGTCCCTCTGCTCCACTCTGGTGAGGCCACACATGGAATGTTGCCTCCAGATCTCGGGGCCCCAGCCCAGGAAGGACATTGACCTGTTGGGGTGAGTTCAAAGGAGGACCAAGATGATTAGAGGGATGGAGTATCTCTCCTATGAGGAAAGACTGAGAGAATTGAGTTTATTCAGCCAGTAGAAGAGAAGGCTTCAGGAAGACCTTATTGCAGCCTTTTAGTATGTGAAGGAAGCCTATAAGAGATGGGGACAAACTTTTTAGCAGGGTTTGTTGTGACAGAACAAGGGGAAATGGCTTTAAATTAAAAGACAGTCAATTTAGATTAGATTTAAGAAAGAAATTTTTTACAATGAGTATTGTGAGACACGGGAACAGGTTGCCCAGAGCGGTGGTAGGTGTCCCATCATTGGAAATTCAAGGTCAGGGTTGGAAAGGGCTCTGAATGAGCTGATATAGTTGAAGATGTCCTTGCTCACTGCAGTGTGGTTGGACTAGATGACCTTTAAAAGGTCCCTTCCTGATGCTATGAAGAGACAATGGAAAAAACCAATTGGAGATTTGGGACAGAATATGTGATTAGATTCTAGCTTGAGGGCATGGTCAGATATGGAGGTTGAATTCAGAATTTCTATGAGCTTTTTGGCTCCAGAACTGATTTGGCAGTTTTGAGAAAGAATCTGGAAAGGGGATCGTAAGTGAAAGGAACATAATTTAAATAAATTGTGGAGATTCAACAATGTTAAGTATTTCATACCAGGATTGGAAAATTGAAATTCAGAAGCCAAAAGGCAAACACACAAAAAATCATTCATTAAAAATACATGATCTTATTATTTTGAAACTAAACTGAAAAGATAACTGACTCATGAATCTCTGGTTTGAAAAATTAGTCTGATTGGGCTTTGGGTTTTGTTCGTTTGATTGTTTATTTGTTTGTTTATTTGGGGTTTTTCCCCTATAATATCCAGTAGAGTTTCAATGTTGATATTCAGTGAAACACTTCTGTATTCATATGTGAACTACTGAATGTAACAGAACAATCAGTTGGCAGACTATCAGTTGCAATGAGACTCTGAGTTGCAATGAGATGATGGGAGTGATAGCCTCACTATCATAAATAAAAGCCTTCTTTGCTATAGAAACCAGTAAAGTAAGCAAAAAGCTTACTTTCTTTGTTCAAGATACTTTGGGTTCTAATAATAAATTTCAGACCTGATGTGAATGTCTCTTAAGGTCAATAGAAAAGCTCCCATCCTTAGGCCGGACTTTTGATCAGGTTTAGATGGGTTTTTTGTGGGTTTTTTTGAAAGAGAAATTACATCATATTTTCTTCTGAAAGAAGTTCATTGAATACAATAGTTACACTCGGTGATGTATGGAAAACTGGCAATGTTTTTGTCACAGCTAGTGCCTTGTTTCCCTCTATTCTGCAACTGCAGTCAATATTATGATTTAATTATATTTTACTATTTAAAAATTTAGCTAACTCTTATATCATCCAAACTTTGCACTGTAATTTCATTCTCAGAAAAAAAAAAAAAATCTATCATACTCCAGTGTATCACTATTTGATTAATCTGTGTCTGCTTAATTTCAATCAGCAATGCTAATATGTCAGGAAAGATTATCTCAATCCAGCCCGTTTTCAAAACTCTCACTTACTCATAAATTCTTTGTTAAGATGACACAAAACATGTGAAGTGAATGTGCATTTGCCCTTGAATGGCAGATGGACCAGCCATCACATGCATAGTGTTGGTATCATCAGTTCCATAGCAGGCAGCCTGTCCCAATTTTACTGTAAATGGCTTTTTCTCCATCTGATTCACCTAATAGCCTCAGATATCAGTAAACAAGACAAGTGTTTGTGATAGCCTATTTGTACAGTCATAATCTAAAGAAATATTCATGAAGGATACCAATTTACAGATGTTCTCATCTCCTCAGATTTAGAGAGCTTACATCATGTTTGTGTTTAGTTTTCACTTCGGGTTTGACAATTTAGAGGGGAGTTCTTTTTCCAGTTCTCTGTAGGTCAGACAAATTAGCAATGCAAGTTCTAGTATGAATCACAAAGTTTTTGTATTGATTTCACAGACACCTCAAACAAGATTTTGAAAAGGAAAACCTATTAGGAAACTTAATCATTTGTAGTAAAATTATGTTAGCTACTACTTGGCAAGATTGCTTTAGAACTAAGGCTTTGAAGCCTGTCACAGGTCTTAAAAATAAAATTGCTTGAGTAGTTGAGAAGAACTGTATTAAAATGCAAATTTCCAGCTGTTAATATTTCTTCAAAAACCAATAATCCCTCAAGGCCACCAATATGTCAAATACTTAATGGAAAAATATCCCTTAGGCAGAATGGCCTTTCTAAGTTGACTTTTGATTAAACTTAAAATACTATATAGCAAAAAAACTGAAAATCAAAAAGAGGATATAAATATAGTACTAGACTAAAATGTCATAAAGAATGCAATTGGAGGGGCAAATTTAAGGTCACTAATTTTTAAGTAATTTTCTACCCTTTTGAGGATTAGCCAAGGAAATAATTGCTAATATAAGGTATACCTGCAAATGGGCCCACAGGTAACAGAAACTAATATTTTTTCAAACTAAGATAGATGTAAAAATAAAGTTCAGATACAGTTGGTGTGTAAAGCACAGAAGTCAAAATCTCCACTCCTAAGCATTTATGCTTCTACTCTGTTGTACAAAACATGGAACTTGAGACTCAAAATTGTCAAGTGAGAATGCAATAGATCTTATTTTCCCTGGCTACCAAATCCAAGACGCTATGCATCTCTGTCAAACACAGGACATGAATTTTCTTTGAAAAGTGACTAAGTCAAAATTCTGTTCCCATGGAAAGGAGTGACAAAACATATTTGTAAGAAGGACTGGGATCTTGGTTTGCTTAGGTTGCAGTATACCATGACTGAGTACATCAAAATTTTGAGAAAATGAAATTGCTGTTTAAACATTAAATCAATCATAAACTGAATAGCTGCTAGCATCCTGAATTACATCGTTCCTAAGTGTTGTCTTATAAAACAGATTTGTGGAAAAGAAATCACAAACTGTCTTTTTACTGACTGTCATACACTGTGATAAGCATGATGCTGCAATATCACCTTTCACGATGAAAACTTTGTGGCAGCAAGGTAAAAAAGCATGAGAAATCCACACAGTTCATAGTGTCAGTAAGTGAAGAGAATATTTAGTAGCAAGAAAAGGCAGCTCCAGGTGCCTGAAGTATACCAGACTCAGTTCATTTCTAATGTAGAGCACGATTGTTTTGAATAAGAATTGGACAAGGGTTTTGGTCAGATAAGAAAATCTTATGTGATCATGAGGAAACAGCAGCTGAATTCTCAGCTGGTGTGAAGCAAAATATTCATTCTAATGTATCTTGAAGATATAAAGATCTATATCAGTGAAGGACATGATGTTGCATTTGATCTTCAGAAGATGCGGTATGATGTTCTTAATCTGTAATATAATTCCAAAGAACATGTTTTCAGTATTAAGGGTATCTTATAGTCCTTCAAAATACAATAATCTGTACAGCTTCTCTATAGCTTTTGAGTCTTCAGTCACCAATGCATTAATATAGTGAACATGAACCAAGTAAAAGGAATGAAATTACCCTGAGTGAAAAGTATGAGGCAGGAGCAACATCAGGTCCCCGTTTTCAAATAGGATCCTAGTTTTCAGCAGTGCTGATCCATAACCTCCCTGAGGAGTTAGAAAGGCACCCTGAAATCTGTATTCCTCGCAATCAGTTCTCAGTATCTAAGAAAGCTAAATGCCTTAGGTCTCGCTTGAAGGTGTCTGACCATCTTCCCAAGTAACTCATGATAAAAGATTACGAATTTTAACCTCCAAGTTTAAAGAATGCAATGTGTTTTCTCTCAGAAGCTAATAATCTGATCTAGTTACCTTGAAAGACACTTAAGAAAAAAACACCCATCCTTTTGAAACACCATGGATTTAGTTTCTGGTGAGCACCTAGAGCAAAAAAAGTAGAATCAGACATGGACACTTCATGTGATCAGCAGGTTTCCAGTTCACTGAGTACCAAGTTCC
>VYXB01003487.1:25498-57353 GCA_013397135.1 Pachyramphus minor | reverse complement strand
AAAAGTTCAAAAGGGCACCACACAAGCTAGACAAAACCTTCCACCGCAATACTAACCCAACACATACTAATCCACAACACTTCGGCCAAAATCCAATCCCTCCAGCTTTAAGCTACCTAAGCATCAAGAAAGGAGCAAAGAAAGAGAAGTAGAGAGACCAAGAAGAGAGAAGGAGAAAGAGGCAGAGACAAGTTACGTAGCTACCATTGGAACCTTGTCGCAGACCAGCTCTCACAAGTCCAAGTGGCAGGGCTGCGCCCCAAGACAAACACATGCCTATGCTTTTATCTGCCCTGGTCCCTCTGGCCAACCCTCCCTCAGGCGGGGTCTCTGACCCATTGGGCACTGGGGGTCCAGATCAGGGTGAGGGGCAGTGTCCTCACTGTCCCTGCCAACCTGAGGCTGAGTTAGAGGCTCCAGGAGGTGTGGCGTGTTGAAGCTTCTCTAGGATTGCTTTTGTCTGGCAGCTGCTCCAGGGCTTCCCTATGTGGGGTCCAGGGGCCTGTCATGAAGGATACAACACAACCTCACCTCCGTGAGATTCAATCCCTTTCCCCTCTGCTCGGACACACACACTTTTACACCCCCCTCAAGGTCATTCTGGCCCAACCTGGTGTCTAACAGCTGGTCACTCCACAATCCTGGTGTAAACAGCAGAGAAAAAAAAGGCACCTTTAGACAATTACTTATCTCCCTAAAATGGGCATAAATGGATCAGATTAATTGAATCTATTTTTGTTTATATTTGCTATAAAGGGAATCTCAAGTGGTTGATTCTGAAATAAATATTTAGTTTTTAGACACTTAAATTTTGTACAGATTTTTTTGCCATCAATGTAACTCATTTTATTATTTTTCTATAAATATTCTATTTAATTTCTTTTGGGATAACAAAGAAATGGAATTTTTCCCTGAAATCCAATTCTACCTTATTTCAACAGTCTCCATTTTCAAACAACAGAACCAGGACTAAATATATACAATTTGTATCATGTTATATCAGTTAAGAATGCAAAGCAAATAAATGTAATACTGATCATACTTGACAATGCCCCTCTGTTTAACCTGTGACGTGAGAAATAACAACTTTCTATTTTCTTTTAGACTACAGCAGTGGGTTGTTGCAAGGCATATTTGGAAAAATGGAAGTCCACAGCATTATGAGCTGATCCTCTGGGAGCCCCCTGGGAGCCACTGAAATATATTAGAACAATACTGCTAGAGGTATTAGTTCATAGATCTCTAGCTTGATTGAATATATTTCTTAAATGGCTAACTATTTTCTTTTTATTTTTAAATATTAAATAATTATGGGGCAGATTTATTTCAAACTAAGAAAATAAGAATTGGGCATGCCAGGCTCAGACTTCATCTGCTTTGTCTTCATCCAGCATCCTGGCTGTAGAAGAGGCATGGAAATAAGCCTCTGGACTACCTGGATAATGTAAAATGCCATACCAGATTTACTTAAGGGAGGTAGCGCTGAATCACTGGGTTCAAATGTTTGTGTCCAACAGAAGCACAGAGAAACAGAGTCAATGTAAGGGCTAAAACCTTCCTTTCCGCTCTTGTCATATAATGGGAATACATGATTTTGTCACATCACTTGGCAGACACACAACTAGGTGTCACATCACATACCAGGGTGAGCTCATGTCGTGCATGTAGCAGTTCATGTTGTGCTTATGTGTACAGGAAGAAGGGAACTGTAATTGTTTACTGGCCACATATAAGCTCCCAGTGCTACAGCACTGAAGCAAATGCTGGCATCTGACTTTCCCAAATAGTTCCCTGCCTGCTTAACACACTGTCTAAGCACCACAGAAGGACTGCAGCTTTTACAACTAGATAAGGAGAGCAGCTTATAGAAAGAATGACAATAGGCTTAGGTACCGTAATCCACAACCATAGCTGTAGCCTAGACAGAGTTTTGTGAACTGCATATAAACCTATCCTAGTCTCACAGAGTGTTATTGCTATTCAAAAACATTTTATAAAGTGCTTTTCCATGTAGCTCTGTCACCCACTGTAATGTCTGAACTGTATCATCTTTTCTGCTACATGATTATTTTTCATCCAGGATTCCTGGTATAGTTTCTGCTCCTTGACTGGACAACAGAGGAGTTTAAGCAGGGAACTTAAAAGTGAAAAATAGAAAAGACTAATCCTCCTCAGATACTAAAAAGAAATATTCCTGTTAAAAAATCTCCCTAGCTTTTATATTTGGCAATATTTTTATGGGGAAAATAATGAATTTTTAAATGCTAATACCTAACAAGCACAATAAGGGGAAACAGACTTACCACAATCATTCACAAAAATATTCCAAATCATTTTTTCATACAAAGACAATGTTCTATTTTACAGCTTTCTTTTATCACTCAGAGAATAGTACCTGTTACTAAACAAGAGATTCCAGGATATTTCCAGTGTGGACTAATGAATAGAGTTAAAAGTTAAAGGAGAAATAGAATTACAGAAGAAAACCAGCTGCTGCTTCCCAGAAGACAAAAAAAGAGACTCCTGCTGCCTCTTCCCTGATATTATAAGATCACAATGCACTGCAAAGTTCTCAAAGCATTGATCAGCACCTGGATGCACTGAAGAATGGAGTGGTGTGGAGGCACCACAGCCCCTCTTCCAAACATTTTGCAGGAAGAGAACATAGTGATCCCTTTTGACTTTTGTCATTTATCCATCAAGAAAGAACAGACACAGATTTAGCAATCATGACCAAAGTCACAGAAACTCCAAAAAAAAAAGTACAAAAGGGAGATTGAGATGGGAAGATTTCCATTAAAATTGCTGGGATTGCTGACAAGCTGAACCTGCCTTCCTCCCACCCTGCCCAGGGGTGCTGGTCGGGTGAGAAATTTACTCTCTATGTGCTGACTACTGCTTTTAAGGACTAGATCTTGCTTTTGCTTCATAATATTTTAGTAGATTGTTTTGTTTTAGAGTTTGTGCTTGTGCTTTGCTTTATAGTATTATTACATGGGTTTAAGTATGGTTTTGTATCACCACCAACCATGAACTTTTATTAGCTTGTCACAACTTTTACTAAAAAAGTGTTATTCTATAAACTGCTAGAGTGAGTCCTTTCTAAAGGTACTAACAGTTTTTTGACAGTGTAATAACTCGTGGGAGATATTTGCTGAGGTATTTTCCCTTTCATTGTTAAGGGACACTCCCCAAAAACAGTAATCAAATTACCCAAATCTTGTGATTCTATTTGGTGAAGAATTCCTGTGTGGAATACCAGACAGACTAGGTTGGACTTACATGGTTTTGTTTTCCCTGTGCCACTAACAGACAAATATATCTTTAAGGGTCCGGCATATTCCCCCTTTTACGTGACATCCCGAAAAGGTATTCCACGGTATTTCCAGCAGTTGTAAGCAACCTGTAGACTTTGTATATTTGTATACTTAAGCACAACTGAATCCTCAATGCCCCAGTTTTTGAAAGCAGATACTTATGAGGTTTATCAAATTTGCAACTAGTTAAGAATTCTGCAGTTACATAAATATAACGCCCATACCCACATAGATGTCAGTGATACAATAAACTCATATTAGCTGATTTAGCTACCAGGAGCTGGTTTATTCTGGGCTGGGGACTCAGTCCCTATTCTGCTATTGATTCTAGTCATATTTTGAAAACAATAAGTTTTCAAAGCTAGTGGGTAGTTATAGTTTTCCGCAACTACCAGTGGGAAAGCAGCATGACTTTTGTGCTTAGGGACTTCAGAGGGGCCTGACTTTTACCCTGGTCTTGTCCTTATTCTGATATGTAACACTATGCCACTCACTTGTTGTCTGTGTTGCTATAGTCTATTCAGATTCTAACATCTTCAGGGAAGTTCTTCTAACTATAAATACAGAAATTAACTCCAAGTTGCTATGCTTTGGGTGAGAGGCTAAATCTTAGAGCATATTGACTACATATTCAGACACCTAATTACAGGCACATAATCTGAATCTTTATTCAGTTTTATCCATGAGATTTTTTTGCTATGATACTGAAGTGTCTCCACACAATAAAAAGTATTCATTAAAAATCTGTCTGAAACTCGATAGCAATAATTTTATTGTCTGAACCAGGTTATCATCTTCCACTTTAAAGCAGAGACATCACTGTCAAAAGATGCAAGACAGAAAGTTCAGGAAAACAGAATGATTCATGTCTGGAAAAGCAAGAAGGAGACTTAGGAGTCTATTTCTTGCTCTGTCACTGACTCTGTTTTTGTCCTTAGACATACCAATTAGCTTTTTTTTCCCCTCTGTTGGTCTTCCCTGAAGAAGCTATTTCCCTACCTCAGAATGTTTGACAGATAATCCACGCAAGACTCTGAAACATTTGGATACAATGGTATCAGTACTAGTCTATGAAAGGACATTTAATAGAGACTCAACACCAGACTCCAATTACAGGATCCTCTTCGACCCATTTACTCATTGCTTTTCATTTACATCAGCCTGTGAAGGTTTGGACTTGGCACTCTGCCAAACGTCCAACCTACAGACTAGGGTTCCTCCACCCCTCCTTCCCCACCCTCTCCAGGGGAAAAGAGAAAAGGAAAAGAAACCAAATTGTATCAAAATATATATATATATTTACATATATCACAGTATATACAATAATGCAATATATACACAATTAAGGGGGACTACCCACCCCCAGAGGGAGAGGGTAAAGGAAAGGGAAAGGGTAAAAAGGGGCAAATGGAGGGAACTCAAACAAATACACACTCTAAACCCACAAAGAAGTATCAACCAAGTAAGATCTCACTACTTTCCTTGAGATAGCTGAATAGCACCAACCGCCTGCCAGCAACCTCCGCCTCCCAAGGCCCACAAGGCCGCACCAGGCCTCACTCCTCCACACGGGCAGAGCCGACAGCAGAGAACCTGCGCATTCGGATCCACCGCAAGGAAAAAGGGCCGAAGGCTTCTCACTCCTTCTTATTTGTACCCCAAGTTACGTAAAAATCGTATGGAATACTGGGAGCATGGTCACTTCCCTGGTAACAAGTTGGTTACTAGGAAGAGGACCTGGACCAAACCATCACACAGCCCAATCCCTGTACTGCACAACTACACAAAGTGCAGCTATACAACAATCAAGATCTTTAAAACCAACTTCCACACTTCAGTTCATACAACCAGCTGGGGCAGTGCTGAAAAAGTTTTAGATTTTTTTTTGCCTCAAATTTCTCTTATATATTTTTGCTTTTCTTTCTTCTTCTGCCTCCCACCTTTCTTTTCCATTTCTGATCCTGAAGCACACTGAGTTACCTCTTGTAACACAGGTTTATCAGAGCTCTCCTAATTGGCAAAACCCTCCTGAGAGGATGATTTTTTAGCATTTCAACATCTCATATTATTGCTGTAATCTTTTGATAAGAGCTGCCAGACAAAAACGGTTGAGGTTCAGTTTGCCAAATAAGATTACTAATAGGAGTGGACAATGCATGTGCAGATAGACCTTTTTGTCTCATTCTACCCCATGAATCTGCAAATATATCACTATTTAGTTCAACTGCATTTTTGGGTGTTGGCAGGAGTTATTTATAGTATTTTTACACGTTCAAACTAGAAAATAATCCTCCTATTTTCAAAACCATTATCTCTGAGAGTTTACATATCCTCAAAGTCATACTAAATCCTAGTGTAGCGTATAAAGACTTTTTCAAATTAATTCAATTTGGTAATATTTTCACATAACATTTTTAATATTACATCTTTTACAAAGGGATTAGACTTCAGAAATTAAAATAAAAATCTATGTGAAAAACAGGGTGACGTTGGTTTTTCTTTAACCCAAGCATCTACTTCTTCTGTAAGCTAATGGTTGCTGAACAGACTAAAGTTCTTAAGTTGAAATGTGACTGCATAAATCATGCAAAACAATTCAAAGTTTCTAGGCATCAAGAGGCTTGCAGACTTGAGGTGTGATTGAAGAGTAATAATGTACTTTTGTCAGTGAGTTAGCCTGAATCTGAAAAATAGACTAGCTGATTGAAGGACTTGACCTAATGATCTCATTCTTTTATCTCTACTCTGTCCTTCTTTCCAGTCCACTCTAGATTTTTGTTCCCCATTTTTTAGTAGACAAAAATGTTCCCTCCATTACACTTATGTAAATGAATTTCACTGAGCCTGTTAGTTTTAGTGAGATCACTTTTTACGGTACCTTTACTATTTTAAGCTGATGTGACAGACCTAGAAACAGATAATAAAAATAACTTTGGCATAGAGATGACAGACATTTTTTTCCCAGAAAATTCCAAATTACTTAGATACAAGTCAATTTAACTAGATTAACAGCACTTTAGGTAAATAAAGACAAGATTAGAAAAAACCAAAAACAACAACAAAAATTGTTTGTACAAATACCAAGAAGCATGAAAAATATACCTACTTCAATATGATTATTTAAATATTTATCTTGATTGCATCATGTAATATTGTAATGTTTAGTGTGCTTAATATGTCTTAAATTGTTCCCCATCTAGAAAAGACTCTCATGGGTTTACTAGGACTTTTCCCAGACCATATTAATTATTTCACAAATAATGTTATTACCTAAGATCTGTGCTAAAGGAGTACTCGAGATTTTTTTTTTTTTTAATGACCTACATCATATTGTACTTGTCTTGTTCCAGCACAGAAAAAAAACTCCAAGCTTGACACCTGAAATAATTTTTTTTTTTCATTTCACCTAACATTCTGTATGTTTCCAATGCAGGTAAAGAACACTTAACATCCTAAGGAACTCTGGGAATAAAAGGTCATTTAAGGAATCAAAAATGCAGTATATATTTCTTACATCTTTATAAGTTACCTTATCTACAGTTGTCATCTTTGTCATCAGAGCAGGATATTCTGATATTAATAAAAATTATTTGAATGGCAGTACACTGTACTGACTCACAGGTGATTTCAGATTTTGATGTTCTTGCAGAAAAATGCAGGTTTAATTTTAAATGGTTAACAAGGAAATTAATGAAGATGTATGATTTAAATTAGATATAACTGAAAATGACTGCTGACTATTAGATGCCTTCCAAAAGTGTGTTTCTTCTAAGTTGCTCTATCACAGAAAATAAGGAGATCACTTTACCATATCTTTCCATGACCTTTATTATCAATCATTTACCACCTGCTTTGGCTGTTTAAAAATAAGAACAAAATCATTGAACTACTCTTGCTAAAGACAATGCTGCTTGAAATTAAAGGAATAGTTTTTCTTCATGTTGTCATTTTTCTGATATAACTAATAACTGATTTATTTTAACATACGTTGATAAAGTAGGGCTGCAATTTTTCAAATGTTATTTCTCTGTCTTACACCAATATTACATCTGTATTACTTCCCACACAGGAAAGCATCCATAAGGAAAAAACACCCTATCTTACTTTGTTTATTTTTATATCTGATTTATTCTTTCTAGGGATTTAATCAAAGTTTTCCCTCAGAAACCTAATTTTTGAAACCAATTTACATCTTACTAGCTATTCTAAAATGCAACTATTCAGCAGAAGACCCATTTTATGTTTAACTTTTCAGCTGAGAGGAGGATTTTTTAAAGGGAAATTCATCCAGTATCAAAAGGTTTGCAAAAGTTTTGCACTCATTATTTATGCCCTCTATTCAGGCTGTAAGTGAAACTCTCAGTGCTGCTTGGTCAGGAGACTTTAACCCAATTAAAAAGCCCTTGATAAAATAATTTACTGCATTTCAGGCTAAGTTAGCCTCAGGAAAAAACATCAGAGATAGGGACACAACAACATGGTCAATTAACATGATTTCAGATATGTTAGCCCAGCTCTGCAATGCCATTAACTAAAATCAAGTGAACTAACACAATTAAATGGAAGAGCCTCTTTATCCATCCAAATAGCACCCCAAAGACTAAGAAAGATGACCCAATGTCTGCCAGATCTTTTCAGGGAAGACACAGTAAAAGCTTCATCTGGAGTACCATTGTATCCTTAAGTACAGCCATGTATGTAACACAAACTGGAAATCAGACCTAAGTTTTGCACTAATTCTCTGTCTCCTGTTTCTCTTGTATAGACACTTACCATTCAAATGCCTTGCAGCAGCAGCGAAACGTTATCCCTGTCTTTATCTCTTCTCTGATCCACCTACACTGCATACTCATCAGGCCAGCACTGGTATAGAAACCATACAGCTCTGTTTAGCCTGGCAGAGTTCAAGCATTTGGACAATACTCCCAGGCACATGGTGTGACTCTTGGGGATGGTCTTGAGCAGAGCCAGGAGTTGGACTTGACGATCCTCGTGGGTCCCTTCCAACTTGGCATATTCTCTGATTCCATTTCCTAGTGACTCCTTTCAGGAAGGGCTTATTTGGGTAATTTTTTTCCCCAAGTTTACTTTTTGTTTAAGCTATTTATCAATATAGAAAATATTTATGTGCCTCTCAGGTTTTATTTTCTATTTCAAACAGGTCAATCCCTGACAATCTGAGCAGTGAGGTTGACTTATGATGCATTTGCTCATCCCAGTAACCTTTTCTGTACGTTTTTCAGTACAATTTCAACTTTCATGAACGCGATGACTTTAAATGGTATTATTTGATTCAGAGAATCTCTTCCTTCCAGGACTTCCTGAAGTCCTTCAGTGACTTCACTGACTAGTATTCTTAACTGTTCAAAGCCCGGCCCATAGAAGTCAAGATTCCTCAAGTTAATTCATCCTTCTCCTGCATTCAATTGAAAATGTAGCCAATTTCAAAGTTTGTTTCAATATATATCTTTTTATGTTTTCCTTTGTGCCTTTAATTTTTTATTTCTTTAAAATATTTCACAAATCTTTTTACAACGTGATCTCACTAGAGTGAGATCATACTAGCAAGTCAGTAGTTTTTATCACAACTATGTTGTTATGTGTGGTACAATATTTGTCATTCTTCATTTGATTTTTGTGCATTTATTTTAAGCTTGCAACTGAAATTTTTGTCTTCTACAATATGCATTTATTCTATTTTTGGAGATGATATTCAGTCATATAGACCTGAATTAAATATTCCAATATAGTTTTTTCTCTCATTTAAGCTATTGATATGAGACATTTTTTGCATCTTTGACCTGCAGATGCTAAGGGTCTTCTGAGATTTTTCTGTCCAGATTGCTTCCAGACTTCAATGTTCTGCTCTAAAATTGTAAATCATAGATGTGCTTTTGTTTATCTTTCTACATTTGACTCATATCTATTTGAGATTGAATCTTCTTCTTTGACTGAATTTCCTAAAAGATCTTTATTATTTATCAAAAGATAATGGTATGTATGACCTTTTGTTGTTTTTATGCTTACTCGGTTATGAAAACTGTTGATATCACATACAAAATTACATGGTTTCTACTACCTTTGTTTATAGTACTATCTTTTTCTTGAATCTATAACTGGGAAGTTAAAGTTTCTTAACATTCCCATTGACAGCTCTACCTTCAGCTTAATTCTATCCCAGCCATTCATCAGAAACTTCAAATGTTATTGTCTCTCCCAATATTTTGCATTGTTCATCCTCTAGCGATTTTGGCAAGCATATTTTATGTTTTGCTTTTATGTTATTTTGGGGAGATTTAAACTGTGGACACAGAATTTGTCATTAGGAATTTGGAGTGTCCACTATCCAGTAGGATTTATTCATCTTCGCTGGTAGAATGTACACTTTCAGCTTTCTGATAAAGGCAGACATTAATATGCAAACCAAAAATATTGTCACTCACTTTAAAAGTTTCTTTGACCACAAGTTGTCCTATGTAACATGACTAAAATAAAGTAGTGGAAAGACAGAAAATTGTAAGTATCTTTAAAAAACTAATTCTCTAAATCCTACTAGATGTTAACACACAGAACCTTTGCAGGGCTTCATTTAGCCACATGCCTTATCAGCCTAGTAAATGGAAAAACAACTGTAGCTACACAATGCATGTGAGGAAATACCTCTGTCACAGCTGAAGTCCAGAGCCTCTGGATTGACATGTAACTCTTTTATCTGTGCCACTTTGTTTATAAACTGACATGAAATGAACCTTCTAATCAGACACATAAAACAAGGCAAAACTTCCATATGATTTGTAACTACTAAGCTCTGTGTGTGTGTGTGTGTGTGTGTGTGTGTGTGTGGCAAGCCATGAAATTATTATACTTTTTTACTCCTATCCTTTGAATTTTTCTCTCCCTACCTTGTTATTTATTGCATTCATTGTGACCCATCTTAGATTTGATTCTGACATCTTCAAGGCAGAGATTGTTTTCTCTGGGTATTTTGTACAGAGAATTTTTTTTTTGACATCAAGTAATTTGTATCAAATAATATTTGAAAGAACTTTGAATTGATTTGGATGATATGTGTTAACTTGTCTGTTATTGAATCAGAAAGAAATAGCTACACTTGTTGAATAATCATTTTAGATTAGAATCTGAAGACATTTGGAAAGGAATCTGACCAGATCAAGTAGTCTGAAATTTGTCTCAAAATTCTCCTGGAGGGGTATCATAGATAAACTGTGGCAAATACTGTCTCTTACATCTGAGAATAATTTTCCCATCATGGAGGCTGTAGGACTTTACAGACCTGTCATGGCTTCCAGCTATTCAGGTATGGATTGCACATTTTTCCTATGACTCAGAATAATCTTATAAAGATCTTTCTGTTCTTTCTGGATGGTAATCATTGCTGTCATCCATTATACGGTCTGTAATTTCATGGTTTTCATAACCATGAGAAGTAATAAAACAACAGCTCTCCATTCTCACCATTCTAAACTTCTCCCTCAAGTCTCTTTTTATTTCAAAAAAAATTAAGACAGATATTTATTTTAGCAGTATTTGACCTTTCAGCACATTGCATTCAATGGTAGTATGAACCACACAGCAATCAGGCAACACAGACTCTACAAAAGCTGACTTTTTGGTCAAATAATATATAAAAAAATATTTTTTTAAGGGGGATTTGTACAAGACTGTCATGGCTATTTCTAAAAATTCAACTTACTGTCACAGAAGGAGCTGGTTTGTTCAGTCTGGAGAAGAGATAACTTCAAGGGAACCACAAATGCCAGAACATATAGGAAGGGCATCAAGAAGGACCCTTTACAGAGGTACATGGTGGGAGGATGATATGGACAGAAGCTGAAATAATAAAGATTCAGTCTAAATGCAAGGAAAAAAATTTCACTGCTTAGAGCAGCTAAGCAATGGAACAGTTTACCCAGAGAGTTTGGGTAGTCTCTGTCCTTGGAAATGTTGAAGAATACTAAATAAAGCCATGAGTATCCTGGGCTGAAATCATAGTTAATGATGAACAGGAGGCTCCTTCCATCCTGAATTTTCCAACAATTCTTTAATTCTATATCTAACAGAAATGTGGAATATGATAACGAGTTATTTGTGTGGTTGCATTTCACTTAAAATTGTATTTAGAAACATTAAACACAACATTCTTTTTTCCATGGAGAAACATCACTGTCAGTATATAGTCATAAAAAAGTTCTCATTCAGCTAATTTAATGGTTTGCACAATACCTAATACAGTAGGGGACCACCAAGTACTTAAGAACTATGACTTATTTGCAATATACCACTAATCAAAGAGAATTTCACTGTGTATTTACACAGATACTCATGTACCTACACATCTAGCAACACACAGCATATTAAAGATATAAAATAATCGAAGCAACCAATTTCATAACCCACGATACAGTCAAAGGAATATCAACAGATACATGAAGGTAGAACTACTTACAAGTATTTGTTTCAACTTGTCTTTGACTTCACTGGGGAGATTTAACATAAATAGCATGTGCAGAAAATGTCAGTACTATTAAAAGTTATTCCATAAACCTGGTTATCATTTCTTGTCAGACTGCAGAGGAAAACCTTTTCAACATCTTCATACACACTTACCCAAGTTGCCAAGTTTTAGTGACCAAAAAGGAATCACCCCTTCTCTGTGAGTGTGTGAGAATAATTTCTCTAGGTACCTAGGTACCTATGAGTGCAGACACAGAAGAGGTGGAAGAGTGGCACTGTACGTAGTAGAAGGATTAGAATGTATGGAGCTCACAGCGGCCAGTGCCACAGTTGAGAGCCTCCGGGCAAGAATCAAGGGGCAAACAAATAATGTGGATGTGCTATAGACCTCCTGGCCAGGACAGTGATGCCAACAAATTATTCTCTGAGGAACTAAGGGAAACTTCCAAGTCAAATGCCTTTGTCCTTATGGAGGACTCCAGCTTGCCAGAAAATAACTGCAAGCATCACACAGTTGGTACAATTTGGGCCAGAAGATTCCTAAAAAACCCTAGATGACAACTTTACAGAACATGTCCTAAGGGAGCCGACTTGGAAAGATGCCCTTCTTGTTCTGCTGCTTGTCGACAAAGTGGATCTCAAGAGCAAAGTGGAGATTGGTGGCCTTCTTGGCCTCAACCACCATGAAGTAATGGAGTTTAAAATGCCTGTTGACAGGAGGAAAAGTGCCAGCAAAACCTCAGCTCTGGGAATGAGGGCAGCAGACTTCAGGCTGCTCAGGGAATTAGTAATAAGATACCTGGCTCCACCTTGGGCCCTGTGCTCTTCAATATAAATGACTTAGACACAGGACTGGAAGGGATACTAAGCAACTTGCAGATGATACAAAACTGGGAGGAGCTGTTGAGTCCCTCCAAGGCATGTAGGCCCTGCAGAGAGACCTCAACAAATTAGAGGACAGGGCAATCACCAACTGTAAGAGACTGAAAAGGTTTATGGCTTAAGCATTAAGATCACCTAAGCTGACTCCTTGCTGGAGTATACCTCTGGGATTTCAGGGAATTGGGCTGTGATTTAAACCTCCTGGCGGAACTTCAGATAATATAAAATTGGCACTATTATCTAATCCTTTAGGTTTCAGTAAACAAGACTGGGAAGAGGCAAAAGCCCATAGACTCTTTTGCACACTCTCCCCCATGAGAGATTGAGCTGTTAATATTAATGGCTCAATCAGCAAAATGGCTGAGTACTCGATGCCTCAAGGCTACAAGTTGGCTGTTAAACAAGATAAGGAAAGAGGCAAATAGCCTGAAGATATTAATCTCTGCTGATGGGCCATAACGGATTTACCTGTGCTAACCTAACAGGCAGCTGTAACATCTTAGCAGGTGTCAAAGACTCCTGAAACATCCTGTGATCCTGTAGTACATCACCCAGTGTAGAACTCCCTGTCTCAAAGGAAGTGTTCCTACCTAGCCTAAACCAAGTAAAAGGCCACACTTGGACTTCACTCAACTCTTGGTTTTCCTCTCTCACCACACCAGAGTTTCTAACACCCCTGGGCTTCACTCACCAGTGGACTCCTTCCTTCACCACCACAGGTTTTTTCCCTCACCCCGCTAGGCTTCCCTCAATAAATCCAGAATACAACCATGGTGTCGACAAGACTTAGCAGGTTATCACCAAGAAGACCACAAGAAGAGGATCATCAGGATGCTGGAATCCATGGAATGGTATTTTTTCTACTGAATCTGTCTCTCTGACACTCTCTTTCTTTCCCCCTTTTCTCTCTTTTCCTTATTTCATTCTATTTCTCTCTACTTCTCATTTCCTGATAAATAAAAATTCGTACTATTGGCTTTGGGATATGGTCTTATTTGCACCTTAATTCCAGCAGAGGCATCTTTCTCTTAATGTTAAAGAACCTGATCATAATGCCAACCATATGAAGTCCATCAAGGGAAAGTGCCAAATTCTGCACGTGGGATGGGCAACCCTGGATGTTTGTACAGACTGGTGAAGAAGATGCTGGAAAGCAGTGCTGTGGAAAGGGACTTGGGGGTCCTGGTTGATGGCAAGTTGAATATGAGTCAGCAGTGCCCTGGCAGCCACGAGGGCCAAATGTGTCCTGGGGGCAGAGGCAAAGCATCGCCAACCAGTCAAGGAAAAGGGTTGTCCCACTCTGCTCTGCACTGGGGCAGCCTCACCTTGAATACTTTGTGCAGTTTTGGTCAGTGGAATATAAAAAAATATAGTAAGCTGCTAGTGAGTGTCCAAAGGAGGGCAACAAAGATGGTGAAGGGCCTTGAGGGGAACCCACATGAGAAGCAGCTGAGGTCACTTGGACTGTTCATTCTGGAGAAGAGGAGACTGAGGGGAGACCTCACTGCAGTTTCAGCTTCCTCATGAGGGGAAGAGGAGGGGCAGGCACTGATCTCTTCTCTGTGGTGACCAGAAACAGGACCCAAGGGAATGGCCTGATGTTCTTTCGGGGGAGGTTTACATTGGATATTAGAAAGAGGTTCTTCCCCTAGAGGGTGTTTGGGCACTGGAACAGGCTCCCCACGGAAGTGGTCACAGCACCAAGCCTGACAGAGTTCAAGAAGTGTTTGGATGATACTCAGGCACATGGTGTGACTCTTGGGAATAGGTGTAGGGCTAAAGTGTTGGACTCAATGATCTTTGTGGATGCCTTCCAACTTGGAATATTCTATGACTCTGTGATAATAACTGGAAGAGAGCAGGCTGAAGAGATTAAAAGGACATGTTGAGACATAGCATGTGACAGTCTCTAAAGAACTCATATGCTCTGTGGATCAGATATCATACTAAATCTCTAAGAAATTATGAATTGAGAATGCCAAGAGTCTGTCAAATCTGTGCAAGGCCAGCAGCACACACTGGGTTCCACAACAGGCTGTGTATCTTGAACCCCATCGAGAAAGGTAATGACTGCAGAGACTGCAGGACTCTGCACATACCTCAAAAAGAAGGTACCTTGAGAGACAGTCCATGCACCAACCTATAACGTATTGGTCCAACAGGTTTCAAACTTTTAAAAGAGTTGGAGTCTGGGATTCCAGCCTATTGCCTTGCAGAAAATGCAGCAGGAGGCTAAAATTACTCAAATGATCTCAAATAAAGGCAGCCATAGAATTTAAGTGTCTTTAATCCGCTGTGATTGGTAATGCCTAAGAACACATCTATGGAAGTGTTACTTTTGTTCCAGATTTTGTTGATAGGTTTATTAAGTCTAACTGCCCCCACAAAGAAGGAAAACATTTTTTTCAACATATTGTCATTGAATGCATCACTTTGTTTTGTCCTAGATGTCTTATTTTATTTAGTGTTTTCATAAACTGGAGTTGACCTCTCCTGTCAGTTAGAGAAAAGTTTTAACTTTTAAAATCCAAAATAGGCACAAATTGCTATTTTGATTTACTCTCTGGTTTTAAATTATTGCTTTGAATTTTAATGTACTGCAATTTCATTTGCAGTCCGTACTATCTTTCTAGGGAGATCAATTAAAGATAACCAGGCAAATTCTTGATTATATTCAGGCGGTCAATTTTAATATTACTTACAAGAGGGGATTGTAATCTTATAAAAGATGTAATCTCTCCAGTTTTGCTTTTGCTTACTGGGAGGTTTGAGCATTGTAATTTGAACCAATGTAGTATGAAATATGAGCAAAGTCTAATTTAATGGTGTTCCATCATATAAGTTAAATACATAACAGTGTAATGAAGAGAAATCAAATCTACAAAAAAAATATTTCTATTAGGCTGCCCAGAAATGCAATGACATTTCTGGCAGCATATTCTAAGAGGCAGTGAATCTCAAAGCCAGTGCAGAGTGTCAGGGAAATATCAAATTAATACCAATTTCAGAGGAAAATACAACCTCTTACTGGATTAAGAGTGACTATATATTTGTCTTTATGTTCCAAAGATATCTTAGTAGCCACTAAAGAGAACAATGAAGTAGCTTGACTCCAATAACTGCAGCCCTCAGTGAATATAGAAATGTCAGGTACTTCCTTTTGGTACATTTCATGAATGTTTAATACCAGTACACTGATTACAAAGTGGATGTGAAATCTTTGCTTTAGTGAAAATCAGAACTGATATCTTAATGTATAATTTTAGATATCTAACTTGAGACTTTTGTAAACAAACTGTTGAAATACACAGATTATATTTCTGTCAAGCTTTCATTTTGCATACATGACTTGCGGCACTGAAGATCCAAAGTGTTTCTACTAAACAGATGTAAGCCTTTTATGCCTGCTGAAATTAGTAAAATTCTTCTGCAAACTAGCATTTTACTATAAACAGGATTCAATCATTTGGCAACTTCCAAAATGCACTGCTAGTAATTATTTGCACATAGGTCTTGGTAAAGGTGTCTGAGACAGGATAGAGTCATTTAATGTACTCTAGAGGTCTTAAGCATGCAAGGCTGATCCCACTGAAGTAAAAGAAATCATGCCAACATATAAAGGTGTACCAGAGTACAATACTGCCTGTGGTTCAACACAGCTTTTGACTTTAGCTTGTTCTTCACCGAGTGCAAGACCCAGTTAAGCTGACTTAAAATTGAAAAATAAAATTATGCAAAACTATGTTTAATTATTTGGGTTTGGCAGATTAGGCAAGAGTGAAAAAACATAGCATTTGGTGTACTTTTTGTAACATTTTTGTAAGCGTGTGACTGACCTTGTAGCAAAGAGCACTAAGCATCCTGGCCTTCATTAGGAGGCATATTGTCAGCAGGTGAAAAGACGTAATCCTTCTCCTCTGTTCAGCACTGGTGAGGCCAGACCTGGAGTACTAGGTCCAGTTTTGGGTTCTGCAATACAAGACAACATGCTGGAAACCATCCACTGAAGGGCCACAGAGATGACAAGGGACTGAGGCATCTCTCACATGAGTAGACTGGCATTGAGTCTGAAGAAGACTCAGGGGAAACCCCATCAAAGTGCATGAATATCTAAATGGAGGCAGTAGAGAGGATGGAGCCAGGCTCTTTTCAGTGGTGATCTGTGACAGACCAAGAGTCAATGGACACAGACTGAAACACTGAAGGTTTTGTGATTCTGTGACTCATATATTTCACATTCCTTTTGGATGTATATAAGGGCTCTCAAGACCAGTTTTGGTAAATATGGGCTTGTGAAACCAGGGGAGAGGGAGGAATGAAAAAACAGGAATTACAAGGAACTGAGCTCAGAGTTCAGCACTGCCATCCTACCATGGGCCTATAAAGCCTAAGTTCAGCTAGATCCCGCCTCACAGATGCAACTTGGCTTCTTAGGACTTCATGATGCTGCAAGGCCTGCATCTACTGAGCACCACTTCCATGACCTGTGCCAACCTGAAGGTCTAGTATGCACTGCAGGCCACAAGGAGCCTCACATTTATCAGAGAAGACATCCATGGGACCATGTGGGGACATGTGCATCTGTGAAAGTACATTCTTTTATAAAAGTCTTTGGGCTGCATCTTTAGAAGGGTTTATGGGTCTTTTAGCTCAACAAACATGCTGCCAGTGATCCTAGCTAGATTTGACTAAGCTGCTGTGTAGGCATCGAGAATTTAAGACATAGCAGAGTGAGAGAAGGGAGTGGAAGGAATGAGCTGGATTTGATAACACCAAGACAGATAACTTGTCCCACTGTGCTTCTCAGATGAATTCAGGCTTCTCAGTCTCTCTTCCCATTTACAGTACCTCTTTCAGACACAGCTGGTGTCACTTGGTTGTTATGCAGATGTCCCAGCTGTTAAGGACTTAAATCTGGCCCTTCTGCTACAGAGTTTACAGGATAGAAAGCACTTTATGTGAATTATATATCATTCACAAACTAGATGTTCCCAATTTCTGTAATAGTCCATCTTCAAGGCCTCAAGGCTGGAGCTAGTGCTCCAAGCAGATAATCAGTAGGGAAAGTTGCAGCAGTGCTTTGGATGCTGTGAAGCTGCCAGTTGCAAGAGACTATACACATAGCTGAATTGGACACCTGGGAGGTTAGGCTGTAGTTATAGCTGTGAAAACAGCAGCCGTGCCAATACTATGAATCTAAGCACCAATCTGTTGTTTTGGGAGTCTGAATTATTTTGAAAGCCCTAGAAAAAGACTGTCAAGGAGACTTAGGGCTACAGCTATAGCTTGTGATGGGATGTTTCACAGGTACTTTCTCAGGTCCTGAGGTAGTCACCTCAGTTCAGGTCCACTCCTCTGTAAAATGGGATGGCTACTTGGACTAGGAACCCTGCTGAGACTGGTATAGCTGGTGAATGGAAGAAATTTCACTTAGGAAAGAGAACTATTTTTATGCTCACAGCAGTGCGGGGTGGATATCACAAGACTCCTGTGCCTCTCCGTGACTAATGAAAAACTGACCTTCAGGTTTCAAGTAATTTTATAGTGGCATTTTATTTCTTTTTCTCAGTTTCTAGAACAAAAATAATGACCATTCCACCAGCAAAGAGTAGAAGGCAATGGTGAAGATAAATATGGTACATTCAGGGCTTATATTCCCATGAAACATCTGTCTCACTGCAATTATATCTCTCACTTCCCCAAACAAAGCCAAAAACATCTTATTTAAAGCAACACTGTTGAAAAAAAAAAACAGTTTTCTCATTAGAGAGTCAAATGTTAGCTTCTGATACTTGCTTGTGTGCCTCCTGGTTGCAGCAAACTAATTTTAGAATTGTAGCAGCATTTAATGAAACAACAGTCCAAAATTTTTCTGACCTACAACAAAGAGAGTTCTGCCTCCCTAATTTCCAGTTAGAGGATCTGATGTATTTTAAACTACCTTTGAGGTAGCACTAAATGCCCCATATTTATTTAGTAATTTTACATAAAATTTACCAGTCAGTAGGGCTAGCTACAAAGCATAAGCTGTACTGATATTTTTTTTTCTGTCTAAAATGAGACTTGTAATTCAATTATGTACTCATAGGGGGAGAAAATGGTGCATGTTCCAGCCAGCAGCCCCCATTGTCCACATGTGCATTCTCAGATCAAACAGATCTAATAATTCCTTGTTAAAGTCATCATTTCCCATTAGATGAGCAACTGTGGCTGGTAAAAGGTAATGGTTACAGTGTGTTACACAATTAACACAGTGTGAAATGAACTGAAATATGTTTTCTAAAGATGATTTTCAATGGAAATGGAATATTTAGATTCTGTGTATCAAAAATACAGATCCAAATGTGGACTGTGCTGAACATTTGTGCAAAACTGACAGTGTTCTCGCTCACAGCAGCTCTTCTACTACACGGAAAATTAGTATGCTGTCAAAAGCATATCACACATTCCTTAGGGCTATGAAGGAGAAAACTTGCATTAGAAGAAAATCACTTGAAGTTATGGATATGCATAAATGATGGAAATATTTTCAGGTCTTGTAATGGTTTCTGCCACAAAACATACTAAAAATTCAGATAATCAGAAGGACTTCAATTGATAATAGACAGCAAGTTGAGTGTAAGTAGAGTGAATTAGAAGATTATATTGGTCTGAGAAAAAATAAACTAGCAAACTCGTGAGTGAGCAATTTACTGTGTTTTTTTACATGATATGTTCCAAACTACCCTAGAACAACTCAAGTAGTCACTGAATGACAATATCCACCAGTTCATAGATTCAGAAGTTGCTTATCAAGTATTGCAGCTTCTGTCTGTCAATATAGAGAGCAGGTCTGGTAGCAGATATCTGATGTGATTAAAAAAACTAAAAATCCATATGTCCTTTCATGTTGTAGAACATTTTTACTACCTGTAGGCTAAATGTAATTCTGTGGAATTTAAGGCAATTAAACCATTTAGTATCTCACCTGGGTAATGACACACTGCTGGAAATTGAAAGAAGGTACTCCAGAAGAAAATATGAGGATGAGTCTGTTCTTCAAGTGCATAAGTCATCACCAAAACTAGCTGAGACTCTGGAGCCATTTGGACAGGTCTGTATGTGACTCTCTACCTGCTAACAATTATTGCTTTTTCAATGGATTTAATTGTATGAGGCAGTCTGATCAGCTTCAAGCACTGTGAAGGTTAATGTACAAGTGGCAGCCTCTGACCATTTAGATAATTCCTGAGGTATTGTTCTGCTCAACAAAGCAAATATCTAACTCTAGGATGGCCTTTAGGAATCTTTGGTGTCAAGAAGCACCATGTTAGAATCATAGAATCATTTTATCCTACAAAGAGGGTGCAGTAGCACTGAGATAGTTTTGAGACACTAGGCAGTATCTCCTTTTCCTTCTCCTCCTTGCTTACCTTTTGGCATCCATAAGGTACACCTTCAAACTCCCATCTCAGTTTGACTAGTTTTTGGGATAGGAACTGTCTGTTTCTGGCTGTGCAGTGCCTGTGATCATATATCCCATCATGCAAATAGTAAGTAATATCAAGTAATAAATAAATAACCATATGACAAATGTCAAAAAACAATTGTTCCATTCCTTTGTTTGCAATGGTCTGAAAGGAAACTCATTTTGTAGGACTGTCCCTTTTGCAGTATTAAGATCACACTCTGTGTCCCCTGGGAATGGAATGAAGAAGTATTTAATTTTTGAAGATGAGGAAGAAAAGCCACCAAGTAAAACATCCACTGGTGAAAACTTGTCTCTCAAAAACAGGCAAAGATTGATTTAGCTATCTTGTCTCATTGAGAAGATTCAATAATGTTAGTCTATGAGACAGTCACACCTTTATGTAGATTGTGATGTCTTTGGGTTGTAGTACTAGTCATTAAAATCCTGGCAGAAAATCCAGTGACTCCAATGTGACTCTTGACACAAATTTTCATGGGCTTGAAGTTGGATGTCACATGAACACTCAGATGTGCATTTGAGACTTTTCCAAAACTGAAGACTTCAAATAATGTGATTGGTTTTATCTGAGCAAAGAGTGTCAGAAATTGCAGACCAAAAATGGACCCAGTATGAACACTTAGATTTGATTCCCTGAGTGTAAATTTGACCTTGCAACTATGATCTCTATGAAAGTGGTGTAATGCACCTTGCCTGAACAATGAAATTCTAGAGCACAATATCTCTTTCCATAGTTGAAAATACACCCAAAAGAAAACATAAACTCTTAAATCAAACAACTGTACCCTTTTGCAGATGATGTCCAGATAGGTTACTTCAGATGATTGGCAGACAGACACAGTTTACAGTCAAATCTCTTAGAAACCAAGCAATTTATTTTCAGTCTGCAGACCTTTCAAACTCTTCTTTGTGACTCAGATTGTCCGTACATGATTTTTTGGTACACTAAAGGCATTTGATAGTTCAGACTTACAAAGCAGACATTGGCAATAATGATGCTCTTCAATAGCTCTCTTTAGAAATTTCAAAACAATGACCTGTAATTGTAGATATTGTCATATCTCAGCAGAACAGCTTTTCTTCAAGTGGAATACGTGCAGTAAAAGACACTTACGTCTTTGTCCAGAATAGTAGTGAAGGGGGCAGAGGGAAGTGTGAGGACCTTCACACAGGGCATGCAGAAACATTTTGCTTAGGAAAACAAATCACATCTATCTTCTCACTTTAAACAGCAGGAAGCAGCGTGAGTGAGAAGAGACAACATGGATGCAAGAGCTGATGCGGTGCCACATGGAAGAGCTACTCAGCAGTTGTTGTCTCCTCACAAAGGCATACTTCTTGGAAAGGAGAGGTTCCACACTATCTCCTACTTAGACTGATGTTATAGAGGACTAATAACATAGGAAATGCAACTAAGTGAAGAGTGGGAAGACCCAACTCTGACAGAACTTCTACAAGAAATGAGCATATTTGTGCCTGTCAGGCTGTGAGGCAATTGAGAATAACTGGAATTTTAGTTCTAATAGGGAACAACACAGCAAATAAACTCTGAATATATTGACTATTCAGTGAACAAGTAAATAGAGACAGAGACACTGCCCTCCGTTGCAATGTGAATGGTCTCTAGTTTGTTTTGTTTAAGCTGTAGAGATTAGGGTCACAGAAGGGTGTGAAACCTTGAAACCCATCAAGCTTCTCCATGTGCAACTGAACCCTAAAAATTTACACAATTCTTACTTAGTTGATGATTGTCACCTCAAATAACCAGATCTCTGAGATTGACTCAGTTGGTTAAAACTTGGTGTTAATAATGACAAGGTCATGGATATAACCCACTGTATGTGTCATTCCCTTAAGGGTCGGACTTGATGATCCTTGTGGGTCTCTTCCAACTCAGAATATTCTGTAATCCCCTTCCCCAAAAGACTCAGACCAAAATTGCCCTTGTTGACTTGCTGTTTATCAGGAGAGAAGGTAAAATGTACACTTCTCACAATTTTAAACAATAAAACTCCAGGGTTCTTGAAAGCTTTTACTCTGCTGAAGTATCAACCACAATGAAATTTGAATACTTAACCTATACCTAAGCCTGAGACTCTTCTGTTCTTGAACCCTTGGAGATGTCCAATCTGGTAGGCTTTTTCAGAGCACATAGAAGAGAAATCAGAACCTTAGAGCAGAAGGCTGGTATAGTGGGGAAGTTGACAAGAGTAGGAAACTGTGAACTGGAATTCACATCTTCCACTTTCTAAGCAAGTGAGTAAGCAGATGGCTCTTGTAGGAATGGGGGATGAAACCTCTCTATTTTAAACGGGAAACCTTTTTTTCACCTATTTGAAGGAAATATAGAACGGAGGACTGATTCAACTTATACTGCAGTTGTCATGAGACCTGATTCAGAGAAAAAAGACAAGACTGAGTGTTTGGAGACAACAGGACAAGAGAAGAAGAAGTAGAAAAACTTTTACCAGGAATCTGCCGAAACAAGACTGGTGTTAAATGAAATCACTTCCTTGGTTCCAATCCTGGATCCACAAATTTGTTCATGCGCTTTTCTACAGTCAGGCTTGAACTGAGTTCACCTGTCCTGTGAACTTACTTCCCTCTAACCTGAAAACTGTGCAGTTGTACCACCTCACCTTGTACACCTGTGGTGTTGTCACATTTGAACCCATCACAGAGGTCTTTTGGCATACGGGAGTGTGTTAATGCAGCTTCCTCCTTTTATCCATTATGAACAGAGCACTGGCAAAGTCTCTCTCTCTGCAAGTAATCAAATAGACCTGGACCATTTCAGATGAAACTACTGTACATGTTATGACAGTCACATTAGAATCAGAGGTAAACAGAGAGATAACAGCTAATAGTAAAACAGTGTAAAGAGTATATGTAGATGAGTTTTGTTTTCCAAATATTTGTAGTTAAAATTTTATAAAGAAGGATCAAATTCAGTTTAAAACTAAATGATGAAAATTTAATGATGAACGAACAGAAATAATATTTCTAGATCTAAATTCTTGTTTTGACAAGAATGTACCATTAACACATAACATAGCTTCTTTTAGGCATGTGGTATCCTTTAAAATGTGGTAGCTGGTCTAAAAGTTATGAAAAAGCCATTTTGCCCAAACTGGAGCCTCTGATCCAGCCAAAGTTTGTATTTGTAACACACACATACTAATAGGCCAGAGGTAACAGGTAACTTCTAATATATTAAGAACTTTCAACTAAGATCCCAAAGAAACTACAAATGTCATTCTCCACAGAATTATTTCACTTATTAATATGAAAAGGAATTAGGCCCTTATTAATTGTCACCAGTTCCAAGAGAAACACGTTTCTGCCTTAACTTTACATGCAAAAATCTCTTTAAGGTTTAAAATTTATGACCTTTCTTCCTCCCAAAAGATAAATTATAAAAGTAGCTCATGCCCTCAACACATGAAAGTTATCTCTTCTGGTGAATAATTTGTGGAGTGTTCTGTTCAGTCCCCAGCTAATAATTTCTTTAAACTTCTGTGATTGTAGTCTAAAAACTGTAACTGTAAAAATGCCATGTTTGTTACTCTGGTAATGTTAGATTCCACCTGTGCCATCCTGCAACAATTTACAATATCATTAAAGACTAGAAAGACTATGAAGAGCTGTAACTTTTAAAGGGGAAAGGGGAGGAGAGAATTACTTTATTTAATACCAAATTTTTCTCAATAAATGTGGGGGTTGATCTGAAATCAATAAGAAATTCAATAGAGACAAGTGCAGAGTACTACGCTTGGGGCTTGTATACACAAATAGATTAGTACACCAAACTAAAGCATGAATTTACACTACACTAATTTTCATGCTGACACGTTGCTAGGCAGTAAGTATAGCTCTTTGTGGTGTCATCTACTTCACATGTTGCACAGAGCCAACATTGGTGTAGGCTACAAGTATCCATGGAGAGGTTAGTGTGCTGTAAATTTATACCCCGTCTTACTGAAATTTGGCAGTTGAAATTCTCCTACAGAAAAAAATAATCAAATGCACAAATGTGGAATAACAGGTTAGACGACTTTACTGCATAAGCAAGTTGTATTCACCACAACCACTATGGTCAATGTTAATGAAAAATATCTATGACATTGGTATTAGATACAAGGCTGTTAATAGTACATAGAAAGAAAGAGAAGATAATTATTTACATTCTGCTTTTCTCACTGTTGGCAAGACATTAGCCAGAATAGCCTGTTTTCCTTGAGATTCCACACTTGAAAGGGTAGGCAAGTTGTGGAGTAGTCGGAGGAATGACGTCACACATGCTATAAGAACTGAGACTGCTTAATCTAGAAAAATTATGGCTGATGGCTGAGTCTCGTAAGAGTCTTCAAAGATGTAAAAGAATGTTGCAAAAGAACTTCATGATTATTTTTCCAGTCCAAGGAGATTTGGAAGGAAATAAAGTCTTCATTTTCCATCATGATATTCCATACCTTCAGTTTAGAAGTGTTGACATACACCTTCCTGAGAGCAACAAGAGCAAGACAACAATGGGAGCAAGAGGAAATGGATTTATTACTTTCATTTCTGAGGTCAAGACACACCAATTCTAGGAATGAATGCAAGAACAGCAGTAAGAAAGATAGAAAGGGAGAGACTTCAAGATTAGCTCCATTTGGCTAAAGGTCACAAGAACATATGGTTTGAAAACTAGTGAGTCTTAGGACAGAGTACTTTGAAAGAACAAGACATCAAGCACGCTGGGTGATCCGAGAAACAATTCATAGTTTAAACAAACATTTTTCAACGTGGTCTAAACATTTTTTGGGGCATGAGCACAGAATCAGAATTAGACAGCTTTGCAACTCCCTTTCATTCCTTTTAAACCTATATCAGTCATTCTAAAATGTCGACCTTCTAGTGGCCTGACTTGCCTCAAATATATTCTTTGCAATTAGCTGCAGGGCAGCAACACGTATTGAGTGAAGTCTGATAGTAAATTACTGGCACTTTTTTATATCTAATTATTTGCCACCCTTTTTTCAGTGCCTCATCTAACTTAACTTCCTTGTCTTTGTTGTATGTAAAAAAACATTTTAGTGTTATGTTTCTCATCTTTGAAAAGAGTAATTAATAAGTATGATAATTATAATTATATGTAAATTATCCTTATATTTATATGTGTTGTTTTATTATTCATTTGCATTATTATTTAATTAGCATTCTCTGTGTCTCCTAGTTATCCGTATATACTTTGCATTATTGAATGGCTTCTATACTGAATTTACAGCTTGGGTTCAACATATATTAGGACCCAGTTAACCTAAAAAAATATGTCTTTGAGTTGACTGCATTTCTCTTCCACAAAGATAGCAGATGGAAATGATCTTAAACTGAGAGATGAAAAATCAGCACCTGCTATGGAAAGAGTGGAGAGTAAATTTAAAGTATGCCAACTGGATAACTAAAAGTTCTGCAAATTTACATATTAAAAAGGTGAAAGTTACAGAAAGTTAATTGCCTGGTCTTGGCAACTAGCTGTCAGACGTTCTAAGTCATATAAGAGTAAGAAAAGGAACACAATGTAAAGTCTTTTAAAAAATAATGTTAATAACATCTGGAGAGAAAAAGATGAACTGAAAGTAATAGAATAAGCCTACAGGTTGGCAATTACAACTGTATATTGGCCTGCTACCTAGAAACATACAAAAAATAGAGTGAAAGTAAATGGAAATAATGTCTATTTCCTAGTAATTATGTAAAATTTTATTACTGATTTGTTCTACCTCCAAGCTAATCACTAGTGATATTTAGCACAGGCAACGTATTTTTTTACATCAGTCTCTTCCCCTACAAATAAAGTAACTACTTATTTTTTATGACATACTGAAATCTTTACCTGAGATTAATTAGAAGTACCACTACCACTTAGTAGTTCCAAAAGAGTTAATGCAATCATCTCATTAGCTCAATTTTAGTAAAATACGTAGTTATATATCTCATCTGCACCTATGTGTAAACACATCAGTGTGGAACACTACTCACATGTGATCTCGGACAAAAGGACTTCAAACAAAAGATAGAGTAAGAAAAAAAATCAATTAGGGAAGAAGGCACATCAGAAATCAATCAGAAAAGAACAATAAAATATTTCTTATCTATTACATCACAGCAGTTAGCTAGAGTAAATCTAAGTATTGTGCTAACAGAGCTCACAGGCAATTCTAAGAATGGGGATAAAGAGGTAGAGTTGCATAAAATAGAAGCCACTAATATATCTGAAGACTGATACTTCAAAACTCAAATGATAAATGAGAAAGAACACTGGAAAGCAGTATAATTAAGGCTTGCCATTTCTACTAGAAATAATAGCAGAGAGCTCATTAGCAGTAAATTTTTTGCAGTTTGAGATCTGAAAGAGACCATTGTAAGTATGAATATGGAGGAATTTTTTTAGAGAAAAGTGAAGATACTTTTTATCATTGGAATTCCATCTAAAACCCTGCATTTGCAGTCTTTAACTGTAATAGAAACTGAGAAAATGGGAGTTGTTCTGAAAAGACCAACACTATTCTTTCAGAGTGGTTAATGAAAAGCAACTTTACAGGTAATACTTATGCAATTAACAAAATGAACTAAATTGAGAAAATATGAGTGATTCCCATGAATAAATGAACAGGATGTTTTTACCTCAATAGGAGGAAAAACCTTCTTTTGGGAGTGTAAATTCAGTAACAGGATAGTTTGTAGGGTAAAAAAAGTAGAAACTTGCTCAACACTTGTAGAAGAATAGTAGAAAAAGTTTTAGAAAATAATACTTCATTCAAAAATGAGAAATTAATTAAAAAAACATTCCTCACAGTAACAGTTTGGATTAAAGAAATTATAGGTCTCTGATACACAGATGAGAAATTATCATTCTATAATGTGGGATGGTACTGAAAAATTTTAGGGAGATCTTGAGAAAAACACAATAGTTTGTGTTTGTTTTCTGAAGGGCTACAGCTAACTTACTGAAGTTCATCAGCTAAAGGTTTTCTAAAATTGTTCTCAAGTCAAGGAAGATTCATTTGGGAATTCATTTGATACACAAGTTGTATTGCTACAGCTTGTCTGTCCACATTATTAACTGGACATGACCTACTGGGCACTAGCAAAATAAAGTTTAGAGCACTTACTGTCATACACTTGTATATCAGTTTGTTTCATAGAGTTTAAGAGTAAACTCCACACTTGAAGTGTTAAAGTGAATTATTGCTAAATAAATGTGTTTCTTATACCTCTAGGTTTAAACAAAAACACACACAGAAACAAACACAGCAAAACAAACATGCAAAGAACTCAAGATCACCATGGTCCCTGCCAGTCAAGTTCTGTTATTTCTGGTTTGTTCATTATCAGCAATTACAGTTCTGGATCTTACATGTAGCCAGTTGAAAGGCATCCAGAGTATATGCCACTGGAGAGAGTATGTTGCAATTGTAGAAACTTCCTTACGAAAAATTCCTTTTTTTATTCTCAAGACCTCCCCACTCTATGACTAATCAAAATACTGTATTTTCACACAGAAATTAAAAAATGCTTGGTAAATATGGCATAATACATTTCATCACAACTAGAGTTATTGGATACTGAAGTAATTAATATGACTTTTTATTCATACTCCATAAGTGACCTCATTTTTCCCCAAGTTACCTGACTTACATAGGCTTTTGCATCTCATTTTAGTTTTGCTATGACCTAGATGAGGAACTAAAGATCTCGTGCCAAGTCTAGTTTTATTTGTTTTCTAAGGAACAGATCTGTAAGTACATTGGGCTTTTCCAAAAAAATCAGTAACCCTTTAATAAAATACTGGACATAGTCCCTGATTTATTTTTTTTTTTAGATAGTTAATTTCAACATCTTTAGTGATGTGTATGAACGGTTTCAACTTTATGAATTTTCTTTTGGTCCCTCTAATTTCCTGTTAACAACAGACAGAAGTTCATTTCACACACCAATAAAGCCTTCCCTCATAGTAATATCTCTATGTGATACATGACTGCGGTACACTTTAAACTAGGAATAAATCTCATACATGCTCCATCTTCTCAAATACTTTCTTTGACAACAGGACCATCGCTCTCTTAAAGTTCAGGTGAGTCATTGGCTTGCTCCTGATCCAAAGCACCTACAAAAAACTACATTTCTTTCTTTATCTCAAAGGCAAACTAATACAAAGGATTTAAGATTATGTATACCATAGTAGTCCAAGCTTAAGCTGAGATCCACCAGGTGTGCCTTTCAAACAGAATTAAAAATTTGTATAGATATTTTCCAATGAGAAAATAAACTCCTGTAAAAACAATGTTTTGTTAGTTTGGGTACTTTAACTAACTATATATATATATACAGGAAAGGATGAACAAATTTCATCTTTAGCCATATGATGCATCAACCCTTTTGAAGGGATCATGCCACATGTATTAGATCATATTGTCAGATGTTTATTACCCAAGGAAACACAATATTCCCACAGTCCCACAATTTATTGCAACTTTACAAATGACAGTTTATTTTTAGTAAGTGTTGTTCTCATGAACAGAAAAGAGTGTTAACCATATCCATTAAAATCAATTTCCTCAATTTTACCTAGAAAACTATTTAGTCTGTCAATTTTAGCATAATTTCAGTAAGATATTGCCCATTTAAAAAAAAAAAAAAGGAAAAAAAAGAAAAAAAAATCATTTTTATTAGACAATACTCTGTGCTTCCACTGTAAAAATGTTTTTGGAAATAGTATTCATATTCATAAATTAAAGTGATAACAGTAACTCGCCTAAAGACTTGAGCATAAATTTCAGTTAAGGTTTCCATTGTAGGGAAAGCTACACTTCCCATGAATTCCAGACTGATACAGTGGAATCAGAAGTTTTGTGAAAGGTCAGGGATGCTTGTATGTCATTGACGTATGTAGGAGATTTTGTATCTCATTGTGTGATCTCTCTTTTTTGAGAACAGTGTATATTTTTTTAAAAAATCATAAACAGTAAGCTTCAAATTCATAAATACACGGTTTACAAGAACTCTGCAGTACACTGTCTTCAAAATTAAGAGTTCTGGCATCAAAACTATTCCTGAATAGGTATTGTATGCAGTTCTCTATTATGCAGTTCCTAGCACAACAAATATTTTATGCAGCCATTAGAGGTCTCTGGCAGTGCTAGACATGCAGTTAAGTACAAATCACTAGAGAAAAACTTCTCTTCCATTATTAAATGCAGTCAGATACAATTTTGCTACCTCTGCCATAGAAGGACATAGACTGATCCACATGATACAAAGACTGAGGTTCATTCTCTTCTGGTGAAAAATAATTGTTCATATCAGCTGTCTAAGCATTAGATTGATTTTACTGTAAGGATAGCAGATACTTTTTAATCCTTGTTTTCCTACACAATTCTCTAACACATAATTTTCAGAGAAGTTTATGATATTCTTACAGAATTGCAAGTTAGAACATAGGATATCATGATTAATCACGATAAAACTGCCCTCTGATCAAATTACTCCAGCAATATTACTTAAATCTTTAGACTAACATGAGTTAGAAAACACAAAGGCTTCCATTATGCTCTCCTATAAATGGAGTTTGAATATTTCTTAGTTTATTGTAATTCATATTCATAATTTTCAACACTTTCAGACATCATACCTTTTAAGCAAAGGGAAAATTTAAAGAACAATGTCTATGTAAAGATGAATTTATTAGTTTGCTTACTATCAGTAATAAAAGCAGAAAGAGAGATAAAACTTTACAACTGATTTCATGGGGAGGGCAGAAAGTATATTTTCTGCCCCATGTTGAAGTATTTTGATAACACTAAGAAGTGAATAACTTAAAGCTTTCCATCACCGATTAGAACTTGGACTGGTGACTTTTGTAATGGTTTTTTGCACACCTGTTTCCTGTATCTTGGATTCCTTTTCTCAAAAGCACAAGAAGTGACACACAAATTATACCACTGATCCCTGCAAGGCAAGTGTAATATACTGATATTTGCTCAAGTGCATGATCCATGTATTTTTGCACCCGGAGTAATAGGTTCCATTATAATATCCCTATCACTTTCAGACATCATTAGTGAAAATAAGACGCAAAGCATAATACAAAAGTTTTTTTTTTAAAAAAAAAAAAGTGAACAGAAACAGTCTATTGATTTCTTAAAAATAAATAACTTAATCTTCTTTAATCCTAAAAAATATATCTTTAGAGATATTATGTCTAGAATTAATGAGTTATAGTGTGGCAACATTTGCCTGGCCTAGTACTCCATTAAGACATTGTTCAAGACCCAGATATCCATACATACATTAGCTGAATTAATACATTCACGTTCATTAAATTCCTTTTTCAAATGGCAAAACCAAAAACATTCTTTAACAAAGTTAGCAAACACAAAATATTTCCCAAATAGATTGAATGAAATACAATAAACTAGCACCTAAGTTATACATTATCTATTTTGATATTAGATCACTGTTTCACAACTCGATCACCAATAGAACCCTTTCAAGTTCAAACTCAAGAATGCTTATGAAGAGTAACAAGTTCTTCAAAGGCTTAAGATTAAATAATAATATGACTAACTGTGACAGAGGCAGATAAAGTACCAACTACCACAATTAATAGGACCAAAACCATCGCATGATGAATAATTCTTTCTTTGTACGGATGTCACCTGAAAAAAGGACAAATATTTATATATTAACAGAATGTATATATTTCATATATTTATGGTCAGTTTTTGAAAATATAGAAAATAATGAAACTTTACCAGCAATAGTATTTCACATCCATTTTTCAGGAATATAAACAAGAACAGAAAGCATGTAATGCTCGATTGTAACAAGAATACTATGACTGCTAATCATATTTAACACTGGGGTTCAACATAATATTAAATTGAAATTTATATTGAAATCAATAACAAAATTCCCATTGATTTAATAGACCCAAGTTTTAACTACTGGTAACAACACAAATAACTTATGGTTTATATTCAGAACAATTACTTTTCATAGAGCACAAGTGATAAACACTACCATTTTAATCACAATTCCTGTTAAATTAAAAAAGTATGTATTTAGCATGTTTCTGAGTGAGATCAGAATATGGACGGCATGGCTTGGACAATTTCTTTCTCTAAATCTGCACAGGGTCCAGGTCACAGGTTTGTCCTGGGAAATGTCATACATAGTGAAGAAATTCCCATATCTATTTGAAGAAGCCAAAGCATAAATAATGTGGAAGTGTCCTCTCCTACTCACACATCCATGGGAAAACATTTACTTTCAATAATGTTATCCACTTGTTTTATTTCGATCTCATTTAGATTCTGCACATTTCAGCAAGAGAGATCCACAACTGGAAGTTGTTTCAAACTTTTCACTTCTTGAAACATTAGTAGAGTGTTTATTGGGAATTTGGAGGAGCTGTTCATAACACTGTGCATGGTTGGAAGCTGACCCATATCTCCATTCACAGCTTTCACACAAGAGCACAGAACCTGTGGGTAAGGGGTAAGGGAGGAAGGAAGGAAGAAAACATTGCCAGGAATGATAATTCTGAAAGATATGATATAAAATACTGAGTTCTTCTTTGGGTAGCCTTCTTTTAGGCATGGACTTCTTATAGTTGTTAGTTTCCTGGATGTTGGGGGTAAAGTATACCACTATACACACACACACA
>VYXB01003487.1:0-25492 GCA_013397135.1 Pachyramphus minor | reverse complement strand
AAGGTATGAGCTTTTTGTTTATAGGAAGAAAATTCCCTTGTACCATAAAAAGGGATCTCTTCATTCCATAAAGAGAGATTAGTACCTCAGAGGAGGCTAGAGTTAAGGCAAAGACAAGCCTGTGGACACGGAGAGTGGCTCCATGTTTTCCCACTTCTAAATGGTACTGCATCATTTTAAACAAAGCCCTGCACATGTAAGTTGTTATTCAAGTGGTAGCTTCTGCTCAAGTTAGTGAGACCCTTCAGTAGTAAGATCTGCTTGCTAGAAATAGGGCCCAAGAAATTTTTACATGTTCAACATATATATGCATTTACACACACTCACACACACATGTACATGTACACGCACAAACATGCACACACACAAATTTATAGATAGAGCTGTATATATGTGCATATGTAAAGAGACAATATTGAAAACCATATTAGACTTGTAGTATTATCCACTTGTCAGAACCATTTAAACTACTATCTACACAGTACATATTGAAACTCAACTTTAAGATTTTTTATTTTTATGTACAGTTCATTTTTTCTCTGGAAATAAAATATCTAAATACAGACAGACTGTAATGTTGTATATGTATAGCTTTCAACAATACTTTAGCTGAATAAATGCTTTGTACATAGTTCTGTCTTTTAATGGAGTTTACAGTTACATTGATAAAATGGATTCCTCATTTCCTTGATTGTTTTTAACCAATAACAAGCAGAGAGACAATTACAAGTTAATATTAATAAGCAGCTCAAATAACACTGGTTAAATTATGTACAATACAAACCATTCATACAAATGAAGACTAGGATATTGAATTTGTTACAATATTTTGTAATAAAGATAAGACAGCCACTTATAACTTACATGTTCTCTGCCAGGCATTTTCCTTCTTAGAGATCAATTGCAGTTTTTTAGTAACCCAGCTGGCCTAAACAAGTTTAAAGAATCAGAGCTTAAAGAGTCAGAGAAACATGAAACCGGTATGTCTGCTCACATGTAAATTCCAAATGTTTGCCCATCTTTACTGGGAATAGGCTCACTCCATGGAAAAAGAGCCACCTAACACCGCCTCGAATGTGCCTACTGTATGCTGGAAAAAAGTCATGACGTTTTGCTGTGTTCATATAATAAGGAATACTGAACTCTAGACACACATTTTTCCCATTTTAACAAGTATTTACTCCTACAGTATTATTTACCAGTACAGCTACTTCAAGCAGTAGAATGCATGAGTGGGGATTATTGATTGGCATGTACTCAAAGGACTTTCAAGGAGATTTCCATAACAGTCTGCTTTAGAAACCTTGTTCTGTCTAGTTAATCCATTTTGCTTGATAAGAAGTTATCCTTAAACCTTAGACATGAGACAATGAAAGCTTTCTTAATAGGAATCTCAGTAATGTGCACTAAAAAGTATGTGTCTCTGTGTATGTGTATGGTTTTATTTCAAATCCACAGTGATTTACACCTAGATTGATACATGAAGCTGACTGGGCAAAAATTACATTAGATTGTTTTCCACTAACATATTTGCAGCCATTTGACAGCAGCAGCAGCAGGTAGACACATTCCAGGCAATAGATGTGGCCTTCCTCCTTGAGGTTACAGACCTGTCATATGACCTCTTATTCCTCAGGCTTCAGTCTCAGACACAAGTTGGTCCTCACCCTGATGGGAAGTAGGGTGTGTCACTGTGGTAGTTGTAATCAGGACACACCTTCTGTACTAGTTTATAATCTGTACTATAAAAGGAAATGTAAATACAGATTACTTTAAAGGGCTTAGAGCAGAGCCATGATACGTGGCTCTGGGTCTGCTCCTGATAACAGGTTTTTGAAGGGTCATAGTTGCAGAGTGTGTTCTTGGTAGCCTTGTCAACCTTTTCATACTCGATTCGACAGTTAAAGGACTTGGAATCTTTGGCATCAATCACTGTCTGTTGTGCCAAGTCAAATTCCACTATTTTTGTAGGGGGCACTAGGCTCACAGATACATTCCCTTGACCAGTGGAGTTATGCCTGAAGTAAACACTAAACGTCCCATTGCCATGGTCAACGATTTTCCCTGTTATTAATAGATTTAACTTCACAGTCTTGATGTTGGAATGAAAATCTCCCCAGCCAAACATTTTCTTAAATTTTCCAGTCTTGACAATGGGCCGTCTCTTTGCTCTGGGTCGAGGCTCTTGCAGATCTGTGGAGTTCCTCAGCCAGTCCCAGAGATCTTGTTCAGAATAAGTTTCTGGGGCATCGTATCGCAGGTCCAAATCTGTATCATTTTCCTTTCCACGAAAAGTCTGTGACAGCAGTCGGCTGATGGACAAGTCTTTGCTACTTTCTGTCCATATGTGCTTTAATGTGGATTTGGAGCTTCCTGATTTTAGTAGTTCTGTTTTTCCTCCATTTGTTAAATTTGCACAGGTAACCTGAAAAAGAAGGGAAGAAGGAAAAGATATTGAGATATGTTATGCTATCACCTGAGACCAAAACGATCAGATTTCAAAATCACAGGGAATTTTTTTTTTTTTTGAGAAATTAAATTATTTCTCTCTACTCAGTAAACCAGACTAGGAATATCTATTTTCCTCCATTTTCCAAGTAGTTATTGCTTAATTCTCCTTTGCCAGTTTTTTACACTGTCCTTCAGATTTAATCACAAGATGATCACAATATTCTCCTGTTATGATGTCTGTAAGTGACGAGTACGTAATTAATTACTACAAAAAACTAAGGTATACAGCCTTGTCATCCTTCAGTCTGTGTGTGGCTGTATGGGACATCTGAGAGTGAAGCATTCTGGTTTGAATGTTCTCTCTGCAAAGTGGCTGTGTCCTCCACTATCAGTCACATTAATTTCTTTTTGCTGCCCCTAGTGTCCACTGTCAGGGTGCTGATCTGGTGGTGCCAGCCTGACCATGCTCAGAGTCCATATCATTATGAATCTAATAAGAGTAATATAATTTCTCTACTCCTTTTATGAATACACATTGGTCTGTGTTCTTGACTGGGACCCTCAGTCACAACTACAAAATAAATACTGAATAATGAAAATTTTAATGAGTTTGGCATTGACAGCTGTACATACTGTGTACTCCACCTCAATTAATACAGGAGGAGTCATGGTCTTTTCTTGTAGCCCCTTACAGACTAGCTACTGATTTGCCTTGTCTGTATCTAGTATGACATGCATTTCTCCTTCCTCACTTCATTTCTTTTTTCACCATTTCCTCCCAAAATCAAATAGTGATCTGTGCAAGACAGAAAGCCTTTTGTGTACTGACAAGAAAAATAAGGCCACCAATTTAAAAGTACTAATAAAAAAATTTTGCAAAATCACATTTTAAAAGAAGACAAAGTCTTGCACTAAATTCCTACAAAATCATGTATTTCAGACATAGTTTGTCGCAAAATTTACTTTCAGAGCAATTTGTCTTATTTATATTTTTTTCTCTTTGCCTTAATTGAGTGGAAAACAGAAAACAGATGCAGGCTCACAGCTGTCTAACATGCAGCACTGGCAGAGAGCTCTGATGGAGTGTAGCAGGGAGTACTGGAATTGTTGGGGAAGGGGGTGGATGGAAAGGGGCAGATAATACTTGTTATTCCATTCCCCCCGAAAATTTTTACCACACACACTGCCCCATTTTCTAACATTTGCACTGCTCTGAAGAGGCCACCAAGTTTCTTATTTCCCTTTTCATGGCTACATATAAGATTCTGAATATGCCTCTTTTATTCCTCTGATTTATGTGCTTCTATCATACTTGCAATTATATCTTTCTCTTCACTTAAAAATGAATTGAATGTATTCCCTACCCAGAAAACCCATTGGAAACCAGATAGTATTTAAATCATATCCCTTCCCTACTGGTATAACTGGAGGTATATGTCACAGAGGATATCTATCATAGCATGGCCTTTTCATTTCCTAAAAAAATCTGAAATTGAAGCATGCTTTCATTAACTTCAGAAGTTTTTCAAGGTCAGTTGAAGGCATATACATAAAATCAGTCTAAATTGTCTTAATACACTGATTAGATAGGAGATATGCCCCCAGCCTTTTACAGCAAATAAATAGATAATTAAGTCTGTCACATCCCACATTATACCTCCCCAGTGCATTTCAAGTTGGTGGACCTATAAGGATAATAGATAAAATATGGGTTTAATTCAGGATTTTGCCAAAGATATTACTTCCTCCTGTTCTGAATGGACAGAAGGATTAAACACAGACTAGCATTTTAATAGCCAGTTCATAGCTACATTTTAGCATCAACACAGTGAGCCAGGAGAGAAGCTGTAATAAAATGCACTGATGGTGCACTGGTTAATGAAGCAGCAATGAAAATGTCACAGGAAGAGAGAAAGAGACTCAGAATATATTTTTTGCTCTGGCATATGGGGAAAGAGGGCAAAATAAGAAAAGAAATGTGGTTAAAAGGAAAAATGTTCCTGTCTAGCATGAATCTGTCAACACACTATGAATCTAAGCAGTTAGCCAGCAGAGCTAGTAATCTGTAGGAAGGATACAGACTGCTTATCACTCTAATTTTCTTTGCTCACAGTTTTATTTAATCTTTGTTTTCCTTTCTTCATCTCCAATCGTCTTCATATTCAATGATTTACATTTCATAGGATTACAACTTCCATGTAACAAGATGTAAGAGTATAAAAGCCTTTAAAAGAGGTCTTTCTTTTTTTTTCAGATGTACAAAACTGAACATTCAGGAAAGGAAGGAGATATTTTCTGAAATGATTGCTGACTGATTCAATACATTGAATCACATTGAAAAAGTGTTTTTTTGAAAGCTAGGATGTTTCATGGGAATGGATGATTCAGATTCCATGCATTCTGTGCTGCTTCATACCTGATCCAACAGCTACAATTGATTGTTACTGTCATCGATTTTGTAATACCTGAAAGACTTCTGGTCATGCAGTTAGCCCCGAGACCTCTGTTTGGGATTTTCAGTGTGGGTAACCGGCTGTATTCATGATTAAAGGCCTGAACCTGCCCTCCCGAGTCAAGTGGCTGTGTAAGCACTAAAAAAACAGCCCACAAGGGTTAATAAAAAAGCTCTACAATTCATTGTTCTTCCCTAACATTTTCCAACCAACTGCTTTCTCATATACTGTTAGTATACTATGTGCTATAGAAAGTAGTTATATGTATCCTGCGAGACTCACACACCCAATAGCACTGAGCATTGCTGTGTAATAGAACTTCTGCAAATGCAGCAGTTTTTTCACATGAACTGATCCACAATTTTCTTCGATCTCTCTTCTTTCCAAGCGCAAGGCTGCAATAATACAGGAAAGAGCATGCAAATGCATGAGATTTTGCACTTAGTGGTGTGAAACTGAAACATAGACCTGTTCTAGCAGTACCTGGAGAAAGCGCCAATTTCAAGTGGATAATAAAACACTGAGCAGCCTAAATTCTATAGAGGTTTTCTTTGTCCTCTTCCTTGAGGGTATCTGCATACAGTTCAGAAACTTGCATACTCTACCTCATAAATTAGTTCACTCTAACCAGAGTTGCCTTCTTTTCCACAGCCAAGTATCACTCCTATGATGAAACATTATGAAGTTTGGCCCATTTGTAATGGATCTAGCTAGGACAGAGTAAATTTTCTTCATAGGAGCTCATATAGTGCTATGGTTTAGACATTTGACCCAAATGCTGGTAGCACACTAATGTTCCAGCTCTGGTTGAACAGAATTTTCCGAGCATCAAGGCCTTCTGTTTCTCTCTTGGCCCATCAAGTGAATAGACTGGGGAGATGCACGATGGATTGGGAGTGGACACAACTGAGCAGAGAATCTGAATTAACCAAAGAGATATTCCATAACACGTAACATCATGCTTAGCAATTAAAAAGAAAAGTGTGGGTTTAGAGGGGGTTAGCCATCTTTTGTTCAGTCACTGGCTGCTCACCACTCTGCCCTCAGGAGTTAGTGAGTGTTGCCTTTGCATCACTTGTTCTCTTCTCTTCTCTTCTCTTCTCTTCTCTTCTCTTCTCTTCTCTTCTCTTCTCTTCTCTTCTCTTCTCTTCTCTTCTCTTCTCTTCTCTTCTCTTCTCTCTTCTCTCCCACTTACCCTTCACATAGGGCTTTTCTTTATCTTGACTCCCAAGTTTTCTTGCTTTTATTCTTCCATTCTTCCTCCCCTGTCCCACTGAGGAAAGGCCTGTGAGGTGCTTAGCTGCTTAGCTGCCCACGACCTCATTGCAGTGCAATAAATCAATGTTGCAAGAGGGCTGAGGAGGGGTATTTCCTCCATTACTGCATAGGTAGAAGTGGGTTTGAATGATGATGATGGCAGAAATGTCCATATAGAAAAACAGTAAAGAGCAAAAAGATCTAGAAACGCTTATCCAAGGGTACAAATGTCATTGGAAAAATGTTCATTAAGCATGACAGGCTGACATTTGGTTCTGGTCTTGTACTTTTAATAGAAAGTACGGATTTTCACTACCAAGTAGAGTCTGTTGATATCCAAAAAGTACCAGGAGCTCACTGCTTGGTAACTATTTTCCAATGAATAATGAATAATGAAAAATTGCTATTCCATTTCTTCTGCTTCTTCCATGAAGAAGCAAAGTCAGTGGTTTCACTGGGCAGAATATCCCAGAGCATCATTAAAAAAGAGAGAAATTGATCTGTAATCAATTTTTTAATCCATTAAAATAGAATACTCCATTCATTCTGTATCCTCTATTTTGGGGGTGAAATTTTTTTTATTATGATGTTTAACATCATTAAACACTTTTTAGTGAATATATGTAGTTCTGTTAGGACTTCCTAAAGGATAGGTAGTTTATTTGTCTTTGAAATTTTGGAATTCTCTTTTAAGACACTGAGCCCTGAATGTTTTGTCAGGTCAAACCTGAGCATTTGGAGCAGAGAAAATTAAGCTAAAGAAGGATCTCAGGAATCTATGAAGGTGTCAAGTGAGGATTTAGGCCCTCTTCTCAGTTTAAAATCAATCATAGGTATATTAACATTAAGACTGATAGAGTAGTGATTAAAAAAATTAGTTATTCAAAAATGTAGAGAATGCCTCTTGATTTCTCATGTTTTTCCTTTTATTCTAGCTCTATTACAGTTCATTACCTATAATTACAGTATTGGTTTAAAAATTATACATTTATTCCTCTGAATGTATGACTACTTGAGGGCAAAGGAAAATGTAAACAAACAACCTAATATTCAAGGTGGTAAATCTCTCTTTTCAGGAAAATAACTAATCAAAACCCAGCTTGTTTTTGCTGGCATAGCACTGTAAGAACTTGGCAGCACTGTGTTTGCATGTGCTCTGTATAAAAGAATTCAGAATTTTCTTTCCTCAGTAAGATAACGCAGATAACAACATAGGTAGGAACGTACTGATAGACATTACAGTAAGCTGAACCATTACCAAAGCCGGAAAGCACTCAGAAAATTTTCAATGAATCCCATGTCCTCATATTAATTCTGCTTATGCAATGGGTGAAGGACAATCTGGACCTAGTTTACTGTTCTGCTCAGATCAATTTTTCCTCCTATACCTGTCTACACATTGCACAAAGTTACAGTGGCATGAAAATATTTTATTCAATGAATAATTTCAGACAAGTCAATGTTCTACAGGAATTTGATGATGAATAAAGAAACTGAGAATACAAGTTGATGGAGATATAATTATAATAAGGGGGCAGAGGGGTATAAAATACACTGAAGGACTTGTACCTGTTGCAAACTGACACTTTTTCAAAAGGCAGGACAAACACAAAAACCCACACATAATAATATTTCACAGAACAAACCTCTCTGGTTTTAACTTACAGGCTTTTTTGCTGCATGACACGAAAAAAATTAAGGATGTGGGTTGGTCAATCAAAAAATGCAAACTCACCTGAGTCTGACAAATGGAACAGTAACTCCTGATCTGCTGCATCAAATGGGAACACAAAAGTGGCTACGCAGGACCAAACCAAAGACTCATTTAGAAAAATCTTCTTCTCTCCAAAAGCAACTATAAGAGATGCCTTGAGAAGAGCAAGAACACAGCTTCCTAAGTTCTTCCCAGCTGTCAAATAATTCTAGTTTCCTCTGCTAGGTATTGTTTCCATATATGTTTTCTGTTTCAGTAAGTCTCAATAAACTGCTATGCTGTGCATTTGCTCACTCTGACCTTTTGTAATCTTTTAACCTTCATAACATACTTCAGCAATGAGTTCCACAGCTCTTTTGTTTTGGACCCGCCTCCTGATGCCTTCTTTGGAGAACTCTTCATTCTCCATATGGAAAATTCAGTCTCTATCCAAATTTCCCATGCTCCTCCTTACTTTTCTTTGATGTCATTAAGCTTTTTTTCTACAAATACCAGTGAGCAGAAAATTTGATGATTTCTAGCTACATACAGAAGCCTACTTCTACCCCATTAGTACATGTCTCAGCTGTATCCATTCATGATAGTAAACAAATATTGATCACTTTTTCAGCTCTGAGTTTCCTGGGCCACATAAATAATCCTTGTACATAAGCAATTCTATATCTATACCTTTGAATTTCCTTTTTGTCCTTCTCTGAAGACCACTTGGTTCCACTCCTACTTCTGTCTTTAAAATGAGGAGACCAGAATGGAGCACGGTATTCATGATGTGTCAGAGCCATGGTCCTGTAGTAACAGGCAAATATGGCCTTCTACTATTAGTTCAGTCTTTTTTCTCTGTTAATTCATAATATTTTATTTGGGTTTGATCATTAGTGAGCACTGAACTGATGTTTACATGAAACTGACAACACTAAAATTTCAATCAATTATATATGGAGCTGGGATTGATATTTATAATATGTTTCACATTACTTGGGCTACCACAGAATTTCATTCCATAATTTACTGCCTATTTACTAATTCTGGTAAGATCTCTCTGCCGTTCCTCACTCTTGGATCTTATCTTTTCTACTCTGAAATATTTTGTCATTATCAAACTTTCTCACTCACCTTTCCCCAGTCATTTACAAAAATATATTGAACAGCAGAGGTCCTTGATCAGAGCCCTGCAGAATTGTTGTGGTGACCTCCTTTCCACCACAGAAAAAGAGGCATCTGAAGTTTTCAATAATACTTTCTAAAGTAATCACTTAAGATTTTTCACTTCAGCATAAAAAATATAACTTGTTCTCACACAGAAACCAGAAGGAAAGTAATTTTTTTATTGTCTTTAAGTTAGGAAATTGACCTTAAGATACACTGTTACTACAATTTTTTTATAGAACTTCCTTAGGATTCATAAAATTCAGATTAATGCTGTCAACTGTGCTCAGCTCAGCTTTAAATTCTGTATTTTTCTTGTTTTAACCTATGAGCTATCATTCTTGTTTCAAATGGCCCTTGTTAAAACAAAAATGTGGCTACCTGAGCTTTTTTCATCATTCACACAACAGCAGTTATGCAAGACAAGAAAGCTGATATAAATTCAGCTGACAACAGCTGATATAAATTCAGTAAAATCTAACATCATTGAAATGAGAGCGCCTATATCAGTTGATATCTCTTTGATATCTGACTAAGAATCAAAGACTAATTAGAAAATTTGCACCCACAAAAGATGAGGGCACTTATAAACCAACACCGCTTTTTTTTTTGAGACAGTATAATTCTTAATGGTTGTTATCATAAAATATTAAGATACTGCAGTGGCTGCTCTGCAAAAGAATAAAAACTAGAAAAAGTTACAATTTTACAGTGCTTTCTCCACAATGTAAGTTTCCTGTTATAAATAGATCTGAAAGCTAGGAAGTCTCAAATAATTTTCAGGAAATACAAAGGCGATAAAGCACCCTAAGTGGTTGGTTCCAATAAGAATACTTAAGAACTACCTATTTAGGAGGTTACCTAAAATTCTACATATAGAATTTTGCTTTAGAGTTTCATTTTCTCTCCCTTGCATTCTTGTCGACTGGGGCTTAAGCTGTGACACTTCCACAAGCCCTGTGAATGGTAACAAACTGATGAAAGAAAGTGGTGGCCTGCCACCTGTTAGGTCCTGATCAGACAGTATTCTGTGTCAGCCCAGTCCACGATCTGGGGTGGGAATCACCTCACCGATTACCTTATTCACCTGGAAATCTGTCTAAAGTCTAAACTATTCATCTAGGTTTATTCTATAATCAAAAGAGAGAGAAAAACAGAATGAACTGCCTCCGCTACCTCCATGAGGTATTGGTGAACGTTCAAAACTGAATAAATGCTCTTCAGCTAGATGCCTAATGGTGACCAAGAATAACCTGACCTATGGTGCATAGTCTGCCCTGTAGACATTAATATGGAGACAACCAAAGGCTGCAGGCTGGAAGCAGCACAATGAATGCTCTGTGTAAATGCCTTCTGAAATGCTCTGCTCATGTTCAAGTCCACTATAGATCTGTAAGCATGCTGAAGCCAATGATGTGTTACTCATACAGCAAGGTGTGCAGACTTGCTAGTATTGTTCCTATTTTCAAATACAGGAAATTTCCCAGCTAGAGGTTTCCTTTAAGAAGCACTGTTGCTTTGTGTTATTCTGCTGTCTTTTGAGTTTGATTTAATCATATGAAAAATTTTCACAAGTATTTAGAATCTGAAAAATTAGTCTTATTGAGGTTTTTTTGTTCTCTAGTGACTAAAAGGACTTTAAAAAGGCTTTTAAAAAGTGTTTAGTCATCTAAGACAAATAGGTACTTTAAATCAGACTTAGATTGTAATTACAGAGACATTTCTTCTGGTAGCAGTGCCCTAACCGATATTTTTCTCTTTCTCCTTTTTTTTCTCTGCTTCATTCTTCCAGTGCTGCCCTCTCAGCTGTGGCAGTCAGCTTTTTGTAAGATAAAGACTTTCTTTATCCCTTCACAAATTTTTGGAGCGGAAATCAGACTCAGAATTAAACATCCAGACTCCTCTATCTGCCTGGAGAAGACTGGGGACTTTGAACCAGGAACAAAAATCAAAGATCCACAATAGGAAGTGATGAAAAGCCAGCCCTACAAAATGTTCCACCCTTTTTCTAGAAAGCAGGGGTGCAGATAGACACTGCTGTCACTGTTGTCTTTCAAAGAAGGAAGCTCATTGGATTTTTCCTTCAAAAATGTAGCTTTGAGAGAAAAAAAAAGCCAGTGATTGTCATTGTCTGTTTAACTTAAGAGCTTGAAAGCATTAGCAAGCCAAAACAAAAGTCCATCTAGTCCCGTATTAAACCTCCAACAATTGCTAAAAGTTGGGTTTATCAAGGAATACAAAATCAGGGATAGAATATACTACATGTACCAGAAAATTTTTTCCATTTTCAAATCTTTGCAGATCAAAGACTTCTTGAGTTGGATATGTGGCCATGAATTTTATAACTTTCAACAAAACACCACTTAGAAGAACTTGTCTGTTACCCTGTGAAACTTCCAGCATGTGAAACACCCTGCAACCAGCCATTCTTCATCTCTGCTTCAGACTCTCGAGAATCTTCTCCTCCTGTTTGTTACAAACAAGTCACATCCCAGCTTCATTTGATGCCACCTAAATTCTTGTCCACTAGGCCACAAGAAAATCTAGCAAGGAAGCAGCATTTTTCCTGTGGGGCTCAGGCCAGGAAAAGCTGTAAAAATTTATGGTTGGCACTAGAGGAGCTTCCTGGTCGAAAAATAAAGGTGTTGTCTGAGTTACAGGTATTTCCAGAACTAAATCGCTCCAAAGGTGGTAGTCAAAGCAGAGTGTAAAAGTGTAGGTTTGGAGTACATAGGAAACATATGGAATACATCCATGGGCCAAAGCCTGACCCACCACTAAAGTCAATTATAAGAATTCTAGAGGAGTAGAAGGATGAAGATAGTATGGTATTATGTAGCTTAATTTTATTTTCTTTCCCAGTTAAGGCAGAATGGAAGGTGTTTGGTTTGTAAAACATCATTTCTCTTTCAATTTAGAAAACGCCATAATAACACATATAATTGTCTGTGAACTGAAGGACCAAATGAGTTACAATGCTTTGTGAAAATCTTCACATTAAGATTTTACAGCTTTCTGATTTTTGCCTTAAAAGAACAGAAATCAAACCAAAATATTTCTAATGGCAAAAATGCAGGTGAATGTATAAAGATTTGGAAAGGGATTGAAATATAATTGTATGAAATATCCTATTAACTATTGCCCTAAGTTTTACATTTTTAGAAAGAATTTAAACTAAACTCTTGAAGCCTGCTGTCTATGTTGTCATTACAGATTTTTTACTTCAGTGGATTATGACTTCTGAAAATTCACCCCATCTCTATTCAGCAGTGGATTAAACTTCCATGGAATAAATTAAAATGGGTTAAAAATGTCTAACAGAGTTTTAAGACCCCTGTATTATACCAGTATTACAGAGTGTTGCTAACTTTGAAATGAAAGTCTAGCTAGGTAAATAAATTTTGACAAGGATCTATTGTTCTTGTTCCACATTCCTGTAAGCCTTCTTTTATTAATATTAGCTTGCCATTTTCTGCATACATGTAGAAAGCAATATTAAATAAAATTAGATTTTATATGAAAGGCCACAGAGCAACATTTTAATCAAAATTTGCACTATAGTTTACTTTATATATAATACACTGAAGAAAATGTTCAGTTTCATAGCAGTAGGCATATCTTCTGAAGAAGGTGAAAAAGACTATAACCTATATAACCTATAATCATGGTACTATATAATGGACAAGGCTCCTGTATGCTATTAGCATACTCTGTTAGTATTACTGATTTTCTACATACAGTTTCCAATCATCCACTGTCAATGCAAAAGTTTAATAAAATTAAAGGCACCCAAAGACTTTGTGGCTCCCATGTCTGATACCATAGTTTTCCAAAGAAAACCATTAGAATGTTGATACAGCTGAGTCACTTTCCACATAGATATCCATGGGTGTATCCTAGAAATATGAATTTGAACAAAGACGCCTTTTGAGGAGATTTAACTCCCACTGATGTTGGCAGAGTGCATATTTCCACACAGAGAAATTTTATATGTAAATAGGATGTTTGCAAAATAAATAAAAACAAGGGTGCTACCACAGACACAAGAAATTCTATTGCAAAAATACACATTCCTTTCATTAAAATTGCTTGTTCTTCACTATGAGTTATGCATTTATTACAAACAGCTGAGTACTTCAGGAAAGACATTTTAAAAGCACAGAGGAAGCTATTCCAATGTTCAATCGGAGTTTGGCATATCCCTGCTAACTTTCATGCCTTCATCTTCACCTTATGCCCTTGCCAGATACACATACTGACTTCTCAGAAGCCTTCTGTGATCTCAGAGAAGAAGGTTTTCTTCTCTTTGAATTTTAGCCAGATGCAGCAATATATTCCCTTTCTAACTGTGTTTGTTTGATAGGCATTGATCATTCATTCATTTGGTCAATGGATATCAACATCTATTAAAATCCATCTCTGAAGAAAGAGGTCTGTTTCTTTAATGTTGTTCCGGTAAGGAAGGGAAAGATAAAACAGCTATTCTATTGCAAGTGTACTCAATTAATTTTTATTGAGATTTTCTTGACGGTCTTGTCAAGGTCTGCTAATTCTTACAGGATATGCTCAGCAGTAACCAGCATGTGGGCACCAGCTCTGCTGAGCAAGCCAGGTGCTGCATTGTTTTCCTGGCTATGACATACACAAACATGTTTCAATGCTCCTGAACTGCAAAGATGGCAAAGAAATACGGATCAGCCTGTTGGAAACCAGGAGACACCACATTACATATTTATAAGATCCAGGCAAAATTTAGTCTTGATCCAATCTGAGCAGGACTCTACTGTCAGTGTACATTTGCTTAGCCAGGGTGCAGGGAAACCAAGTAGCATCAGTAAAAGTACTAGTCCCACTTGCTTACAGAGCTGGTCTTTCTGTGACTGGACACAGGTATTACAAGAGACCTATTATGTCATTTAGAGGAATAGAGCTACAGTGTACTAGAAGGGCATACCATAAACCAATTTCTCTACTTCCTATAAACTGGTAACATTCATTCAATATGGTGCTTCTCTGTAATGACTATTTCTGAGCTTGCACAAACCTTTTTAAGGTCTATGGTACCTTTCTGAGTTGACACAAACAGACATTGTAAGGGAACCTGACACAGCCAAACAAAACAGAATAGAATACCCAATAGAAAAACAACACTGTCTGTGCCTGATAGTAGTCTTGTATTTTCTCCTGCTGTAGTATCACACCTAATTAAAAGTGAAAATTAATAGCCAGCAGGATTAATCAAATTCCATATGCAAATAGCTGGCTCATGAGAGCCATGGTCCAATTGCTAATACTATCAGTAAGGTCATTAATTTAAATTGAGATGAGTTAAGAGTCCTTTGGGCATTGACACATAAGTTGAAGGAGGTTATTCACTGCTAAGTTTTTCACAATGTAACAAAAAAGTTAGGAAGAGAATACATGAATATTGCTTCAGCACAACAGCTTCTAGGATGAGTAGTGCTGTGAGCTTGTCTGTGGAGGACCATGAGCCTTCTGTAACATACAGTAGTTCTGATACATCACTTTAAATTCATATTAAGATGTACTGAGGCAAGTTAAATACAAGACTGTTCAAGGTCTAATAAACGATATCTTTGATATTATTTTATGCCTGATGACTTCTGCTGAGCACCTTCAAATTACAGAAAGACTTCTATGTTTTTTAAGAGAAATTTGAGTACCAGTTTCATAAACCCTTCAGAAACTTTTCCAGCTTTCAGAAAAGGTCAAGACATTTCCAATTAGTGAGAAATACTAACTCAACTTGTAAACAGATATGCTGGAGCCCTGGAGCAGTGGTTATAAAAGTGCAAATTTAGTGCATTCTCGGCTTACCATTTCTTCAGCTCACTTCGGAACTAGCTCCAGTGTCTTGATCTATCATTGCATTTCTAGTCATGACTAGAAGAAATGTAGTCTTTACAGGCAAATTACAATATAGCACTATACACCTATGAACTTTCTCCAATGCACAATGCTTATGGCTGAAATATTTTAAGTTGCACAGTAACAGACCGACTGCAGCATAATAAAGTAGTGATGGCACTATATTACTTTTCCTACATAAAGAATAAAACCATAAAATTTATTATTCTGACCTTGTATCACAAGGACTTCTCAGATATGTAAAAAAATTCAACTGGCCTGTCAAAATAGACTTGAACTAAACAGGAAATCTGCAAAACTTGGTTACCGGAAGGTTTTTTTTTTTAATTTAAACAGAACACCGGTGTCTGAAAGATCAAGGTGGAATCCTTACAAGTTTGGACTTCATTGTTTACTCAAGAACATATTTTCATATTCTTAAAATATAAAAACTTCAGGATTCAGGAAGAATCAGGTATTATTGGTCCAAAATCTACTCAAATTAGGAAATAGAGTGGCACAAAAAGATGAATTCGGGAACAGGAACTTTTCACACCAAGTTCCAGAAATCCTTCATCTTTTTCGATGGATACTTGGAGTCCATTCTCCTTTGACCCCTAACTGTTCTGATCATCACCACCTTGACCACACTGACTTATTTGAGCCAATTCTATCTGCAGTTCCACTTATGCAACCTCCTGCATGAACAGGATTTCGATGGAGTGATTCAGACAGGAATTAAGTGCTTTGCCTTTCATAGAATAAATATTACTTCAAAGACAGGTCAAGATCACTGTTCATTAATGTATTCGTATGTCTGCCCAAAAAAAGCAAATAACTTTTTTCAATTGTCTCATCTTCTATATCTTTGTGGCTGAACAGCAGCACAAAACAATTTAACATTAGCAAGTAAATTTCATTTGTTACCTGCCAAATACTGATACAAAAGGTAACTATGAAAAAGCAATAATACTCTCATTCTAAGGCAGTAGGTAACATGTCTTTGCTATAATATACATGCTAAATAACATTAAACGAACTCATAAAAGCATTTAATTTAAATATAAATGCTTAGCAGTTCCATTTTTCGTGTGTAAATGACACTCCCACTTGTGTTTCTCTTAAGTGCATTTTCAGAATAGACATCTTTTCAGAACCTACATGTTATATATTATTACTATTATTATTACATATTATTACTATTATTATTATATATTATATATATTATTACCAAATATTATTATATTGTTATTTAATGTTATTTATTATTATTATTATTACTGCAATACTCACAAATCTCCCTGTGGTCAGGGTTAGGGGGTACTAAACATATATAGTCACCACCTTAGAAAGCTTTCTCACTGAAACAGATATAGCAAAGACAAAGCTAAGAGAAGAAATATTGGTGATGTCCCGACTCAATTGCAGAGCTAAGAGTTAGTACAAATCTCTGAACTTTTCTTTCCCATGTCATATCCAGAATGTACCAATAAAAAGGCTGATTAATTGTTTATACATACACCATGAACTGTTTCAAAGAGATGCGGGCTCAAGGAAACAAAGTCTGCTCAGAAGTGAGTTGTGTTATTGATCTCAGTAAGTCCTTATTAACAAGCAGCCTGAAACCCACTTGTAGACCAGTTTTCTACAGAAGCAGGGACAGTTGTCATTATTAAAGAAAGGTTTGAGTTCTTTCTCTGATAAAAAATTATAGTGAAAATAATCATTGTATGATTATTGTATTACAAGGTCATTGGAAAACAAAAAAAAAAAAAGAAACAAAATTGGATTCACAGTTCAGAAGACATTACAGACGCCTTCCAAAATGTGAACTCCTCAAGTTCCCCTTTATTCTTCCTCTGTCAGTTAACAGCAGCTCTGGGTTGTTCACAAGCTTCTTAGTGAATAACAAGAATATTTTTCTATTGTTTTATATTTACTGAGTAAAAATCTAAGGATAAAATTTTTGTAAACATACCAGAAGCCAGCAACATCTTACTTGTTTTATTCAAGCTTTTAGCTTTTTACAATGTTTTCTTTCTTAGTTTGTTGTATAGATAACTAAGACAAGGAAATTTAGGATAACACTTGGCACTTGCTACAAGATCCTTTAAGCATTTTATTCACCCATTGACTTTTTTTGTCCATTCATCTTATGGATTTTATTGCTAAAATATGGAAGAATTTTCATCTAGTGGAATCCAGAAATATTCCTCGATGAATTAATAGAATAGATTTTCTGGTAATTTCAGAACAGCATGTGCACAGATTTGGTCTAAGAGATATCATGTTTACAAGAAAGACATTCTATCACTCACCAATTGCAGAACTATAAGAATACCAAGCTTTGGAATTTAAGGTTTTGTTATAGCATTATAGTAACCCTAAACAAATGCCTGAAGCCTAAGTCCCAACCCCAAACCCTAGTTCATTCTAAGTCTATAACATACAACCTCTCACCTACCCTAAGCTGGTTGATGCCCAAGAAAGAGAAGGGCGGGTCTTGTGTGTACAATACACATCATTTAGCTATGTTATACTTTCCCTAAAACTACTCGTGCATTTTTAATTATGATTGTGTACTTTGAGTAATGCAGAATAGGATCTTTTGCCAGCTTCATCAATAATGAATAATAATTTTATAATAATAATCTTTCAGCAGGTCCACAGCAGACTAATCCAGCTGAGAATCAACCATGTGTATTCAAGTTATCAGATAAAACCTGTCAGTGTTAAATTGCATGTTATCCTGCATTCAGAGCACTTCAAATAATCTTGAACTTTATTTGTGGTACAAAATATAATTTGATATCACTCAGGATGAAAGATTTCCAAACAGAATACAAAAATCCCAGACAGAGAGACTGGAAATTGAGCTTGTCCTTCAGACCCAAAATGGCAGTAATTTTTGTTATGGGGGATGGCAGTAAAGGCTGAATGGCAGTCTCTCTGCCTGTTCAATTTCTGTCCATTCTAATCAGATTGCTAACAAGGGATCATTAGGAGTTTGGTGTTTATGATGTAAAATCATCTAGGAATTGGATTTTTATTGTCACTTCATTTTACATCTGTTTCCCGCTAACCAATGGAACAAAGATTGTTAATCACTCTTGACCTTCCCTGGACATGAACTGGTAATTTAATGGCTAATCCCTACTGAGGGACTCCGGAGTACACTAAAGAGGCCCTGAGGCATGCAGCTTGACCCTCTCTGTTCAACACTGGTTTTAACCAACAACATCATCAAGAATATGCCCAGATTTGACAATGTTAATTACAGCTTTGGCCACAGTTTCCAGATGAAGTATAGAAGAAACTGTCTAACTAGGAACATTAAAAATATCTGCTGAGCTCTAGGTGATTCTACATGAATCAAAAAAAGTATCTCTATCCAAGAAGCTCTTGGAGCCAAGAAGATTTTGCAGACTCACACTACTGCACTGTCAATTTATTCCTAAGAAACGCCCAGCTCCTGGAAATTAGAATTCTTAAGGGGCTGGTCAAAATCTGTTAGTTTTGGCTGTTTCAAAATATTCCTGCAGATGGTAATATAATTCCAAACCAGCTGAGATTCACTTTGTGTTGAATTTCACTCTAAAAAAGGATCATACAGCAAAGAGAGGAACAAAAGGTTTTCCCCTCCTCAAATTTCAAGCTACAGCATGAAGAGCATTTTCTTTGAGTCATTCTTCTGAATATGATTAGGTTATTCTAAGTTCCATATCTCCAAATCTAATCTTTTTCCTTGATTATTTTCAAATTTACATTCAATTATATTTCAAACTAACATTTATTAACTGAGAGAGAAGAAAAATAGTAGCATTATGATTTAACATGCATTCAGGTCTTATTGCAAAGCTTAAATCTGAACCTCTACCTGCACATTGTCTGCCAGACTAAAATGGTATTAAACTGATAATAATTTTCCTGTAAACACCAGTGCCTAGTACTGTTGCAGTTTCATGCTTCTTACATGTGTTTGTCAATATATACAGCTTTTTTTACAGGATTTAAGATCATATTTGTAACTAAGCTTGGAATCACACTTCTGTTTTAAACCTGCCTGTTGAATATTTCTTTATTGGGTTACATTTACTTTTCTGTAATACTTAGAACACATCATCATTGAAAATTGGAATGAGGTGTCTACTGGCCTGACATTGTACCGATTAATATCTCAGACAGAAATACTAGCAAGGTCCCTCAAAGCAGACAAACTGTTTGCACATGAAGCTGTGCAGAAGCTAATTAGATCTACACATTAGAAGAGCTTATTAACTTGGGCACTGTGCTGAGCTGATGCAGCTCTGTGCTTACTGGTTCAGGAGACAGCTTGCTCAGTTCTAACTTAGAGGTCTGCACTGAATTTGTTGTATTGTCAGGGCCCTCATTTTCTTCATTTTTATCCATTGAAAAATGTAAGTCTTCCAAAGTAAATACAAATCACAGTAGTTGTATGTGTTCACTGGAGGGAGTAATTTCCCATGCAAATTGAGTTTAGGCTTCACAGCAGGGCACCTGATAGGTATCTCTCAGTTTGATGGGCTACCAGCCACTCAGGTTGCACCTCAAGGCACAAAGAGAACTGGTTTCCTAGTATGCAATTTATAGTACTAGTTGACTCCACTTTAGTGGAGTTACTGCAGAACTACACTGTCATAAACAGAAGTTCTAATCTGCCCCACATGGTTACTGAATAGACCATCAATAACAGCTTACTAAAATGAGTAATTAATGATTGTAAGGACTGAGAACATTTTCCATTTCTGGCTGTCTTGGTCATACTAGGGCAGACCTGCACAAGAAACAAAATTTACTTTTAAATAAATATTTTGAACAGTTTAAGCCAGGAAAATAAAAATCTCTCTCTGCTCTAAGATCTCAGCAAGAGACACATGCAAGTCCCCACAGAAAGCTGACTGAGAAAGTGTGTGTTGTGTTGAAAATATTTCCTTGACTAAGAAATTTTAAACTTTCTTCTAACAAATTCACACATCGATCTTTCTTAAGCACTTCAAGGAACCAGCAAAACACAGCAAGAGCGATGAAAAGACTCAGTACTTTTGAGCCATTCCCAGCCCTCTTTCTATTGCTGCAGCTCCTCCAAGAGGGCATCTTGCCAGCTTCCACAAACAAATCCCCAGCACAAGGGGACGGAGGTATTGGATGGATTCAGTCAACAGGAACTTGTGGCCAGTATGCCAGGCCACCTGTTCTAGGAGAGATCGAGCCACGGAGAATGGTTGAATTCAATTTCCGTAGCTATTCTTTTTACTCAGCCTCCCAGCATTTATCAAATTTCTGCCACCTGGAGAAACTCTCTTTATGGCTAACAGAGTGTGGGGACAATGGAACAGCTTGTGTGTTTCCCCACCACACACCATATTCTTAATCTTGAAGCACAGAATATTCTGAGTTGGAAGGGACCCACAAGGATTATCAAGTCTGACTCTTAAGCATGTAGCCCACACTGGGACAGAAGCTACAATTTTGGCATTTTGACACTGAAAACCCCTAAGTAATGGCTACAAATATTACAGTGGAAGCACACAGTATTTTCCTCTGAGGAATGAAGAAATTTCTGGCAAATTAAGACAAAAAAATAACAAAAAAAAATCTGCATTCTTTTATGTCGAAATTAATTAAAACTTTGGGGGACTGAATTAGTGAAACAGCCACAGTCCCGGGGGCAGTTTCTATCCATTGTCTCTTATTATTTACCACACTAAAGCTCAAAAGTTTGCAGAAACTGAAAACCATTCATCACCAAAACTCTCCTTCTTAGTTACTAATATAGTCCAAAGACAGTGATCTCAGCAACAAATCAACAGTAAATTATAGCACAGACAAATGAAAGCTATATGAAAACCACTTTTTCCTTTACTTTACAACATAAAGAACAATAAGTACTTCCATATTATGGAAAGATATTTACATGATTCAATGCTAGTTTTGACCATTTATAAAACATAACAAAAATGAATGATGTGAATCTTGTTATACTGTGGGAACACAATATAAAAATAATATTTTCTTTTTGTTAAAGATGTCTAAGAACTTTACAATAGAATCAAGGCTGTCTCCTACATAAGAATTATCAATGTAATGAAAGTTAAACAATTTTCTCAAAGCACCCAAAATTGTTCTGAATGCCACTTTGACTGCTAAACTTTGACATCACCAAAATCAATCCAAGAAGAACCAAGGACAGTTACGTTGCATTTTCAGTGAGTGTAGTAATTCAAATGTGGTCCTGGCAGAAAAGAACAGGCGATAGAATTTTATTTAAGTGGGATCAATTTTAAACTAATAAATATCTGCTTTGGTCAGAAATTCAGGAAAAAATTGCAAGATTAAAAATAGAAAGTACAAATAACTAATAGAATATTTTGAAATGAAATGTGTAAATTTAAATCCAAATTATGCAATTTCTCCCCCTTCCTCTCCCGGTAAACTACCTGAATTTGGCATAAAGAAAAATGGGATAAGACAGACAAGAATACAAAGCTTCCCAGTGCTGGGCCATCACTGGCAAAGTCACAGAGAGAAATGAAGGTTTATAGTTGGTTTGGACCCACATAACACTTTCTGGAGAAGCAAGTTTTTATTCAGAAAAGGAACAGATGTTTTGGCAGATAGCATAGAAAGAATCCTGTCAGAGACTATAAACTAGGCTTGAAGGGAAAAAAAAGAGTCTGAAAAAAAATGTGAAGCATAAAACAAAAGAACCAAAAATGACATAGATAAAATAGAAATGCAGAAAAAAAAGACAAGAGCTTTGTTAAAATTGAAAAGAGAAAGTAAATGTGGTAAACTCTTTGTAACTTTGGAAGAAGTTTTAAGGCAAAAAAATTGAAACTTATCTCTCTTCCATTGACACAGCTCATTGCAGCATGAGACTGGGAGATTAATTTTATAGCTGCAGACAGAAATCAAATAAAAGGAAAAGTCAATGCCCTTTTTAAGCATCAGTAGAGAAAGATCACAAGTACACAGCCAATATTAAAATGCAGCCAAGGTTTATGGCCAACATTTAAGTAGATTTGTACTGGAAGAACAAAAAATAACCAACCCCGTAAATGGAGATGGGCATACTACCACCTCACCTGCCCTGCACCCAGAAGTTTTCTTCTTTCATTTCTTGGCAATAAAGAAGCTCCTTCTGTACCAGACAAACCTTTTTAAGACTTGAAACTCAAATTTACCAAGCCAATTCCTCTCAATACCCTCAGTCTTCATGAAGAAGTGCTTTGTCAAGAAATTCTCAGCCTACTCCATTCTGAAATATACTGCTGTTGGACAACAGCATTTTTACAAAGTCTTCTTTAACCTCCAAGAATAACCTTTTATGAAAAATAATACGCCTGTTATCAGGGTAGCAAAGCCAGTTAGTCCTGCCATGTGCTAAGAATAAAGACAGCAGAAGATACTATGGTACATCTTGGTACAGATATCTAAGTTGCAAAAAATGTGGCCATATGTGAGGTGTACTCACAGCTGTGTGTCCTCACAGCTGTGTGTCTGCTGAGATGACACTAATAGTTACAAAAGTGTTCACAAAGGATTCAGATATTGTATGTTGGCTGTTCCACAGTTAGAGCCCACACACCTATCTTTATCATGAAGTAAATTCAAGACATTTCAAGACCACTTGTGCATAAGCAACATCAAAAAGTTACCACAGGGAAAAAGCAAAGGCATAGATTTTTATTACAGAATAGTCAAGTTCACACCTTAATTCCACCACAATAAGCTTCCTACATCTCAAAATTACACTATCTGGCCTGCAGGGGTGCAGTTTAAGGTAGGGTTCCTGAAGATATCTAAAAGACTAAATTTAGTGTTTTAATTTTGTCCTGAATAATTTTTTTGTTTAATTTTGTCCTGTTTCTATGAGGAAAGACCCATACAGTAAAACTGACTAGATTAGAAATTAGAAATGTAATAGAAATGTAATTAGAAATTAAATATCACAATGAAAGCGTTACATACTTTTGTCTTTTGGATAGTAACCCCTATATTAAGTCTTAAAGACGTGCCATTTTTTGAACAGAAAGACATAGAATATGTCTGTAAAAACAAGAAACCATGAGAAAATTTACAGTCAGAGAAATGTACAGAAGAACTGCAAGGAAATGAATACAATGTCCCAGTAAAACTGACAGGAAGAAATAGGAAGGTTCATCTGGATAGAAAATTGATCATATAAACATTTTTTTGCAATATATATTTCCATCAGTGGCTTCCATTTAGAAAGTTCTCCATCTTCAGTCAAAACCAGATTTTCCTGTCTGATGGACATGAAAGCTCAAATTCACTTCTGCAAATTAACTATGTTCTTTCCGCTTCATACACCAACTATTATGTGCAACATTATTTCTGGATTTGTATCTTAGCTTGCAATTTGATGATTATGGTACATCAGGGAGAAGAGAATGCACCTTGCTCTGCCACGGCAACATTTTTATTGACTTGACAGTACTGAACAGGGAAATTTCTTTTTGTCAGCAAAGTAAGCAGGTCTGACTTGGAAGATTTAAAGGGTGCAGATCTGGCATCAGTGAATAGTTGACGCTTGCAACAACAGTAGAATGGCAAAGAGTGTCTGTTTTGTCTAGGAAGATACTGCAACTATTTAGTAGCAGAAGCAGAAACATTTATCACAGAATCATAGGACATGCCAAGCTGGAAGGGACCATCAATGATCCTCGAGTTCAACCCTTAGCCCTGCACAGGATCATACCCAAGAGTCACACCATGTGCCTGAGAGTATTGTCCAAATGCTTCTTGAACTCTGCCAGAGGGATGACGGAGATGACCGGACTTTCGTCGTCATTTTCTCTGGGAAAAATGTGTTTCTTCATGAAAGGAGAGACTTTCTGCACTCTCACCACCAACACATCACTTCATTTTCAGCCTATTATCTATCACTAAGAAATAATATGAAGTAATCTCCTCAATGGTTCCCACTGACTACATAGATTTCAGGGTTTGTGATATATGATCAGTCCCCTCTGGAAAAGTCTATAGCCTCCCAGTTTAGTCCTTTAAATTCCAGAACCATTAAACAAAATATGAAGTAAGATCTTTCAGCTTACTCTCTCACAAATTCTCTGAGGCATCTAGCAAGATCTTTCCTACTCCTCCCCCAACAGACTCCTCAAAATCTTTGACTCTGAAAACTGGGTTTCTGTCTCCTGAGAAACAAATTCTTCACTCATGAAGTCTGATTAAATCTCCCTTCTTCGGTAAAGAAGAAACAACAGAAATCTTTCTTACTTCAGGAAAAGCCAAAAGTCCAAAATGCCAGAGGACAGATGGATTGATCAAAAAGACAATGAAGTCTTTCCATTAACTTTGATAGACTTTGGTCTTAAGTCATTAATCAGCGCTGTTAAGAACTGTGGATCTTGTAAAGAGGTTTTGCACTGGAAAAACAGAGAGAAAAAATACAATCTTGACATTTCCACTAGACAAGAAAAACTCAGGGGATGTACTAGCAGCCATTCCACACTTGCTAGATTATAATAACCAGTTTTATATTTAAATGGAGCAGGTCAACAACAAATTCAGTATGGAACTAATGACATTTTTTTATCACCAAGTTATATGACTGATTGTTGTCATGACTGGTGGCAAACACTTTTTTTTTTTTTATTTTAGAAATAAATGCTGTGGCTACAATAAACATAGATCCATATGTTTTCCTTTGCAGAATTATTAGCTCATGTATTTTTATATGGACATTCTCGATGTATCGAGATATTACTAGAAGATTTAAAATTACATAGACAATGTAAATGTTTTTATCACAGACTGTGATTTTATTTTATAACATGCTAAAATAATTTATATTCAATAGCTGTATTTATGGATCCTTGATGTTGCTTGTTTTCTTGCTGATATTACATATTATGTAGAAAATTAGTTATATGCCTACCATTTTTTCTTCTAGATCATCCTTCTGATTAATATTGGTTTGCATGTGACTATAGAGGATTATTTACTTTTATACTTTTTATCTTGTTCCTCCTACAGTTTTCGTACATTTTTCTACCTGGTCTGTACAAACCAGTTCACCGAACCCTCTTCCTGAGCTACTTCAGGCAAGGGTGAACTATTTTGCTTACTTGTACTATAATGTCAAATTCTTCACAGCTACAAATCATTACTTCTTACTCTTTCACTCACCTGTGCTCCTCCTTCTTTGTGTCACTCTAGTAAATAAAAATTAGCATAATGCTGATCCTCACAAAATAGCTCAATCAATTTGCCTTCATTTGTATTTTCCTTACCTGAAAAGTCCAGGACTCTTTCATCTCAGGAAGATAATCATATTCCCTTATCCAAGTAAGCAAAACTTTTCAGTCATTGCTGCAGCTGCCACTGGCCAAGATTTAACCCAAACTAGCAACAACTCTACTGATGGATCCGATGGTTTCAGAGCCTTTTTGGTGCCACTGAACCCTCAAAATATTGCAAGGAATCACCAGGTCTGAAAAGGAGGTCCCAGGGGTATATATATGCAAAACAATGTTGGCTGGCTAGAAACACTTTTAAAAATCTGGGCTATCTTTTACACTGGTTTATAGAATCATAGAAT